>CM053783.1:629493429-630093429 GCA_028749045.1 Cupressus sempervirens
GAGATATTCTAGAGATCTACATTTATTGTAAGCATAGCGCTATGATTTCTTGGCCCTGTCAAAGCCCAAAAATGCCCTGGAGATCTCCAGAAATGAGAAATACTAGAACATAGAAAATATCAAAAAAATGGATTTTGATATTTTCCCATTTTTACTTGTGCCAACATCCTCTGCATCTTCCTAGATTGTGTTTTTATCATTCCTTCCTCCTTGAGAGGAAATGGGCCCCATTTCATCCACACTTTGCATTAGATGTGGAAAATGAAGCTGGATTTGTTCACCTGTAAGCCTTTTTCCTTGTTGAACAAATTGTCCTATTTTTATCACATGATGCAAATAGATTTTTTGGTTCCTCAAATTCTTCATAAAAACTTCCACAATTTGATCGCTTTGAAGTGTATTGACAAGTTCTAGATTGATCTTTATATTATTGATTTCTTTAGCAACATCTACAATATCTAGTAGAGGGGGGAAATATGGCTTTAACAGTTCTACATTGAAGATTGGGAAAATACCCAAAAATGGAGGCAAGTTGAGTTCATATGCATTTTCACCAACTTTATTTATAATCTTATGAGGACCATAGAAAAGATGATGAAGCTTCCTATGAGGGCCTTATAGGCATTCATTCTAGAAATGCACCCATACCTTATCCCCAACCTGAAAATTATGAAGAGTTCAATGCTCATCATTCCTCGGTTTATGCTTCTTAGAGGTCCACTGCAAAATTTCATGAACTTGCTATTGCAAATGATGAATTCTATCAATGAATTTCATTGCTTTTTCCTTCTCCTTATCCAAGCATGGTACCAAGTTAGGTTGCATAACAGGAACATAAACATTTATTGGTACTAAGGGATGATATCCAAGACAAGCTTAAAATGGGCTATGGCTAGTTGAACTATGAATTGCCTTGTTGTAGCTATGTTGTACATAGGGAAGGCTCTCATCCCATGTACAAGGATGTTTGGAGTGATACATTTGTAGGAATTGAATAATCATTCGATTAAAAACCTTTGTTTGACCATCTATTTTAGGGTGGAAAGCATTAGACATTGTTATTTTTGTGTCCATCATTGCCCATAATGAAGATCAAAATTTACTGAGAAAGCGATTATCCCTATCTGAAATAATGCTTTCTAGTAGCCCAAAATGAACCCAAACATGCTCAAAAAAGATTTTTTAAGTTTCTTTAGCAAAGATTGCCTTTCTACAAATCACCAAGATTTCCATTTTTGAAAATCTATCAACTATTCCAAAATGACTAGCAACCTTACTATAGTGAGCTTCCCATACTAACTTCTTACGTTCTTCCTTAGGAACACATATTGGCCAAAGTGACAGAGCATTCCATCTTGCAAGTAAAAATTATTCACATAATTAACTTCCACCAGCTGAGTATAAACATCAAAAAATTCATTATCATCCATACAAGTGGGCCCAATTTTTTGTTTGGTGACCACATGATTCTAATACCATATTTATTCATGCAATTGGAGGCCTACTCAGACAATCTACTATTTTATTGTTGCTTCCTTTATTATGAATAATGTTGAGATGAAATTTTTGAAGATAAGTTGACCATATTTGATGCCTATCATTCTTTAATTTACCTTGTGTTTGCAAAAATTGAAGGGGTTTGTGATCTGTGTGGATGATAGTCTCCTTTCCCAATATATAATGTTTCCATTGCTTGCAAGCTTGAACAATAGCATATAGTTCTTTGTCATAGGTGAGATATCTATGCACTATATTATAAAAATTCTCAAGTTATGGTAGGCAATTGGATGTCCATGTTTCATTAGGATTGCTCCCAATGCATATTTTGATGCATCGATTTGTATGCAAAAGACTGTTGTAAATCAGGAAGAGATAAAATTGGTGTAGAACATAACCTTTGTTTTAACTCCTCAAATGTTTGTTGTTAAGCACCTGTTTACTTGAATTTCACTTTCATATCTCCTCTTAATGATTGATTCAAAGGCCAAGACAAATATGAAAATCCAAACAAAAATCTGCGATAAAAGTTAGCTAACCCCAAGAAGCTATGCAACTCTGTGAGATTTCTTGGAGTAGGTCAATCTTTAATTACCTAGATTTTTTCAAGATCAACATGAACGCCCTCACTATTAATAAAATATCTCAAGTACTTAATAGTTCGCATACCAAAATAACATTTTTCTTTATTTGCATAGAGTCCATGGTTTTGTAATGTAGAAAGTATTTGTTCCACATATTGCAGATGTTCTTCCCAAGTTTTACTGAAAATTACAATATCATCTAGATATACAACTATAAATGAGTCAGTGAATGGCCTAAAGACATCATTCATCATCCTCATAAATGTGATTGGGGGCATTTGTGAGACTAGAAGGCATCACCAACCATTCGAATAGTCCTTCTTTAGATTTAAAGGTAGTCTTCCATACATCTGTTGGAACAATTGGTACTTGATGGTACCTAGATTTCAAGTCAATTTTTGTGAAGAATTTTGTCCCCATAAGCTGGTCTAAGAGATCATCTATCTGAGGAATTGGATATCTATTTTGTACAACGATCTTATTCAATGATCTGTAATCAATACAAAGCCTCCATGTACCATACTTTTTCTTTGCAAGAACAATTGGGCTACCACTAGGAGATGCACTTGGGTGGATATGTCCTTTTTGAATTAATTCTTGTATTTTCCTTTTTATCTCATCATTCTCTATAACTGATCTCCTATATACTGGCTCATTAGGCAATGGGGTTCCTAGTATCAAATCAATAGAGTGTCTAAATGATCAAAACAAAGTCTAGGAATATGTAGAGGATGTTGGGACAAGAAAAAGTGGGAAAATATCGAAATACATTTTTTCGATATTTGCTATGTTCTAGTATTTCACATTTTCAGAGGTTTCTGAGGTATTTCTAGGCTTCGACAGGGCCACACTTAAGAATTTGAAATAAATGTAGATCTCTAGAATATCTTTCCAGAAAATTTTGATGGTTCATGATTTTGAGCTATGAGTAGAAAGTTACGACTTCTACAAGTAGATGTAAATTTTAATATAGTTTTTATTATAGTTTTTATAGTTTTTATAGTTTATTTTGTAATTAATTAGTTTGTGGACTTTTAATTTTCATTTCCAAGGGATAATGGCGACCCTTGGGATCCATGAAACTTGTATAAACTCTATTTTTCAAAATGAATGGATCACTTTTTGGCTTACATAACATCTACTATTGCATTTTAACTGTTTTCAATTTTAGCCACAATACCGTAGGTTCTACACCACGTATTGTAACCTGAATTCATAATTCAGATTAGTAAAATTTCTAGAAAGATATTCTAGTGATCTACATTCATTGTTTGAAGTCTTAAGTGTGGCCCTGTCAAAGCCCATAAATGCCCCAGAGACCTCCAAAAATGCGAAATACTAGAACATAGAAAATACTAAAAAATGGATTTTGATATTTTCCTATTTTTTCTTGTGCCAACATCATTTGCATCTTCCTGGACTATATTTTGATCATATACACATAGAATCTAGATATATATTATTTAGGTAATTGGTTCAATTTTACATTCACATTATCCTATTAAGGGGTAAATCATATATTTCCTTGTATTATATTCCCCTTCATAATTCGAGTTTAGTATTGGTGCCCTTCTTTCTTTGGGTTCTAGATAATCTAATTTGGATCATAAGTGGAATCATATTTGAAAATTCTCCTCTTTCCCTCACACATATTTGAGTGGATTAGTGGCTCAGATAAGGGGAAACCTACAACCCTATAAAAGTGTTTCCCTTCCCCCATAAATTTTTTGGTGAACTTAACAAGTCCCCCTTCTTTTTGGTGTTAGATTGTTTTGGATATTTATCTTCTTTGGTAAACTCGACATGTCCCCCCTTCTTTTTGGTGTTAGATTGTTTTGGGTGTTTACCTTCTTTTGGTGAACCTGACCTTCTCAACCTTTTTCTTGTAGTTAGATCTTTCTAGATATTTCTTATTTCCATTAAGTATTTACTTAATTTTTGATGTAGTACAAGGTAGGAGAATCCCCAAAGGAGATGTCCTAGACCCCAAAAAATAATCACACAATAAAATATAAACAATAACATAGAGATTTAGATCCAAATATGCCAACTCTCACAATAATTCCATAAGATTTTCATTCAACATGACCGGCTGTAAGGCCTTCTCATTTACAGCCAAATACATAGCAAGTAATAGTTTTGCAAGATCAATTAAGATCAAAACCAAACCCTAGCTAGCCTAGATATGTAATAACATACCAATCTGGTAGAGACCTCCAAGAAGATCTAAACATGTGCTCATGAGACACCAAGAAATCTCCTTATTTCACTAGCCACAACTACTAGCTCTACTTACAAATTTGCAACTCTAGATTCCCTCCTTGAATATTTTCTTGCTAATGAATCCCCACACTAGATTTCACACTCTCTCTAAGACACTATCCAAACCCTCCTTTAATATACAATCACAAGTGAACCTGTTACAAATAGAACCATCTAGAAACCCAATAAACCCAATATGCCACAAGTTAGCTCACAACCAATATTAAATACATATAGGACAAATAACCAAGACCCAAATAGCTCAACATACACCTTCATGATCAATCCATACCATAATCATATGCTACACACATTTAATGCACCAAGCCATCCAATCTAATCCACAAGAACACCATCTGATGAGCCAAATTGTCAAGTTTTATAAAATATATTAAAAAAACTATCACTGAGCCAACAAGATGATCGATCTCCCATAAGCATTGTCATGCCATAAACACATGTTGAGCAACATAGTGTATGTTCACCAATATAAACTTTGCCAAGTTATTTTAGCGACCGAGTTCCTTCTACGACTGAGCTCCTTGGTCAACATTGTAATCGAGAACTTACCCAATAAGGATTAAGTAACATACTTTAACCTAACATCAAGCTTCTCCATTGAGCCCATTCAGTCAAGCCTCCAACTGAGAAATACCATAGAGATGACCAAGCACCTCCAGTATACCATAAAAAAATGCCAAAATCTCCAAGAACTATAGATGCCCCTGCATCAGACTCCCAGGGTAAAAATAAAATTGTGTCAAACATTTTGTTCCTTCATGGAAATTAGACTTCCACTTCATCTTCACCCAAGGCTTACCAATCCATAAAGTCAAGAAGATGAGCAAGTCCATCAACCAAGTCCTCCTTTGCAATTCTACAAACAACCAATCAACATATTATCTCACAAGAATAAGCTGAACACCAAAGTAACCCACAAATAGGGTCTACAACTTATTACCACAATCCATAAGTATATCAAACTCCACATCTGCACCAACAATAGAAATATCCAAAAACCAAATCCACACAAACAACAATATGTAATTAAGCCATCACCAACACATGCCAAACTCTTATCACCAAGATGCTCTGCAACATACAAATCATCACCCACAACAACCTCTTTGGACCAAGTGCTCCGTAATTTCCATGTCAGAATCAACCAACTGATCATGAAAACAAATCTCTATCTCAACATCAACAAGATTAGGAACCTCTTTAACAACAATGACAAGTTTCTCTATAGTTTTCGCATCAAATTCCATAAACTAATCAACAAAACCAACCTCCACCTTGACCTTATCATGCCCTCTTTATTCTCAAAGAAGTCTCTTAACCAACCAGATAACTCTCTTCTAGATCAGTAGAATCTAATTCCAATAAGACACAAATTTCTTGTTTTGTTCCTCAACTTGTCTAGAAAAACTAGTGTCCACCTAAGAAATTACCTCAATTATCCTCATCTCAACCACATTAGAGAGATCTGTAATCACCCAAGGGTCCAATCTTATTATAGGCATCTTCTAGGATCTTTGTAAACCCAAAGCAACAAATCCATAAGATCAACCAGATCCAACCTTCACTATGATACCACCTAGTGTAGTACAAGGCATGAGAACCATCAAAGGATATGTCCTAACCCCCCAAAAAAATCACATAATGGAATATAAACAATAAAAAAAATATTTAGATCCAAATATGCCAACTCTCATAGTAGGTCCATAAGATTTTCATTCAACATGCTCAACTATAAGGCCTTCTTGGTTATGACCAAATACAAAGAAAAAAATACTTTTGCAAGATCACTCAAGATCCAACCCAAACCCTAGCTATCCTAGATCTATAATAGTAGAACAATTTGGTAGAGAGCTCCCACAAGATGTAAAATTGTGCTTGCAAGCCACCAAGCAAACTCCTTATTTCACAAGCCATAGCTACTAGCTCTGCTTACAAATTTTTAACTCTAGATTCCCTCATCAAATCTCTTTTTGCCAATGTATCTCCACATTGAACTTCACTCTCTCTCTCTCAAAAAACCATTATTAAATACAATAATCTAGAAACCCAATAAACCCAATATGCCATAAGTTAACTTACAACCATTATTAAATACACATAGGATAATAAAAAAGACCCAAATAGGTCCATAAACAACCCCATGATTGATCCACATCACAATAATATGCTACATGCATTAAATACACCAAGTCAATTGATCTAATCCACAAGAACACCATTTGATGAGCCAAATTGCCGAGTGTCAACAAATTTACTGAACACACCAAACATCACTAAGCCAACATGATGATCAAGCTCCCACAAGCATCCTTCAGCCAAAAAAACATGTCAAGCAACATAGTGTATGTTGAGCAACAAAAATTGAAGTGATTGAGTGCCTTCTGAAACTGAGCTCCTTCGGTGATCGAGATCCTCGGTCAACACTACAACTAGGAACTACAATAATAAGGGCTGAGTAAAACACTTCAAGTAAACACTGAGATTCTCCACCAAGCCTATTCATTCAAGCCTCCAACTAATACCATAGAGATGGCCAAGCACTTCAAATCTACCACAAAAAAGTCAAAATCTTTAGGAACCTCAGATGCCCCTACATAAATTTTAAGGTAAAACTTTTGGGAATTTTAAACATGACATTATTTTCATCTCCAATGATTCTTATGGTTACCACCTTTCTTTCATATCATTATCATAGTTGTGGTGCTTATGCAAATTTCTATCACTTTATGTTATTAATGTCTTTACATGCTTTTCTTTGATTTTCTCTTTTATGCTTAACTAACATAAGGTTTTTGGATAGAGCATATTTCAAGAATATCATTAGAATTTTATGTGGCTTTCTCATCTATCTCTTAGATGACATTAGAGATTTTTTTTAGTGATCCTACCAATCCTAATCTTAATCCTATGCCTACTATTCTTAATGATCAATCCCCTTCTACATTTTAGAACATTCGAGGTATGATTAATGGTCTTAATATTTCTCAATTTTTAAATGAGCCATCACCTCCTCCTACTTCTCAACCTTCTCTTCACACTACGTCTCCTATAATTCTTTCTTATACTAGACATTCACATCTTCTTCTTGTAGTTCCACACCTTTCTCTTGTAGATACTAGGAAAGCTTCAACCTTAAGGGTTTATCATCACCTTTTGCAAGCTCCTACCTTACAATATCAACCATCGATTCTAAATGTTGTTGCTATATTTAAATGTTCATTATGCTACAGTAATGAACATTATCTTCACAATTGTATATAATTTATTGTTATATTCATGGTAACATTGAAGGTGGTAAACTTTCTTATACACAAGATATTTACTCTCTTCTTCAAAAAAATGTTTAGCATTTCTAACCCCTATTGCCACTACTCCTTGTTATTTCTAACCCCTATTATCACCCCTTTTTATTGTTCAACTTCACTGGGGGGAAATGATCATCCTTTCTTTGGATCTATTTTGGTTATTTGAAAACTAGATATCCTTTCTTAAGTGCATATTTAGTATCAATACAACCTCTTAGGTTTTCCCTTCTCCTTTAATCCTTTTTAGGTGTGGATTCTTTAATATGTTTATTGATTGGTTGTGCAACTTGATCTTTGTATTGTGCATTTTTTAGGAATCTCTCTTAGATGGATGTTTTCACTCTTTCTTCTTCATGTTAACTCTGATTATAAGTATAGCATGCTTCTCCTCTATTTTTTTGAATTATTTCTCTATAGACTGCATTATTTTATGGTACATTTTTATCTTTGGTTATGAAAATGTTTGTTGCATGTAGGATCATGTGTCTTTTTCATATCTTGGATTCTAATGTTTCTCATTTGTTAATGATCTATAGCTTATGCCATATATGATATCTTCTCTTAACTCTTATGATGTTTAGAGCAGACTATCCTATGATGTTTTCTTGTTCTATAATTCTATGGTATGCAATTATTCTATAATATTTCTTTTTGATATTGGATGTTTTGGGCATAATTGTTAGTTGTTGCTTACATATTTTATATCTCATGAGACATTGTGGAACAATCTTATCATAGACTCTCTTTCTTAACTCATGCTTGGGGGTTATGGCCTTTTGCATATTCTTTCTCTCTATTTGACTAAGGATTGAATTTCCTTAGCATAGTGGCATTTTTTTATTACATGGCATTCCTTTCTTATAAATATTGATGCTTTGATCATGACTCCTTCCATAAGAGGTTTGTGTCCTTGATCACCACCTCACATTTATTCACAAAGTTATGTTCATAGTTAGCATTTACCCTTACTACGTGCCTTGAAGTTTACCATCCTTGTTCCAAGAATCCCTATTCCACTTGTACACATGGGGCTAAATAGTGTTAGAATTTGATAAGATTAATAACCCAGAAAACTAGTGCAAAGAATAAATATCTAAACTATGAATGCAAATGATACAAAATCAAAATAGCATCATAGAGTTAGTCTCCAAGAGAGTAATGCAAATGCTGGAAGCAAAATAACATTAAGGGGATGCTAAAAATAAGAAAATGCAAATACAAGCCAGGTAGCATGCTTATATAGGCTAGGAAGAGGGAGGAGGTGACAACACCAATCAATGAGGAGCAACCATCTATCGGACTAAAGATAGCAAAGTATCTTCCCAAGATAGCTAATGAATGCTCACATGTAGGAAGGTGACACCTCACAACCATTCACCTAATAAAACATGCTTTATTAACCTAAGCGAGATTATTAAAAGTGTAGGAAAAACCTAGCAAAATAGGAAAAACAAAAAACTACACTAACACCCCCCCATAAGCGAAGCTTAGGTGGATGCTAACCTAGCAAAGCTATGAAAGCAAGAAAATGGGTCCCGACAACAAGGCCTGATCAGGTACCCAATACAAGAAAAAAAAACTAGATGAAGGAAACTAAGCCTCCAATCTAGGAAATGTCCCAAAGAGAGGAACAAAAAAGAGCATGAAGCATCTCCGAAGCATGAAGCTGCAAACACTGTCAGAAGAAACTGCTGGAACCTCCATTGAAATAGTGCATGACCAGGTAGAGAAGACAAAGTCTAAAGAGCTGATCAATTGAAGAGGTGACCTCCAAAGGTAGGAATGAATGAGTGTCTATATAGTAGATGAATCATCTCACCGAAATACATAGGTGCCTAGCCACTGCATTCGCGTAGTACATAGGAACAAAAAATGAATACGTAGATCACTCAACCAAACCAAAGAAGAAATAGAGCCAACAGGTGAACCCCCCCCATAATGCTGAACAGGGAGAGGGGTGACAGGAACACTGAAATGCAATGCCAAAAACATCTGCAAGAAGAAGAATCAAGAACACCAATAGTGCAATAAAAGTACAAGCACAGGATAAAGGGCGGTGTCACCGACACACTACATGGGCTAATGTCGTGGAAGAAAAATTCACTTGACAAAGGTGGATGAGCACAAAATGGTAAAACATCATGACCCCCCATGGCACTTTATAACTGAGTGCAAGTACAAACAAACACAAGGTGTACAAGATCCTAGATATGTAAAAGCAGGCACTTTATCTCAGTGCATTTACAGAAAAAGGAATGCAACAGAATAGAGGCATACAATGCTCAGAAGTCAGAAAGAAGAGTGAGCCAAAAGAACAAAAGAAGAGATTCTAGGACCTGTAGAATCCAAGTAATCTGCCAGAGTGCGAAAGTGAAAAACTCAAAGGAGAAAGAACTTGGAGTAGAATTTGGATAAAATACCTTTGCAACTGAATAACTCATAGAACCAGCTTTCCAACGATATCTGGCGAGCCTGAAAAAGAGTCTAAATGAGCGAGATATGGCTCCTGGAAGGCAAAATAGAACATCTAGCTTTGACTACCAAAATAGGCAACCAGACTATAGCAAAAATAAAAAAAACTTGTACCATCATCTCCGTCTCAGAACTAGCTTTCTGACGCATTTTTTGGATCGAAAAAATACGTCCGTATGCTCAAGTTATGGAAGAAAAATCGACAAGGACAAATCCACTAGTGGATAGAGCACACAAAAATAGCCATGTTCATAACAAGAATCATCAAAATCGGAGTCCGTATGAGCAAGAATGAGACATTTGAAAACTGCGTTCAAATCTGCAACTGCCAACGGAGAGGGGTATGGCTGTAGCTTTGCATGCTCAATTCTACAAAATATATAGTTGTATGCAAAATCTAAAAGATACCCATATGGTTTTTTGGGGTTGCAAACAAAACCCAGAAAGTATTTTTCTTTTAGATGTACATAAGATGCTACTGTAGTGTAAATTGGATGCCTTGAACAGTAAAAAACGGCTCCAAAAATTAAAAAATGACCCCATCAACCAAAATATGACATGCAAATGCTGGATTAGCTTCCTAAGTCCATCAATGGTATGCTAGAACGTGCAATACTGATTGAAAACTTCAAATATGCAAGTTGGTTGTCAGATTTGAGATTGAAACCCTAGAGAAAAATCGTTTTTGTCAAAACTTTTCTGATTCTCAGGATCATCCAAAGATGCAAGAGAAGAGCATACTTCGTTTTTCAAAAAACTACAATAAAGTTTATTAGCCCCCCCCCCCCCCCCCGAATCTCTCAAATACGAAAACTAAAATCTACTCTTGCACATAGAAAAGCTCTGATACCATGTTAGAATCTGATAATATTAATAACCCAGAAAACTAGTGCAAAGAATAAATATCTAAACTATGAATGCAAATGATACAAAATTAAAATAGCATCATAGAGTTAGTCTCCAAGAGAGTAATGCAAATGCTGGAAGCAAAATAGCATTAAGAGGATGCTAAAAACAAGAAAATACAAATACAAGCCAGGTAGCATGCTTATATAGGCTAAGAAGAGGGGAGAGGTGACAACACCAACCAATGAGGAGCAACCATCTATCAGACTAAAGATAGCAAAGTATCTTCCCAAGATAGCTAATGGATGCTCACATGTAGGAAGGTGACACCTCACAACCATTCACCTAATAAGACATGCTTTATTAACCTAAGCAAGATTATTAAAAGTGTAGGAAAAACCTAGCAAAATAGGAAAAACAAAAAACTACACTAACAAATAGGTGCATCCATGTTCCTCTTCCTCTCTTTGTCTAGAAGTTGTATCTTTGTTCATGATGCTTCTCTTAAAGGTGGATGTAATGTACACAATATCTCTTCCTTTCAAGGTCTCTTCTCATTGGTGACATGTAATTTCATAATTTATCTATATTCTTAATCTTATAAGAGCTAGTTCTCTTCACTAAGCTTATTCTATACATTGTTGATAAAGGATATCTCCTTCTTGATAGAAGTAGTTATCCTTGATTCTCCTCCTTACAATGTCCATGGCTACATAGTCATCCTCAGGAGGGGGGCATATATATACCCTCTTTGTACATAGTTTCCATGAAGTGCAAATATAGATTTCGAGTATGATTTGAACTACTCTAGCCTTGTTCACTGGGTATGATTTCTAGGTCACCCTCAAATCTATGCATTATGTCTTCATGTCTCTTTTACTCACACAAGAACATATGATAAAAATTATATATATATGGGTAACACATGTACATTTTCTAAATCCTCTATGAGTATAAGTAACATCTCTTCATCTTGAGGAAATACATATTTTTTTTTGGTTTGCTAAATCCTTTAAGGGTATAAGTGATACTTCTCCATCCCAAGGAAATACACATTTTTTTTTCTTCTACTAAACCCTTCCTAGGGTAACACACACACATTCACTCCATAGTGATACTAGGAAATTGATCTATGAGTGGACACACACACACACACATGCACAAGTTGCCGATGGGCACATAGGATTGATTATCGGGCACACAAACCTACTAGACCATTTGATCCTAGTTTTTGGGATTGATTATTAGGCACATAAACCTATTAGACAATTTATTCCTTCCTTATTGTGATTTAAAACAAGGGACACAAACCTTACCAGGCAAGATACTCTCACTCTCTTTCTCTATGTATGCTTTCATGTTGGTGGGACATAATCAAGAGGGATACAATCCTTTGTGGTGTTCTTGTGTTTCCTACATGATCTCTTATATTTTTTAATAGTATTCTGAATATGATATTAGTGAGTGAGATGTTTCCTAGCTAAGGTCTCTTTTACTAGTTGGTTTGGGCTTTAGTACTAACCATTTTTGTGTCTTTTTGGATTTATTTTCCATTTGTTTTCTTTGGTTTTTTTCTTTTCTTTTTTTCATGCTCTTATGCATCAAAATGGAGTTAGGATCCTAGGTTTGGGGTTTGTGTCCTAAAGCCTAGTGATTTTCTACCTCGATGTGACATTTGTTTCTTCTCTCCTACATTTCTTGAGAGTATGACTTGCCTCATACTCTCACTAAAGTGGGGGCTAAATTTACTGTCTTAAAATGGACGAACTTAATTTTGACATCTTTTAGCCCTCCATAGTGTACTTTTGGTTTCTTTTTCTCCTCTCTCCTTTCATTTCACTCTTCTTCATCATGTCTTGCTTTTCAACATGGTCTTTTAGGTGTCACTTTGCTACGCTTTTGACCATATCTCCTAATCAACTCATTTGTAATGGGAACCCTGGAATGCCCATAAACTGAATCAATTGCTGAAATAGATTTTTTTAATGCAAACTGAAGATGGAACTGATGCTAAAATTATATTAATTCTCAAAATGATGAAATCAAGTACAAGCAATTTATTCCAAAGGCCAAACCCCAAGGGAATGATGTCTAGAATGTTACAAGAGAGGATGAATGTCCCCTATTACCAAGAAAGATATGTGATTCACACATCCAAGTTCTTATCAAATGTCATTCACTAAAATCCGATGCTCAACAATGAGACTTTCACGCCTATTTATCCTTTTCCTTCACCCTTCTAGAAGGAATTAAAACATTAATTAATTGCAAGTGCTAGAAGCTTCCCCCTTCCAATAATTAATGTACTCTCTAGAAACTCCTCCCTTGCAATACAAAAATTAATTGTGCTTCTAGAAAATTAAATTACTAGATGCTTCCACCTTTCCAATAATTAATACACACTCTAGAAGCTTCACCCTTATAAAAATTAATTAAATTAATTAAATATAAAGTCACCTTTTAATTTTTAATTATAATTTATTTAGTGAATTTATAAGAAATTAATTTAATTTCCTCTTATGCTCCATTTAGACTTTGGAGAACATGAAGGCTAAAAGATGGGGTCATTACAGTCTACCCTCCTTGAAATTGCTTGTCCTCAAGCAATCTCAGTCCTGTTTGCTGTAGCGCCTGCTCACTCTCCCAAGTAGTATCTTCCTCTGACAGATATCTCCATTTGACTAAATATTCTTTAATCAACCTGCTTCGTAGAGTCCTTTCCCTAGTATCCAGAATAGCCTTAGGAATTAATACGAGCTTTCCCTCCTCATCTAATGGTGGTAATTCTACTGAATGCACAACTCTCTGACCTATGGCTTTCTTAAGCCTTGACACATGAAACACATTATGTACCCGACTACCCTTTGGAAGCTCAATCTTGTAAGCAACCTCACCCACCTTGCGAATCACTCTGTAGGGGCCATAAAATCTAGGCTTCAACTTCTCTACTCTACTTTTCTTAAGTGATGAGTGTCTGTATGGCTGTAGCCTCAGATAAACCATATCCCCAACCTCAAAATTGCACTCTATCTAGTGCTAGTTCGCATACAATTTTTGCTAATTTTGGGCTTGCTATATATTCTCCTTGAGCACCTTCAAAATATCTTGACTATCCTGCAAGAAGTGTTTTGCTTTGGACACTCTACTATCCCACAAAACCAGATCCATGAAACTAGGTGCTTCATAATCATACATCGCCATGAATGGAGTCATCTTGATGGACATATGATAAGTGGTGTTATAACAGTACTCTCGCATATGTAGCCATTTGACCCAAGCCCTTTGTTGTGTAGTCACATAGTTCCTCATATATATTTCCACCCATTTGTTCACAATCTCTATCTGCCCATCTATCTGTGGATGGTAACTAGTGCTAGGTGTAAGATCTGTAACACACACCCTAAACAATTCCTACCAAAAAGTACTCATGAATTTACTATCCTGATCACTGAAAATGAAACTAGGTAGTCCATGTAACCTAAATATCTCTCTGAGGAAAACATCGGCCACCTGTGCTCTTGTCTAAGTGGATGGAATAGCAAAGAAGTGAGCAAACTTCATCAGCCGGTCAACTATCACATAGATGCAATCTTTCCCTTGTACTCTTGCTAACCCAGTGATGAAGTCCATATAAATACTTTCCCATTTCCTATTCGGAATGGGCAAAGGCTATAACTGTAATACCCCAAAATTGGCTCATTGCCATGATACCAATTCTAGTCTATTTCTAACCAATCCTAAAGTCCTATTCCATTAGGCAAATTCTTATTCAGCTACTCACTACTTGACTTAATTGTCAGATGTAGAAAACCCTAATCTGCATTCATTATGCTTATTATTTAATTCCTATAGTATTTACTCATATTAGTCACATTAAACCTATTGATTAATATTTAATTTAATTACTAAGTATTTATACTTTTATTAAATTAAATTATATCCTAAGGCTAATGTACTATGGAATTAAATTTATTTAATTTAATAAATGTGCCTATTTTAATTAATTAAACAAAATTATTTAATTAAATGGAGAACTCACTTCTAATTAATTAAACAAAGTTATTTAATTAAATGGGAAGCCATTCCTAATTAATTAAATGAAGTTATTTAATTAAATAAGAAAAGTGTCTCTAATTAATTAAATAGAATTATTTAATTAAATAGAAAAGGTAATTATGAGAGCATGTCTCATTTTATTAAATTAAATATCTCACCAAAATCTCTCCTCAGTTCAAAAAAGGAAATTCCCAGTTCACTGCTGATCAAATTAGAAGTGACCCATATCACTTGCTTTTACACTAAAGTCTATCTGAGTTGACTGACTCTTACACTCAGATATGAGTTAGTTAACTCCCTTTAATTTGGGAATCTTCCTTTATGACTAAACTTCATCTTCGATCCTGACCGTTGATCCGAATCAATCTCGACCGTTGATGAATTCTAGGAAAGTCTATTTAAGAGACCTTCATCTCTTCATTTTGGGAGGATGAATGAGAATTTGCATTGAATTGATGCTGGATTGTGCATTCATTTGAGCTCATTATTTTCATAAGATATTCATTTTCTAGTTTAATCTCATTTAGCATAATATGCATACATTTTAGCATAGCTTTCTTTTACATGTTCTTAGATTAAACGTGCATACTCCATTCTAGATTAATCTGCATTCTCATATAGATTAGTCACATTTTCTTTCAAATCCTTCATTTGTAGAGGGTTTGGTTGCTTAACACCTCAAATCTGAGGATATCTAACAAGCAATTCCCTTTAGATAGAAGGCAACAGGTCACCTTGCCGGCTAATATTCGGATGAACAATCCAATGTTCATTCCAGGATGAATCTGCAAATAATGACTGTGTTGAAGTGTGTGTGTTAGCATAGGCCACATATTCATGCATACATTTTTGGTGCCCAACATGGGGCGCCAGAAATGTATGTCTGAATTGTGGCCTATGCTAACACACACACTTCAACACAATCTTTATATGCGGATTCATCCTGGAATGAACATGAGATTGTTCATCCAAGAATCAGCCAGCAAGGTGACCTATTTCCTTCTATCTAGAAGGATTTTGCGTGTTAATATCCTCAGAATCGAGGTGTAGGCAACGAGACCCTCTAAGAATGAAGGATTTAAGAAATGAAATTAATCTATATGATTGTGTAGATTAACCTAGAATGAACATGCAATGAAATCTAAATATGTTATGCAATTAAGCTAAGAACATATGAAAGAAACTATGCTAAAATGAATGCATATTAATTCTAAGGTAATAATGAAAATACACGAGAATATGCTAAAGCTTAAATGAGTATGCAATTCGGCAGCAATTCGATAGCAATTCAATTCAACCTCTTCTCTTTTTTTAAATGAGGAATTGAGAGCTTCTTAAATAGAATCCAAGAATTGATCAATGGTCAAGATCAATTTGGATGGACGATCGAGATTAGAAATGAGATTTAGTTAGAATGGAAAGTTTCCTTATGAAAAGGAAGTTAACTGATTTCTTTTGAGTGGAATAAGAAGTTAACTGTTTTAATTCATTTTATGATTTCAGTCAACTAAGAGTTTCCATTTCTGAACTGAAGAGAGAATATTGGAGAAGATATTTGATTTAAGGAAATTAAATATGGCCTCATAATTGAGTATTCTAAATTGAATAATTGAATTCAACAATTAGAATAAGAATATTTAATTAAATCAAATATATTTAATTCCTTTGTACATTAGCTAAAGAAGTAATTTACTTTAATTAAAGTATAAATAATTATAATTAAATTAAATTTAATCAATAGGTTTAATGTGACTAATATGAGTCAATACTATAGGAATTAAATAAAGAGCATGATTAATGTAGATTTAGTTTTTCTACATTTGACAATTAATTCAAGTAGCGAGTAGCATAATAAGAATTTCCTAGTGACATAGGACTTTAGAATCGATCAGAAATAGACCAGAATTGGTGATCGTGGCAATAAGCCAATTTTGGAGTATTACAGTAACAACCCTGCAAAATATGTGTGCTCTCCCTTATTCTGTTGGCAAATTGCATACTCCCTGACATGCTTCTGAACATCATCCTTGAGCCCTTTCCATTCAAATTGCTCATGCATCTGCTTGTAGGTCTTAAAGACCTCTGGATGTCCAACTATAGGTGCATCATGAAATGCCTTTAGTATTACCTCCCTAAATTGTGATGAAGGAATCAAATATATCCTACCTTGAAACTTTATCAATCCATCCATCACTACGTAATGATCATCATGTATGGTGCCTACAATTACTCTAGGAGCCCAAGTGTCCCTTGCATACTCTTCTATGATCTTATTTCTCCAATCTCCTGTAATCTTAGCTAGAGCATAAATATGAGGTCTCCTGGATAAAGTATCTACCACCACATTCTTCTTACCTTTGACAAACTCAATGTCAAAGTCATAGGCCTATAACTTCGTAATCCACTTATGTTGTCTATCATTCAAAACATGTTGGCTCATGAAGTATTTGATGCTATTGTGATCGGTTTTGATAACAAACTTTCCCCCAACTAGGTAGGACCAAAACTTAGCCAATGCATGCATTATAGCCAACATCTCTCGATCATAGATGGAATAGCTCCTCTCCACTCCATAGAGCTTCCCACTCTAAAAAAAAATGGGATGCTTCTCCTACATCAAGACCGCCCCAATCCCATCTCCTAACGCATCACAATGAAGCTGAAATGGCTTTGTGAAATTTGGTAGAGATAGTATTGGACATGATGACATCACCTTCTTGAAATGATCGAAGCTTCTCTAAGCTGCCTTTGTCCATGTGAAGGCCTCTTTTCTGGTAAGGTCTGTCAAGGGTACAACTATTTGTGAAAATCTTTTAACAAATCTCCTATAAAATCCATAGAGACCAAGGAATCCCTTAACTTGTCTAAGATTTGTAGGATTAGGGTAATCAACAATAGCCCTAATCTTTTTAGGATCTACCTGAGCCCCATCTGCACTGACGATATGCCCAAGGTATAGTAGCTCAGTCATCCAAAACTTGCACTTAGATTCCTTGACATACAGTGACTCTTTCTCCAAAGTGGACAACACCATCTCAAGATGTTGTAAATGTTCCTCCCATGTCTTACTAAAGACTAAAATTTCATCAAAGAAAATCAAGACAAATCTCCTAAGTTGTTCTTTGAATAACTGATTCATGCAACTCTAAAATGTAGCAGGAGCATTGGTTAGCCCAAATGACATAACCAAAAACTCAAAGTTGCCATAGTGACATCGAAAAGCTGTCTTCTCAATGTCCTCCTCCCTCATCCTAATTTGATGATACCCTAATTGTAGATCAATCTTTGTAAAAAAGAATGCACCATGTAACTCATCAATCAAATCATCTATTCATGGGATGGGATATCTATTCTTAATGGTTTTGTTGTTTAATGCCCTGTAATCAATGCACATGTGCATCGTCCCATCCTTCTTCTTTACCAACACTACTGTTGAAGCAAAGGGGCTCTTACTAGGCCTGATATGCCCTATTTCCAAAAACTCCTTAATTGCCTTCTATATCTCATCCTTATGTTTCTTAGGGTGATGATAGGGAGTAATCATGATTGGTTTGGCTCCCTCTTCGAGCTCAATAACATGCTCTATCCCCCTGTCA
The DNA here is from genome assembly GCA_028749045.1 of Cupressus sempervirens. NCBI lineage: Eukaryota > Viridiplantae > Streptophyta > Pinopsida > Cupressales > Cupressaceae > Cupressus > Cupressus sempervirens. Next base: position 629,512,069 of record CM053783.1, read on the forward strand.
GGTGGAACCCCATGCAAAATCTCGCTAAATACCTTAGTGTACCTGTCAAGTATCTCCTGGATAACTGGTGGATGAATCTTCACTTGTGGCTCTTGTGAAGTTGGCATAGTGAAACATTCTGCTGCCCACTCTATGTTATTATGCTGAAAAGGTCTCTACATTCTCCTCAGGGAAACTACTCCACAACTCCAATATGAAAGTCCTCTAAGTACAATAGTTCTTCCCTCATGCTAAAACTTCATCTCCAATTTTGCTAGGTTAATTGTGAACTCTAAGTTAGTGAGGCCATCCATACAATGCCAACGATGACATCATAGTCTCCCATGTCTACCACATAGAACTCATTGTCTAACTCATAGCCATCTCCAAACCTGATTTGAAGATTAGATATCTTTCAAGTGCATAATAGTTTGTCACCATTAGCTACCATAACTCTAAATCCAGTGTGCTCTTCAGTCTGTAGACCTCTCTTGGCTACCAATTGTGCATCTATAAAATTATGTGTAGCCCCAGTGTCAATGAGTGAGATCACTTTCTGCCCTTGGATAATACCTCTAACCTTAAATGTGATTGCCTTCTAAGCCCCCGTTAATCATGCTAATGACTTCTCATGCTTAGGAATGTTGCTCTTCTTTGTAGTGCTATCCTCATCTGAATCAGAGTGTTGATCCTCCCTCTCTGACTGTGACTCTTCTATTGAGAAATATTCCATTTGATTTGCCTTAGCCTTGAGAGGAAACTTATGAGATAAATCCCAAGGCTCTTTGCAATGAAAACATAACTTCTTCTTTCTTAAATCATTCAAGGTGTCATTATCCAACTTATCTCTTTTGGGCTGAGCATCCTTGCGAAAAAGTTTTTTTTCCTTGTCCTTTTTCATATAAGAATCCTTGTGTTGAAATCTACTTCTAAATGAAGAAGGTGCTAAGTCACGCGCCTTTTTAGTGGTCTCCTGCAATGTAGCTAGGTCATGCCTCTTGACCCAACCTCGCAAGGGTTCTAAGAGTCCATTCATAAACAACACTACTAACCTCCTCTTTGAAATATCTATGGCCACCACAGCTAACCTCTAAAACTCACTGATATATGTCTCAACTGATCCCCACTTCTTGAGTTATGCTAACTCCTTAAACTGTAATTTGGGATCCTTGGTATCAAATCTCTCTATGAGCTTCTCAATGAACTCCTCGTAAGATGTGATCTGATTATGTCCCAAGGTTACCATGCCATGGTGCCACCACTCATGTGCCAGTCCATCCAAGTGAATGGCCACATACTTTATAGCCTCCTCTTCAGGCATAAGATTTAGTTGCAAGTATGTATCCATCTTCTGCACCCAAGCTCATGCAGTCATCTTCCCTAAAGCATCATAATAAGGTAAAGTAAGTTTCCCAACTTTCTTTCTTAGCTCAAGGTTTTGACTTTGTCCTCCCGATCTGGGAATGTGTCTCATCCTCAGGTCCAAGTAATCTCTGAGAGAAATATCCACCTGAAACTCTAGTCCACTAGCCTCACAATCCCTCTTGAATTGATCCTGTAACTTTGCAATCTACGATTCATTAATTGGCTGAACTAGATCTTTGGGTGGGAAGGTGGGTAGAAGAGGTCTCAAGCTGGTTGTTTGAGTTGGGCGTGCAACATGTCTAAAGTTATCAACCTCATTGCCATTGTTATCATGTCCATTGTTACCATTAATATTATCTTGGCCTCCATTATCATTGCCCCTATTATTGTTGTTCCTATTATTGACATCACCTGGATTAATATTGATGCCCATTTGTCTAGCCATTAGCTACAACATCATATCCATTCACCTATTCTACTCTTGTTGCATCATATCCATACACCTATTTTGCTCCTATTGCATCTGCTACCCCTCCTCTAATGTACCCAATAACCTAGACATTACATTTTCTTGATCTGGACTAGTATTCTTATCATCTCGATCACCCATATTATTGTCTTGTTCAAAGAATGCCTCCTCTGTGTCTGTATGACTGGATTGTATGTCCCTTTGCATGAATGAACTATCCTATTTGTTCTGCAAGTTTGAACTCCTACTTTGTCTCGCTCTAGTATTATGAAAATTATAAAGCCCTTGTCGCATGCTTAAACATAGATGCTAAAGATCTCCATAGGATGGTAGGACTTATAGCTCTGATACCACTGTAATGGAATGGGCTCTGATACCACTATAATGGGAAGCTCTGATGCCATTGTAATAACCCCAACAGGTTATAACTTATTCAAACACCAAAATCTTTTATACTTCAATAGTTTGACATTTTGTTAAACACTTTGCAAGCAAGCTTTGATACCACTGTAATGGGAAGCTCTGATACCACTGTAATGGGCATCTACTGGTTATACCTTCATGAAGCACTTTGTAAGTAAGCTCTAATACCACTGCAATGGATACCCTAGAAACAACTCTGATACCACTGTAATGGATACCCTAGAATGCCCATAAATTGAATCAATTTCTAAAGTATATTTTTTAATGCAAACTGAAGATGGAATCGATGCTGAAATTATATTAATTCTCAAAATGATGAAATCAAGTACAAGCAATGTATTTTAAGGCTAAACCCCAAGGGAATGACGTCTAGAATGTTACAAGAGAGGATGAATGTCCCCTATTGCCAAGAAAGATATGTGATTCACACATCCAAGCTCTTATCAAATGTCATTCACAAAAATCTGATGCTCAACAATGAGACTTTCGCCCCTATTTATCCTTTTCCTTCACCCTTCTAAAAGGAACTAAAACATTAATTAATTGCAAGTGCTAGAAGCTTTCCCCTTCCAATAATTAATACACTCTCTAGAAAATCCTCCCTTGCAATATAAAAATTAATTGTACTTTTAGAAAATTAAATTTCTAGATGCTTCCACGTTTCCAATAATTAATAGACACTCTAGAAGCTTCTCCCCTATAATAATTAATTAAATTAATTAAATATAAAGTCACCTTTTAATTTTTAATTTTAATTTATTTAATGAATTTATAAGAAATTAATTTAATTTCCTCTTATGCTCCACTTAGACTTTGGAGAACGTGAAGGCTAAAAGATGGCGTCATTACATCATTATCTTTTAGTTTCACTTGAACATCTCTTTGGGCCTTTCTAAGGCCTTCTTAACCTATTCTATGCTAAGATCAAGTTGAACTAGTCTGGACTAGGTCAATGCAAGTTGACCTCATCCAGGACTAGGTCAAACCAAGTCAACCTAGTCCTTGATTGTTGGGAGGATCGAGGCCCAAAAGTCCTAGAGTTTACCAATTAGTTTAATTAACTCCCCCGTTGACCTAAGTTGTTTTCCTGCCCAAAAAGTAGTATAAAAGGAGGCTTGGGGGCTTCATTTTCAAATCTCATTCTCAATTTATCTCATCTTTGCAAGCAAGAAATCAAGGCATTCTTCTTCAAGTAGGCATCTTTAATTCAAGTCTAAGCATCTCCTTCTTGTATCAATCTTCTTCCTTCAAAGTAGTAGTGGAGTTTGGCTCCAAGGAGAATATCTATCATTCTAATCTATTCAAGATCTTCCATTGATCATTCATGGCATGTCTCATACATTTCCATACATGAGGTTTTGGCTTCTTTGATTCTTTTATGGTTTCTTTGAGTTAAGGGTATTACACTTGTACATACTTGATCATATATCAAAGTCAATTGCATCTTCGAAGGTAATTGTGTCTTTCATTTGTTATTATTTATATGTACTACATGCAAGAATTTTCGTTATTAGTTATATTTCAATTTATGGTTAATTTCTTAACCTAGGGCTTAACCAAGGAAAGCCCTCATCCAACCCAACTAGAAAAACCCTTCTTTTTTGTCTTTATTTGTAGGATACTAGTAGGAGCTTACAAATCAGAATCCTACTCCTCAGGAGCTTTCTGGAGAAGTTCGCTGTAGAGTCCTCAGACTACATCAACCTATTTATAGGACATCCTTCCAAATTGACCTATTCCTTCAGTGTCTTTTTGTCAGGATATTTCTGGGTTTCGTTCCTTTCACCTTCCAAGATCCACAGACGAAAATTCAAAAACTAGTTCAAATTTGTAACTTTTGGAGCTAAAATACATCTTCCTCTATGCATTGCAAGGTGATTATTTCATAATTTATTTTCTTTTATATCTTTATCCTAGATCTATATCTTAATTGGGCCAATTGCATACACATAGCATCTAGATTTACATTATTTAGGAAATTGGTTCAATTTCACATTCACATTATACGATTAAGGGCCAAAGAGTACATTTCCTTGTATTGCATCCCCCTTCATAATTTTAATTTAGTATTTACGCCCTTCTTGCTTTGGGTTCTAGCTAATCTAATTCAGATCATAAGTGGAATCATGTTTGGAAATTCCTCTATTTCCCTCACACACATATTTGAATGGCTTAGTGGTCCGGATAAGTAGAAACCTACAACCCTATTAATTTTTTTCCCTTTTCCCCTTAAACAAGTAGAAGGAAAGTTAATACTTCATAAATCTTATTTTTAAAAATAATTATCATATTGTTAAACAAAAAAGCAAGGAACTCTTAAGGAACATTAGTATATACAAACATTAAAAAAATAATGCTTTACTTGTTCATTATTTCCAATATCTATCTAGTTTTACATAAGATACCATGCCTTTGTTATCATTACTAGCTATCAAAGATTTTAAAAAACAAACAAAAAAATTAATAGTAAATTTTTAAAAATGCTCTATTCATTATATTCTTTGATAGATTTTGTTTCTATAAGTTAGAAACTTTCATATAATTTCAATCTTCACATAAATAAATTATATATATATATATATATATATAATTTAAAAAATGAAAAGTCTTAGGTTTTATTGTTACTCATTATTTTACTTGTTTATTAAAATCTTAAAAAAAACTATTGTGTATGAGAATTTGATGGATCACTTTTAAAATTAATTCATTCTAAGAGTTCTAACTCTTTCTAAATACTTGCACACGGACCCATGGGATGTTTTAAGGAATTTATTCTAGACTTCTTATTTATCTTCTAATCTTTTTCCAAAACAAGAATATAAACATAGTTAAGTTAGCCGATAGGCTATTACCTATGAGGATTACCATAAAAAAATATCATGTTGTTATTAGAAATAGTCAAGTCTCAGAAATTTTCAACTCAAAACTATGATTCTCTGATTTTACGATAAAATAAATGAGCTTAGAATGAACAAAGAGAATAAATAATTTTTTATAGTGATAGTGCCATGGGAATGAGAAATGGTGATGCCTTGGTTGTTCATTAGATTTACCATTTTCTCTATGATGTCTCTGCAAACCTTAGACCCTAGCTTGTAACTATAGTTGAGAAGGATAATAACCACACAGGGTCTTTTCTTGAATAGTTTGTTGATGCCTTGCATTACTATTCTACAATGTTTGTTCAGTTCGAGCATGCTTTGGTCCAATTAACATGGATAAACATTTGGTGGAGTAACAATTGTCTTGCAAGATTTTTGTGCTATAGGCAAGTTGAGGCTAGGTAAACTCTAGTGCATGGAATTTTGTTTTTCTATTCTATATAGATTTAGAGTATTAGTTTCGTGATTGATTTTTATATACATGGTTAAACACTAAGTTATTTTTCAAATCTGATAATATTTCTTTGCATGTCAATGAGCATGGGTGCAATATACTATTCATAGAAGTTTTCTTCCAATGAATATGGAAAGGATGTCTCTTTCTAGTAGGGAGAGACATTCTTCCCTACTAGGAAGAGACATTGTTTTGATGTCTTACCATATACATAAGTAGACGTTCACTCATATCATAACATCAAAATTATATATAGAGTTTATGAAATTAAGTGTACTTTCAAGAACCTCATTGACTAGTTTCAACCTTGCATGACATTAATAATTTTTGTTGATACAAGGAAAAGGAAATCCTAGCACATGTCATATTCTTTGCCCAAATTTTTAAAGTTGTTAGAAGAAGCAAAATAAGTATATGAAAGTGGATAAAATTAAGAAAAAACTGAATTTTCAAAAGTTTAACTAATAGGTAAGAACTTTTACCTATAGTTTTCAAATTTAATCATAAATTATAATTATAATTTTAAACTTATTAATCAGTTTATAAATTTGTAAACTATTTATAAGTTTAATATTTTTCTATGTTTCACTTTAATTTACTAAAAATATGAACTATATATAAACTAGCACTTGCACTAGAAAGAGGTACAAGAGGTATGCCGATAGGTTTTATTAGAAAAGAAAAATTGAAGAGATGTCAAATTGTGACATTTTTATCATGATTTAACTATGTAGGTTTTGAGTCAAGTTCATTGACCCATGTTGCATGAGTCATGGCTCACAAGAAGCCATATATCATCAGAATGAATGGAACACTTAAGCAATTATTGCATGCCTAGGTGATGCTATCAAAGCCAAAAATTCCCATGATGTCACACATTCAATATTACATAAAGTTGAGTATTTGACATGTAACCATAGCATGAGAATTTCGTAGATACACTAGTAGATACACTTATGCAAATGAAGTGTAATTATTTGGGAATCAAGATCATACAATATCTATCAATTATAACACACTGTGACATTGCCCTTTCCTTGTTTCCCTCTCACTTCAAATAACCCATATTACAGAATTGAACACATTTCTCTAGATAGATTGCTAACTTACAAGCTAGCTAGTGTTTTTAGTGGGTTAGAGTGAAGAAGAATTCAACAAAGAAAGATTGTAGTTAAACATTAAATGAATACATCATAGTTACACTGTTCTAGGAACAGGGGAACAAATTTTCAGGACGGGGGATAAAGGGGCCATAATTTGGAGACGGTTGGGGGACAACAAGGGGATGGTGGTGAAGATTGGGAGGGAGTTGTGTATACTATACATATGGTACTTAAAATGCTAATTATGAAAACATTGGTTGCAATATAAGATATAAAGATGTAAAAGAGTAAACACTTGAACATTGCATTGAATTTGAACATTGAACATTGAACATAAATAGTCAAATTAGAAAATAGTCAATACCGAGATGTTCCCCATCCTTAGTGGAGGTGGCGCTACTGGGAATGAGAAACAGAGTCCCCAAGTCCCTAGTGTGTCCAAGTCTCCAGGACATAGGCAAAAAGAAAGGGGACGTGTCCCGTGTTACTATGGTATACACTATATACATTGCCCTTGCTCTATTTTCCATCTCACACTTCAAATAACCTATGCCTAGTAGGAAGCTTCCTATATTCTATAGAAACTTGCAATACTATTAAATTAAATGCATAAGCACAAATTTTAAATCATATTTAATACAACGAGATTCATATAGAAGATAAACCCAGTAAAATTTGTCTTTACCGAACTAGTTACATTTGTCTCTCTTTCCAAATGTTTTGGGACTATGGATATGAATAAAATAAGAGATTTAATTTCTTGGAAAGGGCATGTGTGGAGGAGGGAAGAAGACAACCAATGCCAATGAAGAGTAGAAGATGTTTTTAGCTTATGCATTATATTATTTTTAATGTACCAAGGTGCATTTTGTCAAGATGTTAGCTGCATTCATTATAATATGATATACTTGTTATTATACTAAATACAAAACTTAAAGAGAACCAATTTAATCACTTAAATACCAAATCTTAGAGATCGCATACTAAATACATGGATGCTTTTTTATCATTATTATTGGGGTGTGAACTATGGAGTAATTGGTTTTTAAAACACATGCCTAGGTAGAGCTAGTTGAATAAACTCTTCAGAAATAGGCTTAGTTATAGGGATAAATCTTGATATAAAGAATTTTATCCTTTTAAGGGTAAGAGAGTAAGTTTGGGTGTAATGTTCTGAGGGTGTATGAAATATGAAGTATGAAGAAAAGATAGTGCAAAGAGATATATTTGTTTGTAGTTTGGTAGACTCTCGGATAGTGTTGCATGGTTCATTTCTTTTATCATTTTTGGAGGTCATGTTTCTTCCTACAATAAACTTGGGTTTATGACTAGTTCACTTCTTGCGATAGAAATACTTGGGGTTGACTTCACCATGATTTACTCTTTCAAACAAGAGCTTTATTTTGTATGTATTATGTATATTGTAATAGATAAATGAATAATAAAATTTCACTCTTAGAAGCTCATTTTTTCCTCTATTTTATATCATAATACATTTGCTTCTTTTTTCTTTGGTAGACATATCTTGTGTTGTGTAGATTTAGCTAGAGAATTTTACAAAACTTGGAGATAAAAAATGTATCCTAAATCAAATCATTTTCATGTTTTAAAGCAATATTTTCCCAATTGCATGCAAGGACGAAGGTAAGGTCGCAACAATTATCTTCAACATAATTAAGGGAATAAGATACCAAGAAGTAGGAACTTTACAAGTAGGAAGCTTCCTATATTCTATACAAACTTGCAATACCGTTAAATTAAACGCATATGGAAAATTTCAAATCATAATTCATATAGCAGATAAACCTGACAGGATTTATCTTTACCAAGCTACTTACATATTGTGTTGCCTTCCAAACGTTTTGAGAGGTTTTGAGTTTGAATGAAATAAGTGTTTCAATTTCTTGGAAAGGGCATGTGTGTTTTGGGGGTTTTGAGTTTGAATAAGAGAAGTGTTTCAATTTCTTGGAAAGGGCATGTGTGTTTGGAGGTTCTGAGTTTGAAACAAAATAAGTGTTCCAATTTCTTCAAAAGGGCATGTGTGGAGGAGGGAAGAAGAAGACTAGAAAACAACTGTCAATTGCCATCTTAACTGTCTTCATATATAGGCTTGAACCCTTAACTTATTTCTAGTTAATCAAGATTTAAAACATCTTTTGAGAACACTAGATTTCTCAAGTAAAAAGAGTAGAAGACCTTTTTAAATTTTTACAGAGGTTAAATACAGTCTAAGATACAGTTTGTCTGCTCAATCTAATTTTATAATTCAATCATTTTCTTATACAAGGTGATGATGAACACTCTAGCTCTAACTTTTCAATAGTCCAAATCAAAATCAGAAACCAGCTGTCAAAATATTTACATGATGTTGTTTGCTTTCTGCACTGTCTTCTTTTTAAGGTTTGAACCCTTATCATATTATTTACTTCATCAAGATTAAAAATGTCTGAAAATATTAGGTTTCTCTGTCAAATATAAAAATCTTTGGAAAGGAGCAACCAGTTGATTAACAGGGCATCGATTAAAGATAGAAGTGAATGGACTCGCATAATGTTTGGAAAAGTCCAAGAGTGGGTCTTATATTATCTTATTATATATAGATTTGAAGGCGAACTTACAATAGACTAATGTTTTTGGGTGGGCAAGTGTCAAGATCATACTCACACTGATAACTATTTGTTTCAACGCTCATAGCTGTGATTGGAGTGCCGACTCCCATGTTGAGGCCATCTCCAGGTACATCAACATAAACAACATGATTGGTTAGATAAACTGCGTTTCCATGAGAGGGAGACCAGTGTATATATGCATATTCGCTGGCTCTTAGGAAACGCTCAACTTCTTTTTCTAGGTCATTATCATTTTTCACACTGGCTGAAAAAGAGCACTTGAACATAGGCTGCAATGTGAAGGTTATCTCAGAGATTGCTCCCACTGCTCCAAGAGATACCTTGGCAGCTTTCCGATCCGAATCCGAATTTGTCAAGAAAACAGAAAGAAAAAAAACCCATTACATTAATGCTCAGTCGCATTCAAAAGAACAAAGTCAATAGATCTCAAAAGTATAAGCAATCATAATAGAGAAAAGCAATAAGGAAAGATATGAACCTGACTGATGTTATGTTCATTTAAATTATTCAATCTTTTCCAAGCCCGCCCTGTCCTGCGGTAAAAATCTCTGCTTTGCACAAAAACGTCCAGATCCAGCGTAATCTTCTCTTTAAGCGAGGGCTCGAGAGCTAGGGTTTCAAAAGTCGAGGAGCAATTTCATCATTAGATATGATCCTTTGCAGATAAGATTTTGATAAAATAGGATCCTTGCAAATAAGATTTGTTAAGATACGATCCTTGCGCTAAACTATGATCTGAAAACGGTTTTCAGAAAGTTGTTTAGCGCTGTGAGAATCCCAAAGGGAAAGCCTATCGGCTAATTAATAAATTATATATTATGATGCTTAACAACGACGCGTGAAGAGCTAATCACTAGGAGGAAACGGTGCGTGTCAAAAAGTACAATTCATTTTCAATATATACTGTTAACTCATTTTGAAAATCACCAAAAAATATATATGTACAATCGTATATCGCCAAAAATATATATACTATAAAGCCATTTTCAATACCGCAGACAATATATACTGTAAATTCAGTTCCAATACCGTCAACAAGATACACTGTAATTTATTCTTAATACCACCGACATTGCTGTAAATTCATTTGCAATAACGCCGACTATCTATAAGTAAAATCACTTTCCATACTGCTATATTGGAAATTCATTTTGAATAGCGCCAATCAATTTAATCCGTAAATTCAGATTTCAAAACCGCCAGCGATATTTACTGTAAATTCATTCTCAATACCGCCAGCAGTTCATTTTGACTGAATAGAAATGGAAGTGGAGTATGAAATAGGAGTTGCTAATGATAACCTACAGAATACTGATTATACAGAGATGGAGATTGTTGAGGATGAGGAAGCCTTTGATTCAGCACGAATGATTGTTGACAAGCCGCTTGTTTCAGCACAAGAGATCGTAAACGAGGGACCTAACGATTCGGAACAAGAAATTGCAGATTCGGCACGCGAACACAAAGCTTCTCACGCATTACCTCCAATGGCGGCCGCGGATCTGGAAATGAACAAGAAAACCCTAGTTTTGGACCTAGACGACACACTGATGCACGCGGATGCTCATCCGGACAAAGGATTCGACTTCTCCTTCGAATTCACCACGGGAAAAGCCAGGAAGTTCTACATCGTGAAGAGGCCCGGAGTCGAAAAGATGCTGCAGGAATTATCAGATCTTTACGAAATTGTAATCTTTACGGCAGCCGAAGAGAGGTACGCAAATACAGTACTGGAAAAGCTCGATCCGGTGGGCATAATAAAGCACAGATTGAGCCGAAAAAATTGCACAAGGCTGCGATGCAATGTTTTTCTCAAAGATCTTTCCATGCTCGGAAGAGATCTGAAAAATGTCATATTTGTGGACGACAAGCCGTTTCAGTGCTTGCAGACCGAAAATGCGTATCCGATCTCGCCGTGCATCGATGACGTCAGCGACACGGCCCTGTACGCCCTCGTGGACTTCTGCAAGGGGGTGGCGGCGTCCACGTCGGACGTGAGAGACAAGCTACGGGAGCTATCCCTTGCCACGTCAGGGCCTCCCCGGGGGGTCCTGCCCGACGTGGACAGCCGGGAAAAAAACGCTGGTTCTCGGTCGTTTGGAAGGACTTCTCGTGCATTCCACGTCGGAATGCCTGCCGTTTTATGATTTCACGCTGGAAGTTTATCCCTGCATGTCCTTGCAGAAAGGGACACGTCACGTTCTGAAACGGTCGGGGGTGGACACGCTGGTTGCTGAGCTGGCGGAGCATTTCGAAATCGTGGCGGTTAGCTCTGATGATGACAGGGCCTACATGCACTTCTTCCATGCTGTGCTGGACAGGTTGGATCCTAGTGGGACGGTGTTCCGTCCGTCGCACCGGTTGTTGCACCGAGATTTTATGACGTGGCGCGAAGGGCCGAGCTGTAGAAATATTTCCAAGCTCGGGAGAGACCTGAGGAACGTGATATTTGTTGACGTGGCACGAATAGACAGCTGTCAGTGCCCTAACGTTTACCCGTTTCGGAATTCGAAGGTGACATGAGGGACAAAATGCTGTTTCAACTTATCCGTTTTTGTAAAGGTGTTGCCGATGCCACGTCGGACGTAAGGGCGAAGATTCTGTTCCGTTCGCCGGCGCCGCCGCGGATGAAGATTCCCACGTGGGTTAAGTGTACGAGCCGAAGTGGGAGTAAAAAGAAGCATTATTTTAACATGGTGACTGCGGTTTCCACGTGTCGAAAGCCCCGGAGATGGATTTCTCAAGAGACGTACAGTGCGCTGTGGCGGCTCTGTACGGACAAAGACGGCCAAAAATGTTTGTGTAATTTAATTACTAAGGAGAAGCACCTGGTACAATGGTGACTCGGCGGCATCTTCCACGTTGGAAAAATAAGACAATTGCTGATTCAGTTCAATCTTCCACGTAGGAATTTTTCAGAGACTTCCCCTCATTTTGTTGTTGTTACGGAATTATATGTGCTATTGCCTATAAATTTAATTGAAAAATACAACACATGAATGTTAAAAATAACGTTCTTTTGGAGAGGATGTCACATATATAACCTAGATAGATATAACACATGAATATAAATTTGAGAAAGTTGGACAGATTATTATTAGAATATTTTTAGTATTTTGAGTATCTCGTGAGTATTTGTAAATGGCTGTTTAGGTTTTTTTTGGTCCCTTCAATCGGCCTGCAAATTCTATTTAAGAAAATATTATTATTATTATATTATTATAATTAATATAATCCTCAATTATGATTTTATGTTCATTCAATTTCTAACAATTTCAATTATTTTATTATTAATATATTTTCTTAATGTAACTTTGGAAAATTTGAGACTATGTCTCTAGGTTATATGTATTTGTGAAGAAGATCATAAATGTGTTTTACAAATATAGATGTAGTCATTTAGTTAAATTAGATTCTTATTGTTTAAAAATAATGTAAGTTACGATTTTTCTTTTTTATTTTTTAAATAAAAATATTATTTATTTGAAATTTCATTCCTTCAAAATAATTTGCTGATCCCTTTTTGGCGATTCCTCTATATTCTATTTTCTTAAGTTCTTTTAATTACTAGTACTTGCACCATAAGGTGCAATGTTTACGCCAATGGCAACATATACTACATATCATTGTTTAAAATTTATTTATTTTGACATTGTAGAGAGGATCATTTATGCTTTACATAGAAAAGGATTGATTCTTCGAACTAAAAGACATTTCTCATGTTTTTAGGTATTGTTACATCTTCCACAAAGAGATAATGAAACTTTTTCGTATATTGAACTATCAAAATCTTAACTCTTCAAAATCACTATATTTTAATTTCAAAATTCTAAAGCATATCCAAAAAGTAGGATTATTCTAAAGATCATGTGTCTTGCTTATCAATTTTGCGAACTCACAAAAAAATTCATTCCGGTGACCTACAAATATGACAATCTACTTTTGTTGGAATATTAATTCTGATTTCTTAGTTATTATTTACATTAATCTTTCTTTTCTTATTAGATATAAACTTTGAGTTTTGTGATAGTTTTGACATTGTTAAACATACAAACTCTAAATATATTAGTAATATAAATTTCTAATTCACAAATATCGTATGTAATGTATAAAAGCTAAGTATTCAACAATTTATAAGTTAGTGTGGAGTTAAAAATGCAACGACATTCTGCCGCAAAAGAAATGGAAAAAATAAATTGAAATCAATGATGCCTCGTTTGTGTTTGAGAGCCAACAAAGTACATGCATCTATTTAATTTAAAATGCACGATGGGTGATGCATTTGAATACAAGTATTGAAATTGTTTTGTTTTATCACAAAATACAACTTCTTCCCTCTAAAACAACACTACTTTTGACTCAAAGTAGAAAGCCATTGGATCTATTAAATATCAAGCCCTTAACATTCATATGACATTTTATTGATGGGTTAAAGATTAGGAATTGAGCAATATGTAAATTTTGAAGTAGATAGATTATATTTACTCTCCTTGTTATATCTATTTGATTGAGAATGAGTGCATATGATTTACTTCATGATGCTGGAGCATCTTGTGTTGCACTACTATCTTATATGTTTTCAATTTTCCTAGTTTTTTCGAGTTGTAATGTCTTTCATTGCTCAAATTTTAGTAGTTTCTAAGTGTTGGAGACACATTGGGGAACCATGTCCTATGTGCATAAAGAAATTGGAGTTATCATGTTAAGGTTTGAGCCATTTTTACCTTGCTGCCGTTGCTGTGTTTTTTTGGTTTCTGGGTGCCGATTGCAAGCCATGTAACTAATTTTGTGCAATGAGTTAGAGACTTAAAATTTTAGGAATTGAAGAGGACCTAGAGTACTCCTTTTTTCAAAGGCGCAAGTCCTAATTCCTTATAAGTTGGGAGATATGACAATTCTCCTAAAGTATCAATTTCTAGAAGTTTGCGCGATGGGTTTCTATTCTTAATTTTTGGGATGGATACACACTTATCCTTGGTGAATTAGCCTTTGAAAACTTAAGGGGTTGTAGAGGACCTAAAGTACTACCTTCAATTCGAAGCTCAAGTTCTAATTCAATCAGAGCTATGAGATATCACGATTTTTCTTGGGTATTGATTTTTGGACATTTAATCTCTATTGGAGGTTGACTTGTGACTCGTCAAGTATTTAATGATAGGTTTATTTAGTTTTTAGCATTCTAGGCTGACTTGTGGCTTAGATTGGTATAAGTAGGGGATCTTGGGTAGAGTCTTAATCATAATTGTGATAGAGGATAATAGAAGGAGGATAGGAAATTAAAAGGATATGTGTTTGGAAATCTGAACTTGAAGTTGGATCTTGGATTTGAATGTATTTTGTATTTGGCTGTAACCTAGAAGGCCTTATAACTAGGCATGTGTGATGATATTTTCATGAATAAATAAAGAATATTGCTCTCTCTCTCTCTCTCTCTCTCTCTCTCTCTCTCTCTCTCTCTCTCTCTCTCTCTCTCTCTCTCTCTCTCTCTCTCTCTCTCTCTCTGTGTGCGCGCACGCACACACACACACGCGTGCGCGTGTGTATGTGTATGTATATGTATGTATGTATGTATATCTCTTTTGTGTTAACTCTTGCATGGTGGTTGGGGTAGCTGAGTGCGCCAATTGGCCTTAGTTACTCATAGCTCCCTACATCACTTCAACATAGCTTCCATCTCATTAATTAAACATATTTATATATTTTTTACTATTACATATGTTACATGATTCATATGTTAGACTACAGATAATATTTAATAATTAAGCATAAAAAAGGGGCATAATATGATAATTACAAAGATGTTAAAAAATATATTATGATGTATAGGCTTTTTAGACTATAGTCCCTTTTTCATTTCTTTACTAGTTTTCATAATTTTTTTCTCTGCTCTCTTTATCAAATAGTCAAAAGTAGTGTTTTTTTCATAAAACAACACTATTTTTAACTCAAAGTAGAAATCCATTGGGTCTATGAATATCAAGCCCTTAGCATTCATATGTTAGACTACAAATCATATTTAATAATTAAGCATCAAAAAGAGGCATAATATGATAATTCCAAAAATGTTAACAATATATTACCATGTATAGGCTTTTTAGACTATAGTCCCTTTTTCATTTCTTTACCAAATTTCATAATTTTTTCTTTGCTCTCTTTATCGAATAGTCAAAAGTGGTGTTGTTTTCATAAAATGACACTACTTTTGACTCAAAGTAGAAAGCTACTGGATCTATTAATATCAAGCCCTTAGCATTCATATGACATTTTATTGATGGGTTAAAGATTAGGAATTGAGCAATACATAAATTTTGAAGTAGATAGATGATATTTACTCCCCTTCTTGTATCTATTTGATTGAGAATGAGTGCATGTAATTTACTTCAACATAGCCTCCATCTTATTAACTAAACATATTTATATTTTTTTAACTATTACATATGTTACATGACCCATATGTTAGACTAAAAATGATTTTAACAATTAAGCATCAAAAAGGGGCATAATATGATAATCCCAAAGATGTTAAAAATATATTATGATGTATAGACTTTTTAGACTATAGTCCCTTTTTCATTTTCTTTACCAATTTTCATAATTTTTTCTCTACTCTCTTTATCGGATAGACAAAAGTAGTGTTGTTTTCATAAAACAACACTACTATGAAAACAACACTACTTTTGACTCAAAGTAGAAAGCCATTAGATCTACTAATATCAAGCCCTTAACATTCATATGTTAGACTATAGATGATATTTAACAATTAAGCATAAAAAAGAGGCATAATATGATAATTCCAAAGATGTTAAAAATATATTATGATGTATAGGCTTTTCAGACTATAGGGGAGAGGACACAATAGTTGTACACCCTAACTTCGTGCTTCTCAAAGTTGGTTGTAACAACGATAAAAATTTCCAATTTTTTAATGAAACCTTCTTTGACTAGTCAACTACTTATAACTAAGGTTTTAGCTCTTCACCATTAAAATTAATATCAATTTGAATGACCATAGTAAAATGTGTTCAATTTGTCAATTTTAAGAGTGCCTACCCATAGTAGTTGATCACCATCCCTGATCATCACTTGGCCACATCCCAATAGTTACACATTTCATCACATTAAAATTTCAAAATATATGATAATATGTATTTTTTATTTTTATTACTTAAATGATTCAACATTTATATTAACACAAATATGTAGTAGCATTATTTAGTAATAAGTTAATAATTATACTAAAATATTCCTATCATAAGTAATTTTAAACCTTGAAATTAATAATTAAACCACTTTTTTTCATTCAAGGATGAACAAAGCCCTAACCCTATTTTCCTATTATTTCACAAATGAAAGCCCTCTTTTGCATCTTAGCTGCCACTTGTTGCTATGTTATGGCCACCGCTTGTTGTAGGGTAACACTACCTCGTAGCACATGAAGACAGATGAATGTGTAGGGAAGAGGCCGCGTTGCTAGTATGTTTTAATTTGTAAGTTTGGGTTTCATATATTTAATTGTAATTGTGCAATCCCTCAAATAGTTGATGGTTATGAGCAAGCTAGCAGCTAGGGTAGATGACACTCAAAGGCTTATACTGCATCTACATACGATGTGGTCAAAGATCCACTATCGAACATCATCTGAAAATGCTTATGTTCTCTGGCTCCCCTATGTATGACTCTCATGCTTCTAATTTATACTTTCAAAAATAGTGTTTGCATTCAATTTTGAATCAGCTACTACTTCTAAGTAGTTGAAGTGAGACGTCTCGTTACTTCGTTCCTCCCGTAGGGCCGATTGAGTTTAAGAGTCGAAGATCCTCTCTAGTGGTGGGTGCCCCTACCAATGAATAGAGGGCAGATTATTCTGTAGATGCCGATTTGGTGGCCCACTATATTTTAAGGGCTCAAATGGTTGGTTGTTTGATGAAAGGTTCCATGGCATCAATATTCATAGTTGGGGTTTCAAGGCCTTAAGACTAGAGAGGGAGAATCAAAATGAACAAGAACATCAAATTTAGCCCCTTCCAATAATCTGCGCAGTACTACTAAACTTCTATATGGGTTTGATCCTTCTGTCTTTATTTATGAGATAGCTGGTTTTGGTTTGAACTTTCTAGCTTTTTAGCTTTAGTAGCTAGATTATAACATCTTTGCTAAGGCTAATGTAGGTAGTTATGTGGCTGATTATAATTTAATTTATAGGTAACAAGTAACTCTAGGCTAGAAAATTTGACATTAGATTGGTAGGGCATGAAATGAATCCAAGATTGGCAGAGCATGAAATGAATCTAATGTGAGTGGCAGGTTGGGGAAAGAGGGTTTCAAATATGTCAAAAATGTGTCTATTGACACAACTACATTGAAGAATTTGAGATTTTTTGAGCAAGTAAGGTCTAAAAAGACCTTACTAGGAAATGACCCATTTATCCATTTTTCTTCTTTTTTGTTTTCATAATCTTTTTTGTAACAGATTTTATTTGATATTTTTAATTGAGATTTGTATTTCAATCTATAGTATGATTTTTTTTGTTCTCATTAACTAAATGAAAATAAATTTATATTAGCAAAGGACTCTTGTAGAATAGTTTATTTTTCTGGAAAGAGTCTTTTTTTTTTTATAGTATGGATTTCATTCAAAATCATGATCATATACTTACAAATCTAATCTATAAATTGTCTTCATAAAATACATTATTCTTCTTAGGTTGGATTATACATTTCATCAAATCTTATTTATTGACATAGGCAGACCTTCAAAGTAAAATTGGCATTTGTGTCTACGAGAAAATAGATATATTGATATAACTATAATGATAGTCAATAGAACATTACAAAATGACAAACTTGTCATTGGGAAATCAGCATTGTCTACCCAACGAAATGACTAGCTTGTATAGAAGAGGTATTGTAGAAGGACCAGTCTATAGAATATAACAAAATGACCAGCTTGTATATAAGAGGTATTGTCGAAGGACTAGTCTATAGGATATAAAAAAATGACCATCTGGAAACAATATACTGTTGTGCAAATATTCCTCTAAAACATCAAAATGATATACTCCTTATTGCATTGTTTATCTGTTCAAAATAATCAAGTCTTCATTGTAGCATCAATCTTCATTGTAGTATTAGTCTTCATTGTAGCATCAGTCTTCATTGTAGTATCATTAGTTCACCATGAAGCCAGAGAAGGGTTTTGGCTCTTCCTTAACATTATTTGTTGTAGGATTTTCTGGACTAGCTAAAAGAACTTGTGGGGTGATGGGAGTCATTTTCCCAAATATATTTTCATCCAACATTCTACCGATTTGGTATTTTTTGATTGGAGAATGAGGGGGGCTTTCGCTACAAGTAGTATGAATGTTGTGAAGGGCAGCATAGCTAGGGTATAGAATGTTGTACATATTCCTTAAAATTTAATGATGCTCAGGTAAGGGATTGTTGGAGTACTACGTTGGCCTGCTCTATTTGCATTTGGTTCAAAAGAAGTTGCTAAAGAAATCCCCTCCCAATATTTGCAAGTCATTTATTGACTTCCTCTTTTGCTAGCTTACCTCTTCTACAATTCATCTTTTCTTTCTTTCTCAACTCCCTCTCCTTTTGATGTTGCACCTTTTCCTCTTGCTTCCTTTATTTTATTATTTGTCTTTCAAGTTTTTGTTGATCTTTCCTTTTTCTCATCTTAGTTTGACAAATTTTCTTTTCCTCTAGCTATTTTTTCTTCCTTTCTTTCAATGCTATAAGTTCAACCTTCCTTTCTTCTTGTCTCTCCTGCAGCATTATGTACTCATTAGATGTAAGTATTTGAGATTTTCTTCCCAACATAAGAGAAGCATTATTAGATAGATTGAGTCTCTTTGTAACCCTCTTAATTGGTAGCTTCAAAAAAATTCTTAATGATCCTTGATTGCATAAAATTTGTTCATCTTCTATGTACAAAGCTGTAGATCTCTTCAATGCATCTTGATTATGTTCAGCCTATCCATCCTCATCTATTGATGTTTTCAATGCATCTAGATTATGTTCAGCTTGTCCATCTTCATATTTAGTATATTCTAGATTTGAACCATCTAGATTATGTTCAGTGTGACTATCTTCATCTTCATTACATTCCAAATATGGAGTCTCCCAATTTTCCATTTCAGCATAATAATAAACCATCTCTTCTCTTTGCATTGGAGGTGGAGAAGGAATAGATAATGAAATGTCTTCATCTGGAAAATCAATCTGCACTCCCAATTCCTTTGCTCCTTCTTTAACCCAATTAGGTGGATCAAACTGTGTTGGAAAACTCATTTCATCATGTAGGTCATTTTCAAATCATGTTTGGCTAATATGTGTTGGTGAGGACACAACATCTAGTGGCGAACTTGTGTTTTCATTTGCATCATCTTTGTTTTGTTTGGCCATTTCTGCCACACAATTTTTAATGGCATCATCGTCATCATAACCAGCTAACCTTAAAATACTTTCAATTCCTACAACATCATTTTCATCTTCAACAATGAATGCACTACTTGGCTTCATGTCATTACATAGAGCATCTCTATTCGATGGCCAAATTCTAGTCCTTCAGAAGCCAACTATAATATTATTAGGTACAAGGGCAAGTTTGAAAGCTTTGCTTGCAAGTTCAACCAATTTTGTTCTCCTTATTCCTATGTGTGGATGTTTGGCCATCCATTTTGATCTTTGAGATTTGAAATATGCCTTAAATGGAGAAAATAAGTACTTACATCTAAAGGTTGTAATCAATGACTAGTGTGGGCAGGTAATGTAAGAAGATCAATGTCTAGAGATCTTGCCTTTTGAATTGTAGCAAAGGCAACATGGCTTCCATGTCCATAAAAAATGAGCAGATGCCTATTTCTAGATGAAGCACCACCTAGAATTGATCTAGCAAAATGATGCAACCAATTTAGGAACAATTATTTTGTCATCCAAGTATATGGCTGTGCTACCATGCAAGCTCCCACTTCATAGTTAGCAATGTAATTTTGAATTCTTTTTTTTTTCTTTAAAAAGGTAGAAGCCTAGTATGATTTGACCTACTGCATTAACACAATATAGTACGGTGATCCATTCTCTACTTTTAGATAATATTTTAGGCACACTTTTACTTCCCAACTTTGTAATCACTCACATCCCACAATTTCTACCCTCTTGCACTCTTGTTTCATCACAGTTCCATATGTGAGTTGGTTCATAATGATTAGAATCATATAATGTTGTCAAATTATTATAAAAATCTGCTACAATACTTGGTTGCAACATGAATGCTCTATCCTTATCTAGACCCTTTGTAGTCTATATTTTCAAATCTAGATGGTGTTTGTGGAATCCAACCCACCATGATCTACTTGGTAAGCCATTTTTGAATGGATTTGGCCTTATTTGGAAAATGTGGGCCACATGTGACTTAATCCACAACCAAGTTGAGCTAAATCTTTACACCACTCAACAACTTTTGGCTCTTCTTCCAAGGATAGAATTGTTGGTGGTCCCCTAGTTTTTGTTGTTGTGAATCCTGATAGCTAGTAGGATAAGTTTCTAATAGGGATTCCCCGCTTCTTTGCTGATCCTCTTATTGAAAAACAATTATCTTCAACATCTTCAACGAGATTTTCCATATCCTCTTTTGTCCATTGATTGCCTTGGAACCTTCTCTTATTTTTATGATGTTTAGAAGGTTTAATAAATCCATATAGACTATTTGTATTGTTGGAAACAAGATTATGATTTGTATTATTAGGAGTTAGCTTGGCTGATTTGTCCCCATCATTAGAGTCAACAACATGTAATTTAACACCTCGAGGACAACGAGGTGTCAATTTTTGAGTAGTTCTTTTGCTTCTTCTCTTTCCTACTATCATAATGCCTAAATAGAAAACATTATATATTAACCACCATAAAACATATTGTCTCTCTTAGAAATAAAATTTTCACCTAGCTGTCATTTTCCATCATATAATGTGCTATTATCTTTTTAAGGATTATTGTGTTTTCTCCCTTAAATGACTTCATATTGTATGTTGGTTTATTGTTCAATATCTCTCTTAGAAAAGAGATTTTTGTCACAACATTTCCACAAATAACTTCATGCTATATGATGGATTTTGATAGAAATATTTGTTATATTCCATCATATGGATGATATGCTATTATTTCTTCACAATTAATTCATACTTACTCTACAAATAACTTTCCAAAACGAACTAAAAGATTTGCTAAAAAAAAATAGCATACATTATATGGACTATGGACAATAATGTCTAGAAATAACAACATACATTATATGGACTATAACATATTTATATAGTGGATAACACCATACGTTATATGATGGACTATAACATATTTATAGAATGGATTATGATAGAAATTATATAAAATGTTATGTTTTGGGAGAAAATTTAATAATTCATATAAATAACATCATACTATATTATCCATTATGGAGAAGAATTAACAACATAACATCATACATTGGTGAAAAGAATAACAACATGCATTATATGATGGACAATAATAGATTTATATATTGGATTACGATAGTAAAGTATAGTGTGTTGTTATTTTTTGGGAGAAAATTCAATCACTCCCATAAATAACATTATACTATAATATATCAATGATAAATTACCTTGATAGATTATTGGGCCCTCTGCTATCTTGAACAATAGATGATATATGTAGTCCCTTTGATATCTTGAGTAGTAGTTGATATATGTAGTCCCTTTGAGTGCTCACAGAGAAGTCTAATATTCTACAATGTTGGCACAAAGAATATAGAGAAAGTTAATGCATTCAACTTAAATTATTCTTTTACTAATTTGCAAAAAATTATAACTATGTTAGAATAAAATATATTATTGGTAAAATACATGGTTTATTGGGCCCTCTAATATCTTGAGCAATAGATGTTGTATGCAGTCCCTCTAAATCCTTTGATATCTTGAGTAGCAGATGTTACATGTAGTCCCTCTGAATGCTCATAGAGAAGTCTGATATTCTACAATGTTAGCATAGAGATGTTGATAGGTTATGTGCTGAGGGAGAATTTTAATTCAAAGTAGCCTGAGCTGATAGAGAAGAATTAATAAATGCTTTTTCCCTCCAACAATTTGAATTTGAAATTGACAAATTCTATCATTTTTGGCTTTCCTTTCAAATCCAGGCTTGGTTGATCCGTGGCTTTCAACTTCTATAATTTGATTTGCTGGCAATTGATCGTGTGGTTTTCAGGAGAGGATTTTGAATTTTTTTTTATATTCATTGTTTGATTTTCCAACAATAGATTTTGAAATGACGTTGCATTAATTGTCTAATTTGGACGAATTAGGGAGCTCAAACATATCCATGTTTACAATGCAGGTACTCTACCTTGCTTGTTGAAGACTCCAATTCCACTAGTTGGATCCAAAATTTGTTAGAGATGAGATGAGTTGTTGAAGTAATGTGTATTTATTTATGGTTGGATATGCATTAGATGTTGAACAACTGTACAACAATAATTATTTGGGAAGAAAGTTAGGAGTTGATGTCTTGTCCATGAGTTTGGACAACTTTCTTTAACAAGTGTACAATTAGAAATACAATGTTTATTATATCTTTCTTTATATTGTGTAAAGAGTAAGTTGGATAATGAAAAAAAACATTTTATGTTGGTTAATATGAAACATGCAATGAATGTTATTTGTCTACAAGTGGTATCAATTTTAGTGAATGAATGATATATAAGGATAAATTTGTAATGATTTAGTTTTAAATAATTATTAATAAATAAAAACATCAAAATCAATATCTTATTATTCAACCAATAGGGTATAGTGATACCATAATTGGCTCAGAAAATCTTAACCACCCTTAGAACAATTGGTACATGTTCAACTACTAGGTCCTCTCCCCTAGTCCCTTTTTAATTTCTTGACCAATTTTCATAATCTTTTCTCTGCTCTCTTTATTGAATAGTCAAAAAGTAGTGTTATTTTCATAAAACAACACTACTTTTGATTCAAAGTAGAAAGCCATTGGATCTATTAATATAAAGCCCTTAACATTCATATGCCATTTTATTGATGGGCTAAAGATTAGGAATTGAGCAATACATAAATTTTGAAGTAGATATATTACATTTACTTCCCTTGTTGTATCTATTTGATTGAGAATGAGTGCACATAATTTACTTCAAAATGGCCTCCATCTCATTAATTAAACATATATATATATATATATATATATATATATATACTATTACATATGTTACATGATCCATATGTTAGACTACAGATGATATTTAATAATTAAGCATAAAAAAGGGGCATAATATGATAATTCCAAAGATGTTAAAAATATATTACGATGTATAGGATTTTCAAACTATAGTCCATTTTTCATTTTTTTATTAGTTTTCATAATTTTTTCTCTACTCTCTTTATCGAATAGATGAATTCAATAAAAATATTTCAAGCATGTTGATAGGCTTCAATGAATTAGGTCAATTTTGGTTGCTCGATGCTTATCAAATTGTTCAATGACTGGAATTTTTTTAAGTCCTAAGTATGGATGCATGTATTGATACTTATTTGATTTTAAGAAATGAACTTTGCAAAATAGAAATTTCCACGTAAAATTATTAATTTTAAAAAAAAATTAAACCTCGCTTGTAGGTGTATCAAAAAAAGATGCCTGCAACACCTCCGATGCCCATCTCCCCACACCTTTCGCTATCCTTTGACAGTGAACCTACCTCTTTGGTGTTCGGAAACCCACGACACTGGACAGACAATCTACCCTCAAGGATCCCAATTTCTCTATTTTCCTTGCCTTATTATTTGTCAGATCTGATATTTCATAATCACCAGTCTTTCATTTTCCACTCCAGGATATTGACGTGCTCTCATTCCTCTTCCTTTTGTACCAAACTATTTCCTTCAAAACATATAATAGTCCTTTGTAAAAGATTAGAAATGATCATAATCTAGCTGTAATTGTAAGCATATTATTTTAAAAACTCCAGAGCGAATTATTTACCTACTCAAGCTTTGTTTTACCGAAAGAGCATCTGTAGAAGAGCATGAAGTTGGAGACTATAGGAGCAAGACTACAAAAACACAGAGTCAAAATCATTACAACTTTGGATACCATTTTTGTTGAGGGTAAAGTAGTATCATAGTGAAGGTCTTGTTGGGATGTGAAGCCCAACGGTCTCACTGTCTATTTATCTTCTCATCACTCTTATGCTAATGTATAAATATACATATGCTGTCTTTTACAAGATTGTATCGGATGTTTCCATAATAAAGATTTCTCTGCTCAAGTGTGAATGTAGGCAAGTTTTGCCGAACTACGATAATATCGTGTTTGTGTATTCGTCTTCTTTGTTTTGTTTCTTTGCTTGATTTAACATTTCCAGGTCTGTGAGTCAAAAATGGCCGCCCATACAACATATCTAATCCAATGGAATAGAGTCATAAAAGTAGTCGACCGTGCCAATGCTTCCCTCCATTGCTATCTGCGGCCAAACCAAACCCTGTGCACAGATCTTTTCTTGTTATCATATCCTCCGTATCTAGAACGACTGTCCAATACAATACTTGAAAAAAAATCGTTGGGTCAAGAAATTAAATGGAAATGGTTATGGTCTCTTCTCCACTTCTTAAATTTGGCCTTCTTAAAAATCCCACTCCCTAAATGGTGGGACATGTTCCTTCAATTTCTATTGATTAAAACTAATTTTCACTCCATTGATTAAAATTAATTTTCAGCCAGTGACAATTTTAGGAACATTTGATATCTGACACATTTTCGGTGTGTGACAATTTTGGAGTTCCACAATAAAAAGTCTATTGTGTTAACGAGAAACCACTCCATTGAATTAAAACTAATTTTTAGTCAGTGACAATTTTTGGAACATCTGATATCTGGCACATTTTTTATGTGTGACAATTTCCAGATCATTGTGTTCTACAATAAAGAGCCTATCGACTTAATGAAGAGCAATGTATCTATATTTATATTTATATAGTATTTTGATATTAAATTAAATTTAATTATTTTGTATTTTTTTTACTAAAAAAACTGTTAAATATATTTTTCCACCTAATAATAATATTTCTTTATCATGTTATACAACTTAATTGTAAAAATAAGAATTGCTTTAATCTTTTTATGAAAAAATATTAGACTTATATTTAAAACCAAAGAATAATTTAATTCACAAAACATGTTTAATAAATTTACATAGTTAATTATTATATTATTTTGACTAATATACAATTATTATTAATTACTAAATTTAAACTACTTGCTAATAAAACTTTGCATTGAGTGCTGAGAATTAATTTCTATCAAGAAAATTAATATTTTTATGTTTTTTAAGTTTTCTAAAGAATAATAACTTTTGTTGTTAGTAATTTTTATACTCATATAAATCAAAATTTAAATTTTAATTCTCAAATGTTCTAACTTTTTTGAATATAATGTTTATGATATACTCATATAAATTATTATTTTTTGCATGATTTTGTAATATATGTTATATTATTGAATTCTAATATATAAAATTGAAGGAAAGTAGAAGAATATACATTAGTACACTTGCATGTAGACAACTAAATTTAATATTTATAAATTATTTGTTTTTACACTAATGTCTCATACACATTTTCAAAATTTCTCAAGTTTTTAAATTAATTCTCTATCATTTGATTGTATAAGAGTTTTAGGGTCTTATACATGCTTTTTCCCTTTTGATAATTTTGTTGTCCTCAATGCATTCATTTGCTTGCTAATATTGTACACATGATGTTAGTTTATTTCAACTTTCTTTGAGGTAACGACTTTGTGAAAAATCTTGCAAAAATTGAAATCCAAGATATCTCTGCAACTAAGTTTTTCCTTTTTATAGATTATGAATGTTTTTATATATTTTTTTTCACATTTTTCTTTCATGCATAGTAATAGTTTGTTACTCTTCAATAAATTTAATATATTCTATATAATGTTTCTTAGTTTGTTTGATTTGTTAGTTACACCATTATATTTATCTATCATTTGTTTCATGTTTTTTCTAAAATTTCTTCATACAGTCTACTACAAATTAGACTAATATAAGCTTTTATTGAAAGTTATTTCTGATATACCCACAAATTATTTTTTAAACCCTACATCATGTTAGGATTAAACACTGATACACATAATAATTACATGCAAATATAATCAATATCAAAAAATAATAAATTACATAGAAGAGAACATAAGACACAAAGATTTAACATGGTTCACCCAATCCCTTGGCTACGTCCACCAACAACAAGTCCAATATTATTATTATCCAATGATTACAATCTGCAATCCCTTATAGCTTAACACCACCACAAGAAGCTATAATCTTACCATAAATTATGAAATCACTAACCCTAAATTGTTTTATACAAGCTTTTGTGCTTACAAAATTAGGGCTAGAATAAGTCATCCAATAGAAAAATACTAGTTGACACCTTTTACTATGATAGGAAGTGCATTTGCAAGGGGCGTTGCCCCTTGACCCTTTCTTGGAGGCACTGCCCCCAAATCCCCGTAATAATAATTTGGAAGAAAACTACATCAAGCAAACCTCCGAGTCTAATTAGGATCCACATCACAACACATCCCAACCTTGTGTCAATGGAATGCCATGATATTTTCTCTTTTAACTTGTGAAATGATTTTGGGTTGGACATATGGTTTGTAGATGTAATGATGACCTTATCTTTGTGTGTCCTGAATTAGAGCTTCTTAACCGATGTCATTTGTGTCCATGCAATGGTGCGTGGTTTCATTAGGTTAGAGGATTTGCTTTACATGCTTGCTAATTCTTTCGTAGCAAAGTCTATTGCTACCTCCACCAATGCCTCTACTGCCATGACTACTAAAGTTCAAAACTAGAATGGGCAGTGGTTCACAAGCTTTAAGAATGTACTCGAACGTCTCTCAATAAAGACACCTTTTGTACATTAAAATAATTTTATTTTAAAAGAAAAATAATGTACAATCAATTTATAGCAAAATCAATTGACAAAAGGTCAAATATGGGGAAATGATGTAAGAAATTATTTTCATCTTAAACCCTAAATGTTTACTATGTTTTTTTTTTGGTAAAAGTGGATGATCACTGAATATATATATTAATAAAAATTGGTTCAAGTGCTCAACTAGGAAAGAACCAATAAGAAAACCTAGCATTTTTACAATATGTACAAGTGTCAAACATCGATATTTATGACATATGATATCGATGAATGTAATCTAAAATACAAAAAGGGGAGATATTCCCACCAAAATTTGAAATTTGTCAAATTTTTACAAATTCAAAAATAGTTCAACTATTAGGAATGAAGGTCCCAAACCCAACCAAAAATACAAAACTTTTATAGTAATGCATTTTGACAATTTTTTTTCACAAAATTGAAAAGAAACTTAAAACTATCATTCCTCCATATCCTTGCATGAGACACCATTAGTAGAAGTCGAGGCCATACCAGTTTGCAGAGAGCAACCCCATTCAAAATCTAAACACGAAAATGGAGCAACCTCCCATCCTGAGCCTGAACCAACATCAACATCATCTGTAGAACATGTGGGAGGAAGCTCACCCCAAACTAGTGCTTTGGCTTTGTCAAATTGGGAATACCATCTAGGTTGACAGGAAGACCCAAGCCATGTACAATGGAAGTCAAGATTTTAGGGTGTACACCAAGTCCAAAATCAGGCCTAGTTTGGGTGGTTGAGATCAACATCATCTGAGCATTCATAACCTGAACATCGTTGATCGACAACCCTAGAATATCTAGCAAAGCAAAACCCATTTTTTTCACACCCTCCTCCAATTGGTGTCTCAGTACTCTTGCCGTGACTTGTAATGTCTTCATCATAAAATGGGGGTTGTGCTTTTCAAAGGACTTTTACAATGCCTCAAAGGTTGCCATAGCCTCGTGTTTCTGCAGGAGTTGTGATTGTGTAAACAAGATGCCCACCAAGGTATTTCTAGCCCACAAATTGTAATTCTGCATTGCTTATTTCAATTTATTTTCTGCCTAGAATTTCAGATGAACCATTATGTTTTATGATGATTTTGTTAAATTTCTTTTAGTAGGCACAAGGTGGGCCTTTTAACAATGTAGCAATAAGATTTTAAATATCATATTTTTTTATGCCATGGTTCATAGCATTATCTGATTAGGCTTTAAATACATAGTTTCATGAATGCATTTACAAGCTCTTTTTGAATTTTTGTTTGTTATTGCTTACATTGGATGAGAAATCAACTATTTGAAAAAAAAGCCTAAATTTTACTTCTTATCAGTTCTATTTTAGTTGAAGTGGAATGCTTGAGAGTTATGTGTGGTTGTTCTTTTCTATTTTTTAACATTTTACTAGATTTAGAGGACCATTATTTATTTCAATAGAATATTCGTTTAAAATTAAAATTTCTACGAATTATGTAGAAGCTGCTTAATTTTCAGTTTTGCTAAATATTTTTGTTGAACATTTTATTTGACACATTCATATACAATATATATCAAGTAGGAAAATGAGTATGATCTAATCTAACTAGAGATGGGTATTTTTACAATTTACAATTTCAATATCCTTAACACTAATAACAATAGGAATAATTGAATGCCTTAACTGAATAGTTTAGGTTTTTTGTGTCATTTAATGTCTAATTTGTAGACACCTAAATCTCGACGGGGCATCATACAGTTCACACTCTCCTCTTTCTCTTTGAGACTAGGGAGACTTTATTGCTTTAAAATCTTCTTCTTGTCGTCTATCTTCAAACTTCTTGGAAATAGTGTTGTCCCAACACTATGTAAAAAGAGGGGGCAAAATGTAGACACCTAAATCTGATTACACCACTTAAATAATCCCATTTGGTCATCTCCTAAGGCATTATTGATTAAGCATTTAAATATTCAATTAATTTATCGTCATCCCCTAGTTCATTAATTCATTTAATTACCTATAGTCCAATTGATATATTTAAATGACAACCAATAGTCTAATTATCAATTAAATCCCTATTCTCCTATTAAATCAAATAATTGCAATATGCTTATTTAATTTAATTTCAAATCCCCTTTTAAATAAATCCCATTTATTTAAAAATCCTCCACATACTTGGACTTTCCTAAACCTCAATTAAGATTAATCTAATTTAATCTTAACCCTAACCTATCCTCCACCAAATTTAATAAATAATTTCTTAAAATCATTTATCCCCCCTTTATCCACCTAGCCTTTAAATAATTTTTAAATTAATTTATACCTGACATGTCCCCTACTCACCTCATTCTTTATTCCTCCACTCTAACATGTCCCCTAGTCACCTCATTTTTTATTCCTCCACTATGACATGCTCCCCACTCACCTCATTTCTTATTCTCCCACTATGACATGTCCCCCACTCACCTCATAGTTTATTCCTCCACTCTTACATGTACCCTAGTCACCTCATTTGTTTATTCCTCCACTATGACATGTCCCCCCTCAATCCATGTTCTTCCTTCTCCTTGAATCCTAGTCATCCCTCATCTTTGCATCTCAACCATCCTTCAAACCTTCCTTTATCTTATAAATAAAGAACCCTTCATCCTTGATAATAAGCCCAAAGAGATCCATATATCCATCTTTTACGCTAATGTTATGATGCTATTTTGAGGGCCTAAGAACAATCAAAATACCATTATAATGGCAAAATCCATCCACACTTACACTTTGAGCCTCTCATCCATTGAAGTTTGAAGCATCATTGAGCATACATCTCCATCCAATGACATATCAACACAATCAAGGAGGATTTTGGAGTGTTTTCCCTTGGTTTGCACTCTCTTTTACCTTCTTTGTCTAATCTTATATGTGAGCATTGTTTTGGTTTGTGAATATTCTCAATATTATCAATGCTCTTTGTACATTATCTTTTATAGCTTATACATTTGGCATGTCTGGTGGGACCCAACTATAGGTCATTCATTCATCCATTTCAATCTATTTTTCACTAACAATCTAATATTTTTTTGTTGTTTGAGTGCATTGCGAGGTTTTTTGGTTGTTTGTTCAGGTTGAAGGTGTAGAACATGAATTAGTATGCAAAGAACATTTACAAATAAAGTAAACATTCACAAACCAAAAACTAAATTCACATATATGCTTAGATAAAGAAAGCAAACAAGAAGTGCAAACCTCACAAGAGAAAACACTCCATGCTTTCTTGATTCTGTAGATGTGTCCTTTTGCTGTGGATGTATGCTCAAGATGCTCAAAAGCTGCTTCAATGGAGATGGGTAATGGAAAATTGGTAGCTTTGTGAGCTCTCAATTTGGCATTATAAGGGTATGGGTATGTCTTTTGGCTCTCAAAAGGGCATGGTAACTTTAGCTCAAATATTGTTGATGAAATGGCTTGGGATGGGATTCAATTTATAGGCTAAGGGGTAGAGGGATGGAGGGCTTAGATGCAAGGATGGATGAAGGCTTAAGGAGGGCTAGGATGCACTCAAAGGAGAGCACATGGATTGTGCTTGTTTAGCACCAATGGGAAGGTGACACTTGTCACAAGGAGGATGAGTGTGAGAGGGTAGGGTAAAGGGTTGGTTAAAGACATGATGAGTGGGGTTGAGTATGTAAGAGGGATGTAAGAGGAATGAGTGTGGAAGAGGGAAGAGTGTGGAAGATGGGTGTAAGAGTCATGAGTGGGCTTGTAAGAGTCTTTTATGTTTTGTAAGAGCACTCATGACTTAGTGGTTGGGCTTTTTTTTTTTTTGAGGGGAGACTTTGGTTTGGATTAGGAAAGTATTAAACTTGTTTAAGGAATGTGACAACATTAGGGGATGGATTAGGCTTGGGTTTAGGATTAGATTAGGGATGTTAGAGATGTGCAAGTGGATGGCATTAATGAGGGTGGGTGAGTTAGTGGCTAAGCTTGGTTAGTATGGGTGGATGGGGTGGATTAGGCTAAATGGAGGATTAGAGATAGGTTAGGGGTTTTTGAATTTGAGGATTTCATTTATCAAATAGATTTATTTAATAAATGGGGATTTTCGGAATTAGATAGGAGAAAAGGATTTAATTGATAAATAATAGATTATTTGATTTATCAATTAGGACTATAGATGATTAATTAAATTAATCAACTAGGGATGGCAAAGGATTAATTAAATAAGAATTTAATTAATGATGCCTTTAGAGATGGCTAAATTAGATTACCAAAGCAGTGTAATAAAATTTAGGTGTCTACAGAAGGATGCATTTGGGAAGAAGACATATCCTTAAATACCAAAAAATAAAATAAATTTTTTTTGGAAAAATTCATGGACTATCTATTGTGTTTACGTGCAGTGTCATCTGCGTAGACACATTGTTGTCTCTGACATTTTGTTGTCTTCACACTATTGTTTCCAACATTTTATCATCTTTGCACTATCATCTCCAAAGATTTGTCATCTCCAAACTGTCATCTTCAAAGTTCTATCATCTCCAAACTGTCATCTCCATATTTTGGTGTTTGCACCTATGTTTTGTTTTTCCATTAACCTTATTTGGTGTCTGCGATTTCCTAACAACTCTGAGTTTTGGCGTCTATGTTTTTCTAACAGTTTCAAGTTTTTTCATCTCCATTTTTTCACGTCTGCACCTACATTTAGTCGTCTCTATTGACCTAATTTGGCATCTATATTTTTCTAATGGGTGCAAGTTTTGTCGTCCACATTTTTTGGCATCTGTGCCAGTGTTATGTCATCTTTGATTACTTGATTTGGTGTCTATGAGTTTCTGTTACCTATTTGCAATTCTTTTGGTATTTGCAAGTTTTTGCGTCTTTGCATTTTGGCATTTGCATGTTTTGGCATTTGTAAGTTTTGGTGTCTATATTTTTTTAGTGTTTGTGTTTTTTTAATGTCTACGAGTTTTGGTGTCTACATTATTGAGGATCATTTTTCACTAACATTGTGCTTGCAAGTTCTTGGTTAAGATATGCAAATTTGTCTAAGGGATTTAGTTGCATGTCTAACCATAAAATAAACTCACATTTCAATTTGGGCTTAACAATTTGATCAAAACCAATCTCGAATGCTTAAAGGAAATCAACAAAAACATAAATATTTCATTGGAATGTATGGTTCAAGAAACAATCTTGAATGCCAAAGATCAATGAACCATTACTATGATTCACACTTTTATTTGGGCACTAAAATGAACAAAAACTCCATCTTGAATGCTAAAAGTTAAAAAGAACGAATGTGATGAACATTTGATTTTGGGTATCAAAGAACATTGCAAATCGACACACTTCAACTTTAGGGCTTAAAAAGAATTCCTCAATCTTGAATGCTCAAAGGATAAATAGCTCTTATTCCCTCCTTTTTGAAGATTTCATGCACGATTTACTTTTGTTGACTCAATTTATTTTGTTGAGCATCGTCGTCAAGTTGGAAAGAACCTTGCATGCTAATCACACATGTCTTCAAGTCATAGGATAAAGAATCAAATTTTTTAAAGTTGGAATGAATCATGTGTCTTGTGTGTCTTAAAGATGCATTTTCAACACATCTTTGAGCTATCTTTTATTTTTGTGAAGTAGAACCCTTTAAATACGTGATGCATGTACTAAAAGTTGTTAGTAAGATCATTCACAACAACTTAGGAGTGCTTCTAGCAAGTTCATCATCCTCTGGGAAGCAAATCCCCTTTGGATAGAAGCTCAAATTGGTAAAACTCTTTGGCCAATATATATATGAGAAGAAAGGTAAATTTTTTCTCCATCAAGCCAGTTTGAGCAATTTGTTTATGGGGGTAGCCTAAGGTGGGAAAACTTTTACACGATTTCAACATGTCCAAAACAGCTTCTTAAGTGAATCATGTATGTAACAACCAATTAGCTAACTCCACAGATCTAATTACAAACCAAATTAGTATCCTTCCTGATTCACCTCTGAAAGTACCATAATCCTTGTGCAGGGATCGATCCAAGTGGACTACCTAGATTACCTAAAGATTTTTTACACTCGGCATCTATACTCTATAGAATGCAAACATGCATTGGGTTTCTTTGAACTTGAGGTTCACTTATCCCCCAACATGTTAGTTCTTGTGTGATACTTAGCATGGGCAAGGATTTTATTACTAAGCCGCTTCTTATAAAGGATAGTGTGTGTTTGAACTATCTTATTGTCAAAAAACCATGTGAAAAACATTTATAAAACATACACATTTGGTTACTATCAAACCCCTTTTTCTGAAGAGATCACTTGTTTGTCTCTCTCAAAGTGGCTTTGTCCTTTGAGAGATTGTTTCCTCACAATACACCATATCTATTTTCAGAAGAGTCTTATCCTTGGTGTTTCAAAATGGTTGTTAGAAATCCCATTCACGACAACCCTAGACCTATTTGTCATCTTAGAATTATTTTCCCCTATCCAAAACTCATTTCTTCCTACCTAGATCAGGGCATACTTAGCGTAGTCACTGCCTCATCAAAGATTCATCCAAGCTTCCAAAACATTATCATCCTAATCGCACCCATTCTATTATCCTATGTTGTTTTCCTCTAATATCATCATTTCTAAAGTTTTTCATCAAGTCCTCTTTTTCTCCCAATATCCTAACTAGCTGAGTTTTCTTTATCATTTCTCACCCCATTCTCATCTTCCTTGGAGTTAGTGTTTTCTCCTATTATGGGCTTCATCTAAATCCCATTCCAACCTTACTTTTTATACTAATGTGAGCTTTAGTGTTCCTCCATATTCATCCTTCATCCCTATCCAAATCATCGTCAAAACATACTGTCATAATTCTATTATGATGACTTTTGTCATCCCACCTATTCTCCCACTTCATCCTATTCCAATGATGATGAAAGTCTTGTTGACTATGATGGGTATATTGAAAGCCTTAGAGATCTTCCTCCAAACATCCTCCAAAATCCAAATATTCCTCCAAACATCCTCCAAAATCCAAGTATTCCTCCAAACATTCTCCAAAATCCAAACATTTCTCCAAACATCCTCCAAAATCCAAACATTCCTCCAAACATACTCCAAAGTCCAAACATTCTCCAAAATCTAAACATTCCTCCAAACTATTTTATTATGCCTCCATGCATATCCTCTAGTACTCCTTATCATACCTTTGACAAGGTAAATCCATTATTGTACTCATCCACACCTCCTTCTTGTATCATACCCACATATTCACCTCATACATCAATCATGTCTCCATCTTCCTCCACCTTCATATCCCACTCTCCACCCTTCCACAACAATGCTACTAGCTATATCCCTAGTCCAATTCCACCACCTCAATATCCTCCAAACCATTTTCCAAGTACTCCCATCAATCCTAGTTATACAGTGCATCACCCTAATCCCCTTACTCTTCCCAATCCAACACACTCATCTCCAAGAAGTTTTACAAGAAAACCAAAAGGAAATCCATCTCCCACACCCATCATTCCTCTTACATCATCCCATTTCTATCATCCATATTTCACCCACCCCAGTTATCAATCCTCTTCCATCTCCTACCTCCCATCCCTCAAATCCCTACAAATCCCATTCACATATCCTCCTCCTATCATTACCCAAATCCCATGTACTAAACCTAATGAGTCCACCCACCATCAAATCATCCCCATTAAAGAACCTCTCACCCATCCATATACCCCACTTAAAGAGTCTATCCTTACATCTCCTATCACACCATCCACTCCAATAAAATTTTGTCAAGATCTTGTCCAAAATCATGTTGAAATATCCCATGACAAAAAAGAATATCCCACCATCCCACTTATTCCCCTACATGAGTCACTTTTACCATTCACTCCATCCAAAGAGTAGTCACTATCTCCTCCATATCAAGATCCTATCCTTTCACCCATCACTCCACTTCAATATCCTCTTGTTTCCTTCATCCCTCCAAGTGAAGATCCATTTCCATCAACCCATCCAAATCAAGATCCTATCCTTCCATCTCTACTTCATGATCATACATCTCCTATAACCCATGATGATAGATCTACAGAAGAAGAACTATCTTATTCAAAACTTCAACTTGTTCACCTACTGATGGACTCAAATCTTGTGTTCCAAATATTGAAGATCATATTGAAAAAAGAAATAAAAGAGTATCTCAAGATTTTTGTGTCCCTTTTATCCCTTCATGGTCCCAAGTCCTTCCATCTTCACCCCAAAGTTACCATACATCTTATTCCACATCTATTTTGGGCCATTATCCTACTACTTCTTTCCAACCCTCTATTTTTGATCAT
Organism: Cupressus sempervirens; assembly: GCA_028749045.1. Lineage (NCBI taxonomy): Eukaryota > Viridiplantae > Streptophyta > Pinopsida > Cupressales > Cupressaceae > Cupressus > Cupressus sempervirens. Next base: position 629,547,678 of record CM053783.1, read on the forward strand.
TATATCCTTTATCTAAATCTTCCACCCTTTCCATCCATTTTGGATTATTATATACCTAATCCAAATCCTTTGTCTCCTTCATCTATTTTTGGACCTACCCCTTCCTTGCTTCCATCTATTTTAGGTCCCTATCCTTCATTACCTCCATTCATTTTAGGCAATCATATGCATCCATATCCTATATTCCAATCCATCTCTCCATCCCTTCAACTCCAAAAGCTAGATCATCAAAGGCACTCATCCTTGAATTCCTTTCAACCTTAAACCTATATCATTCCATCCACCATCACTCCATATCCTCCATGCTCTTATTCCCATACCATGGCTAAAAAAAGAAAATTGGATGCCAAAAAAAAAAAATTCATAAATCCAAAAATCCAAAAAATCCAAGGATTAGCATGTTCAATCTAAAGTACATGTTCAAAAAGAAGTGAAACATTTGATACAAACAAAAGAAGAAATCAAAAGGTCATAAAGGCCCAAGCTGAAAAGATAAAAATCATGTGGATACTTGGGATACTCATGAAAGAAATGCATCTCAAAGAAAAATCTTAGTTGGCATCCATTACCACTACTCAAAAAGCCTAATCTATTTATACCTTTTCCAAATCTCCATATACACATCCTCAATCCCCCAAATTCACTTTTAGTCCTTATGCTTCTTATCACACAGTTTCAATCCTCCATCTTCCAACCTTACTTTTGGTCCTTATATTTATCCTACTCCATTTCCTCCTTAATCTCATCTAGACCCATCTTTCCCACTACTTCATCACCTTTCAGGGTGTGTGCCAATGATGATCTTTGCAAATTTGCTCATCCATTCACCCACAAGTCTAATGTCTTCCCATCCATTATTTGCCAACTCCCACCAATCATTCCACTCATTTAATCCAATATTTTTCATGCTTCCCAAATCCACCCATCCTACCAACATCTATGAGTAAAAATCCATCTAGAAAAGAAAAAAATCAAAAGAAAAAAAGGCAAAGTAAAGAAAAATAAGCCTCCACGAGTGAAAAATTGGCAATTCAAGCACTTTGGACAAGTACCATAATGAAAACTTGGCAAAAAAGCATCATTTGTAATCCCTCCATCTAAATTCTCTACACACTTGGGGGAAAGTTCCAACACCAACCATATCCATCTCATCCCACCATATCAACCACATCTTATCCATTTAGCCTCCTTCCTCCTTCATATCTTGATAGAAAAATTAAAGGCCACCACTAAATGCATGCTTTTGGTCACCTCCTTGACATCCATTTTCCCATCGCAAATTGTATCCACCTATCTTCTATCCACCCATTATTTCATCCATATAATCCTCACATAACATAGCACAGGGTAGGAGAATTCCCAAAGGAGATGTCCTAGCCTCCAAAAATATAACCACACAGTGGAAACACAATAGCAAGAAGCAAAAATACAAGATATGATACCAAATTACAATAATTTATTCATAGATATAATTGATTACATGAAATGTGTTAGGCTATAAGGCCTTCTCGATTATGGCCAAGTATAAAGCATTTACAATAAGAGTTCTACAAGAATCCTCAAGATCCAATCTATACACTAGCTAGTCCAGATCCACACTCTGGTAGAAACCTCTAAGGAAGATCTCAACTTGTGCTCACAAGCCCACCAAGAAATCTCCTTATTTTCCAAGCCATAGCTACTAGCTCTGCTCAAACTTTACCCAAGATCTAAGTGTAAACTACCTCACATTCGGTGCTCTATCCACACATTCACAACTCTATCAAAATCCTACTGTAAACTACCTCACATTTGACGCTCTATCCATAGACTCAGGAAAACTCACTCTTTAGCTACTCCAACACTAACTCCATTGAATGAATGATTCACTCCATGAATCAATGATTAAAAGACTCCAAAATACCCCTTACTTATACCAAACTAAGAAAAAAGTTGACCACAACACAAATTAAATACCCATACATAAATTAAATGCCAAAAGTCAGCCTCCAACAACAACTACATGCCCAAAAATTGATACTCGAGTAAAATTGCAATATCTCGTAGCTCTAATTGAATTAGAACTAGTGCTTCAAACCATAGGTAGTACATAATTTAGGTCCTCTAAAACCCCTTAAATGCACAAAGGTTTATTCCCCAAGTAAAAGTGCCAATCCATCCTGAAAGTCACACACAAAAAACTATCATGCAAAACTGCCAGAAATTGATACTCTAGAAGAATTGCCATATCTCCCAACCTATAATGAATTAGAACCTATGCCTTGGCTCATAGATAGTAATATAGACCCCATTCAATCTCTAAAGTGCACAACCTCTCATTCATTAAGGATAATTAGTTATATGCCTCGCAATAGGCACCCAAAAACTAGAAAAGACAATTCTAGCAGCAAGGTGCAAACAACTCAAACTTCAACTCAATCCATCCAATCTCTATGCAATCATGAGGAAAGGTTCCCCGATGTGTCTCCAACACATCCCTAACCATGAAAAGTGAAACTCCACCAGGATCTAAGCTTGATGCTTTCGCATCACCACATCAACCTCATCCACCCATCAACATTACTCTCTACTTCATTCACCTTTTCCATCCTAGCTTCCATTTACCTTGTCATCCTCTTGTCATCGAATATTACATCCTATCACACCCCTCATAAATACCTCCTCATGAATTACATATAATAATTGGAGGCACTATATTCCTTGGAGATCATAACGTGCCCATCTTTTAACCCCCATTCTAGTCCTATTTCCATCTAGTCATCCCCAAATCCATTTGTCTCCCAATCCTTACCTTTCCACATTCCTCTACCCAAACCTTCTATTAACCATATCTTTGAATCTAACCTCACACCTCCCATTATTGCCTCCATCTTCCAATCACCTAGTATATCCCTTGTCATCAATATCCAAATCTAAGCTATCCCCATGTATCCCTACCCCAACGTCATCCATTCACAGCCTAATGCTCTTAGGCATCTACCATCAACTGCACTATCCCATTTCACATTGTTGAACTCATCCAATCACATTCTTACTCTTTTGCCCAACCTTTTTTGAAGCCTTGGTCACAATCCAATCATCATAATTGAAATGCTTCCTTCCCACTCCTTGTCTTGAAGTATATCATTCCCTTCTCCACATCACCCTATCTGTTGTCAACCCATCTTGCCTTCTTCAAACTTGACTAGAGAACCATCACATATTTAGTTCCACTATCTTCTCATCTTGAGCTTTTCATTTGTTATCACTTCATCCCGAGCTTTCCATCCACTATCACCTCATCTTGAGCTTTCCATCTACTATCACCTCATCTCAAGCTTTCCATTCTCTATCACCTCATCTTGAGCCTTTTCATATGCTATCTCCTCATCTATATTTTTCACATTGTACTATATCATATTGGTTCTGCTATCCTATCATACCAAGCTTTTGTATGGTGATCCTTGTAAATGTCATGGTTTGTTAGTTGTTAATCCCAAAGAGTTAGTCTTTAGGCTAGTACCATTGTATATCTCTCACCTCTTCATTTCAGTCATGTCTGATCCAAGTTTACAACTCTCCTAGCTATAGGGTTTACTTTAGTGGTGAATATTCACCAAATGGCTAATCTCACTCATCGGGGACCTTGGATTTGGCAAATTTTTTGGCACTTTTTGGGTGGTGACATTGCCCATAATTTGTGAAAATTGGGTTGCATGTTCAAACCAATCATCAATAATGATACATAATCATTTTTATTTTGACGATGACTTTGCCAATGTAATCTAATATTTCCACATGGTAAATTAATAGTTTTTGATGACAATTTTTGAGGCATGTCATAATTTATGGTCACATTCGCCAATCTATGATAAAACTTTAAGTTGGGTTATAGGTAAAGTACATATATTTGACAAGTGTCTCTATTCCAGAGACTTTCTTAGGAAATTTTTATCCTTCTAATCTTTGGCCTAAAATTGATTATACTATGTACAAGTGTTTTTATTTCAAAAACTTTCTCTAAAGCTTGTTGTACTTTAACTTTTTAGCCCAAAAGAGGATCTAGACCATTGATTTAGGATCATCTAATGTTCATTAATAGGGTTATTGTAGCTTAAATGATATAAATTTATTGTTTCTATATATATATATATATATTTGATTGGTAAGAGGTCAAAGCCAAGGTTAATTATTATTATTTATTATGATTAATTATTTTAATTATTAGTTAATCTTGAGTAGGTTCAAACCCAAGACCTCCCAATTAAGAGGCTCACAATTCACCATTGTGTTGTAGGCTCTTGCCTAAATTATGGTTTCTATATATTTTTACTTTTGGTCATGATTTTCTAAAATAATTGAAGATTTGCCATGGTTTTATAAAATTATCATATGACGGAAAACAATTTCCAATAAAATCATTTTTTTTTCTAATTTTGAAAAAATGATTGCCAATTAAAATTAATATTTTGCCCCTAAAATAATGTTGGATTTGCCACAATTTTATATATTCTTCCAAAGCGGGTTTCTTAAAGTTATCCCTACCTAGCTATGCATTTAAGAAATTCCTCATGTGAAATCCTTTGTCATCAAAGCATTGTCCTAAAATTTTTAGTTTTCCTCAATCACATCACCCTTTCGATACCATTGATATATCCTTGCAGGATACAACTTTCCTCTTCTCTGATCTTGGTTTGTGCATCTCTTGTCCCACCCATCTCTTTGGAAAAAGGTTATTTTCTATTGATTTAATCGTTCTTTTAATATTGGATTTCAATTTTGGTTCTTGATTATCTTTTCCAATATATTTGGTTGTTCTCTCCTCAAAGTTACGACAATCTTTAATATCATGGTGTGTTGTGAATGGGGCAATTTGAAAGCAAGGTCTTGATTAGGTCTTTTTTTTCTTTTTGTTTTCTACTTGTGAGTTAGTCAAATGTGACCCTTTCAAATTCCAAACATATGACCACTTGTGGTTACATGGCGCACTAGGGAAATATAGTTTTCCTGTGGGTTACCCAATGTCATTTCCACTATGATTCCTCTGGGATTCACGTGTGATGCTGGGGCAGTCCTTGTGTGTTTTTTTTGTGTGTGTGTTAGTCCTATGTAATATTGGTGAAAAGGCTTTGATGCTCTTCATAACCTTGGCAAGTCTCCAATATTCCTATATCAAACTCAATGCTCAACTATATGGAGGTGCTCCCTTTGGAGTACCCTCATACTCAAGCTTCAATAGATTCCATCTCTCATCACTCCACTAAAACACCAACCAATTTTTCAAAATCCCACAATATCCAACCAAAGTCCCTATCCAATAATCCAATCCAATCAGTCCTATAATCATGATCTAATATCGCTATTTGTCCAGAAAGTACTCAAAGTTTCCACACCCCTTCATCCCACCATCATCACCCCACCTGGGTTCACTTTAAACAACCAATCTCACCCCCATCCCCAACCCAATTTCTTAATCCATGGATATTTTTGTGCACATGATTCCCCTTTGTCTCATTCTTTGATAGTGAGAGTTTGAGTCCCTGTTCACCCTCTCTTAATCAATTTGCATCCTCCTGGTCACCCTGGATTCTTGCACTTTTCATGAAGTCGATAGGCCTCATCTTCTCTCCCCATTTCCTTCTTAAGGGAGCATCACACATTCCACACTCTCCTCTTTCTTTTTGGGACTGGGGCAACCTGTTGCTTTAAAAATCTTCTTCATGTCATCTATCTTCAAACTTCTTTGAAATAGTGTTGTCCCAACACTATGTCAAAGAGGGGCAAAATGTAGATACCTAAATTTGATTACATCACTTAAGTAATCCTATTTAGTCATCTCCTAAGGCATTATTGATTAAGTATTTAAATATTTATTTAATTTATCATGATCCCTTAGTTAATTAATTCATTTAATTAACTATAGTCTAATTGATATATTTAAATGACAACCAATAGTCTAATTATCAATTAAATCCCTATTCTCCTATTAAATCAAATAATTGCACTATATTTATTTAATTTAATTTCACATCCCTTTTAAAATAAATCTCATTTATTTAAAAATCCTCTACGTGCTTAAACTTTCCTAACCCTCAATTAAGATTAATCTAATTTAATCTTAATCCTAACCTATCCTCCATCAAATTTAATAAATGATTTCTTAAAATCATTTATTCCCCCATCATCCATGTAGCCTTCAATTTAATTTTTAATTCATTTATCCTTGTATGTCTCCCACTCTCCTTATTCTTTATTCTTCAACTATAACATGTCCTCCACTCTCCTCATTCTTTATTCCTCCACTCTGACATATCCCCCACTCACCTTTTTATTCTCCCACTATGACATGTCCCCCACTCACCTCAATAGATCTTGAAATAAATAAAAGTGTATTTGAATTTGTTGGAACAAGTTAGTGTTGAAATGACATATAGTTATTTTACTTAAGAAATGTATAAGTTGATTTAAGTAAATACTCTTTTTATATAAAATAGATATAGGTTAGAAATATATTTATTTCAAGTTATTAGTACGATTCATTTAAAATATAAGACTAGAAATTCCAATGAATGTTAATGGGTGAAATGATTAACTTTAATGGTCATTTAAAAAAAAATTGGGAGATTAGAGTTAGCATATTTTCTTGTATTAGAAATGAACTCTTAAAGTTGGGAAAACAAGTGGGAATAGAGAATAAATTTAAAGTAAGAAACATGGATTAGAAAACAAACAAATGGAAAAACATTGTAAGGATTGCATAAATTTTCTCCCAAAATATTTCTTGGGAGATCAAATTTTCTCTCTAGAAAATGTATGGGAAAGACAATTAATTCCCAAAAGAAAACACATAGACTTTAATAATCCATTTTCCTATTCCTTCTATGTCCCTTGCACACATGGAAATTAAAAATTTACAATATAAAATTGAGTGGAGATACTATGAAAACATGGTTGAGGGGTCTTATGGCTTGGAGTGGTCCCTTCCCACCATCTTCATCTCAAATCAAGTTGCAATTTCAAATTCAAACTTTGGGGTGGCTCTTGGGATTAAAAAGTGGTCCTAGGGTCTCTTTTTAGTAAAACTTATAATAATTGCAAATCTAATTTTTTCCTTATATTAATAAATTTCTTTGTAAATTTTTTTTAAAAAAAAATTTAAAATGGTAGAATATGAATGTAATACATGAAAGTATAGAATATTGCCAAGTTCCAAGGATACAGTTGAACTGATTATAGTGTTAAAAATTTATTGTCCTAATATTTTTTGAGAAGCAAACAAGAAGTTCCACAATAATTTGGAAGTAACTGTTGGAACTTCAATGATATGATAATAAATCTAAGTTGTTAGTTTAACAAGCGAGTTAGTTATAAGAACCCAAAGAAAGAGAGTGTCTTAGTTAGAATATAAGGAAATAATCTTAATTAGGTAATAAAATTGTTTAATTATAATGATAATTATGAACGAAAAACAGTATGTAACATATGACATTAAACTAGTAAGGTAGATGATTCAAACTTCAAGTTAACATAATGTTTAGGAAATGAAATAAAACACATTTTTACTTTTGAATAAAGAGCATTGGTAGCAATAAATAGAGTGTACAAAAAAATAGTAAACATGCTTATTGAGGCTCCCCTCGTGGAAGTTTAACATTTGGATTTATGACAAGGGGTATTTTCCCTTGAATAGTTCCATGTAGTATGTAGCCTCTTGTCAACAAATTTGCCTTCCAAGAAATATTTTGGGAGCAAATTAATGCAATCCTTACAATGTTTTTCCATTTGTTTTTTTCTAATCCATCTTCCTTACTTTAAATTTATTCTCTATTCCCACTTGTTTTCCCAACTTTAAGAGTTTGTTTCTAATACAAGAAAATATGCTAATGCTAATCTCCAATATTTTTTTAAATAGACCATTTAATTTAATCATTTCACCCATTAACATTCATTGGAATTTCTAGTCTTATATTTAAAATGAATCATGCTAATAATTTGAAATAAATATATTTCTAATCTATATTTGTTTTATATAAAAATAGTATTTACTTAAATCAACTTATACTTTTTCCAAGAAATTCAAATACACTTTTATTTATTTCAAGATCTATTGAGGTGAGTGGGGGACATATCATACTGGGAGAATAAACAATGAGGTGAGTGGGGGACATGTTAGAGTGGAGGAATAAAGAATGAGGAGAGTGGGGGACATGTCAGGGATAAATGAATTAAAAATTCAATTGGAGGCTAGGTGGATAAAGGGGAATAAATGATTTTAAGAAATCATTTATTAAATTTGGTGGAGGATAGATTATGATTAAGATTAAATTAGATAAATCTTAATTGAGATTTAGGAAAGTCTAAGCATGTAGAGGATTTTTAAATAAATGAGATTTATTTAAAAGTGGATGTGAAATTAAATAAAATAGGCATAGTGCAATTATTTGATTTAATAGGAGAATAGGGATTTAGTCAATAATTAGACTATTGGTTGTCATTTAAATATATCAATTGGACTATAGTTAATTAAATGAATTAATTAGCCAGGGGATGAAAATAAAATAATTAAATATTTAAATACTTAATCAACAATGCCTTAGGAAATGACAAAATGGTTAATTTTAATTAATTAAATTAAATGTTTAAGTTATTTTACAAGATTATTGTTACACAACCATACTGATTATATCATCTTACTGTTAAATGAACCATTATAAGTTTCATCATTAAATTTCTTTTACATAATGATCTTATACATGACATCTACTACACAAGTCGCAGGGTATGTGAGTACATAAAATCTATTTTTCCAAAGTACTCTGGCTGTATAATATTTACATCCATTAAGAGAAAGGAACAAGTCTCCAAGAATAATGAGTGTGAATAAATAGGTAGAAGAAGTTTGTAGCATATGTATTGCTACAAATATGCTAGAACTCATATGTTAAGAAATTTATTACTACCTAATCTTGTGGAACCTAAGTGGCCCAATCCCACTGCACTGAGGAGATAATATCAAGTCCCAAATAGATAATCAAGACACAAAATCAATCACTGAAAATCCTAGACAAGGATCCTAAAGAATCTCAAGTGGTACTATTCATACAATAAGATGATCCCAAATGTAATCCAAAACAAAAGCACAAAACCAAAAGATTCTGATATACCATAATCATGAAAGTCACCAACACTTTATCACAAATTTAACATGAACTCTTTTCACAAGGTTCCAATGGAGATCCAAAACTCCTAAGTATTACAACTTGAATCCACAAAACTGGTTACACACAAACTAAAATTACAACCACATGAATATTACAAGAAACACCCAACCAAGACTTTCACAATAGGACTCATCCAAGAACCCAAGGTGAAGGTGGAACACCCATGAAGGAGATGTTAATGTTAATACATAAAATTTCATGTCTTCTCAAGGATCATAATATTAATAATCTCCATACACAATTTATGACCCCTTCAAGGCTCATAATATCCCCTTATCACCCCCAAATAACAAGAACATTAATTTATATTCTAAGGTTTGATTTTTCTATAAGAGTTTATGTTTCAAAAACATACATGGATTCCTATAGTATAAGAGTAAATAAATTCTTCCTATATATTAAATAATGTGGTACCATCTCCTAATAACCTAACCATTCAATCTTAGTTCATTCAATTAAATGTTTAGTTAATATTCTTTTCAAAATTGAAATTTGATAAAGGGGCTATTACTAAATCTTAACTCTTCTTTAAAATAATCAACCTTTAGTACTAATATTTTTTCTTAGTATTAATTTTCAATTAGGAATTATGAAATAATTATTAGATGAAAAAGTCAAATTACCTAATATATTATTTAGTAGGTAAATAAATGTATTTACTTGTAACATTTATAAATCTAATGGTACCAAATTTTTCAATATTCTAGAAAGAGAATTTTTAATCCATTTGTTTTCTACTTAACTTTCAAATTCTTAAGAACACAATAGTTTTGGGTATCTTTCTTAGAAAACGAGAATTCTCTAAAAAACAACTTCTGCAACAAACTAACTCAAGCTAAATCTTCTTTCAATTGATAAATACAACTAGATAAATCTATCTCAGAAAATAACAAGCACAAAGAATACAAGCTTTTCTAAATGCAAGATTAGTTAAAAAAAACAAGAAGTAGATCCTACCTCAAACCGCCAATTGAAAATCTGGATTAAGATGAGATTCCTTAGGGAAGAGTGAAAGTAAGACATAAGAGAGAAGTTGAATCCACAAAGAAAGATAACTAGAATTTAGTTGCATACTCCAAGAAAATTTTCAGTAGCATAACAATCCAAGTAACATAAGACTCCAAGTAAAAACTCAATATCATAATGCTTTCAAAATTATCAGTCAAACTTGCCCATAATTTCTCTCCAAAATTTCTTTCCAAAATCTTCCTCCCCTAATGACCAAAAAATGTTCCTATTTATAAGAAAATACCAATAAAATAATAATTTCCATTTCATCAAAATACTAATTCCACTCCAAATAAAATATTAATGTTCCTAAAGTATTAATAAAATAATTATACCACTTTACATAAAATATTATTTAAAATAGCACCACTTATATTAAAAGAATAATATTGCACATAATGGATATATATGTGTGTGTGTGTGTGTACATATATATATGGATATACATATATATGTATATATATATATATATATGTATACATATATATATGTATATGTATATACATATATACATGTATATATGTATATATATGCATATGCATATACATATGTATATACATGTATACACATGTATATACATGTATATACATATACATACATGCATACATGTATATACATGCATACATGTATATACATGTATACATGTATATACATGTATGCATGTATGTATATGTATATACATGTATATACATGTGTACACATGTGTACACATGTGTACACATGTGTACACATGTGTACACATGTGTATACATATATATGTATATACATGTATATACATATGTATATGTATATACATATATGTATATATACATATACATATGTATATGTATATGTATATACATATATCTATGTATATGTATATATACATATACATACATATATATATATATATGCATATACATATACATACATATATATATATGCATATACATATACATACATATATATATATATATATATATATATATGCATATGCATATACATATGTATATACATATACATATGTATATACATGTATACATGTATACATGTATACACATGTGTATACATGTATACATGTATATACATGTATACATGTATGTATATGTATATACATGTGTACACATGTGTATACACATGTGTACACATATATATGTATATACATATGTATATGAATATACATATCTATATGTATATACATATCCATATGTATATGTATATACATATATGTATATATACATATGTATATGTAGATGTATATGTATATACATATATCTATGTATATGTATATATACATATACATACATATATGTATATATACATATATGTACATATATGTATATATACATATATGTACATATATGTATATACATATGTATAGATATATGTATATATACATATACATATGTATATGTATATATACATACATGTATACATATGTATATACATATACATATATATATATATATATGTATATATACATACATATACATGTATGTATATATACATACATCTACATGTATGTATATATACATACATCTACATGTATGTATATATACATACATATACATGTATATATATACATACATATATACATGTATATACATACATATATCTATATATATACATGTATATACATACATATATGTATGTATATACATGTATATACATACATACATGTATATACATACATATATGTATGTATATACATACATGTATGTATATACATACATACATATATGTATGTATATACATGTATATACATATACATATATATACATATACATATATATACATATACATATACATACATACATACATACATACATACATACATACATACATACATACATATATATATATAGTGCACAATTTAATATTAATTCATGCATAATGGTGAATATAATATTACTTCATTTTTTTAAAGTAGGGGCTTTATCTTATCTCATCTAATTTGAATAAAATAATTTTTCAAAGTGGGGAAATTAAAAAAAAATTCTTTTTCCAAAAGAAGAATTTATTTTATTCAAGGTGGAGAAATAAAAATTAATTCTCTTAAAAGTGGAGAGTTAAATATTAACTTCTATCCACATGGAGGACTAAATATTAATTCTTTCAAAGTGGAGAATTAAATATTAATTCACTTTTCAAGGTGGGGAATTAAGTAATAATTTCCTCATAATGGAATATTAAATATTAATTCTTTCAAAGTGGAGAATTAAATATTGCTTCACTTTTCAAGGTGGAAAATTTAAAAAAATAATTTCTTCATAATGGAGAATTAAATATTAATTCTTTCAAAGTGGAGAATTAAATGTTAATTCACTTTTCAAGGTGGAAAATTAAATATTAATTTCCTCATAATGGAAAATTAAATATGATTTCTTTACCTCATGGCTAATAAAATATTAATTCTAATAAATGAAGATTAATTAAATATAATTATAATTATAATTCAACATTTATGATTTTTTTTCTTGATTAACTTTTTAGTTTTCTCAATTTGACTTTTAATTAAATTAAATTTTGAATCTCTTTAACTTTTATTTATTTTTATAGGAAAAAGAGGGGTAAAAACTTTATCAACAATCAGAACCAATTATTACACATCAGCAGAGGGCCAAAGCCCAAGGAACCCTAAGAAATCACAGAAAACAAGAGCAAGCTGATCAACCTTTCCTAATTCCCCTGACATCCTCAGCAAGAGTCCTCTCCAAATCTTGACATAACTCCATGGGCATCTGCTCCCAATCATCAATCATCCCTCCATCTATATTTTTCGATGCCCATTTTGCCAGACTATCAGCTGCCCTATTCCATTCCCTTGGAATATGGGCATAAGACACTGAATCCATCAAGGAGCTAACCTATAATATCTGTTGCACTATCAATGATAGCTGCCAATTGACATCTGAGATCTACCTCTGAAGGAGAAGATTAACTAGAACTTGAGAGTCAGATTCACAGATCACCTTACGCCATCCAAGAGCATAAGCCTGCTTCAAAGCATGTAAGATAGCCATCCCTTCCATCCTATTGACAGTCTGCACCCCTCTATTGGCCGAGAAAATAAAGACCACCGATCCTGAAGAGTCCCTACCAATCCCAACTATCCCAGTCGGACCTGGGTTACCCCTTGAAAAACCATCTGTATTAATTTTCAAAAAACTAGCCAGGCGGGGTAGCCACCCGCCCATCCTTTGGACTTTCTGCTTCACACGCCAACCTCTCCTGACACAGGCTGAAGCCCGAGATAACCTCTGTATTCCCAACCTATCAGCCATCTCCGCATCGCTCTTCTCAAGTGGCAACACCAACTCACTCTTAGCATTGACAGACTCCTGGATCATTCCCATAATTTTGAGCCAAACTTGGTGAATCCCCAACTTTTCACCTCAGAAGATTCTCCGATTTCTTTCTAACCAAACTTGCCATAGCAAGAAGATGGGTCCAGCATACCAAACATCCTGCAAAAAGGGAGTCGGGGAAGGGGGCCTCCCCAGACTCATCCAAAACTTTGCTAGGGAGGAGGCATAAATGCATGGCCGTTTTCAAACATCCCACCAGGAGTGCCAAAGTTGAAGGGTGAAAGAGCAGCGAAAGAACAAATGCATAGAATCTTCCTCTCCACAGCTACAGAGAACACACCTCGAAGGGCCATAAAAACGTCTCTTCTGGATATTTTCCCAGGTCAAGCATCTATTCCAGAGCAAAATCCAAATAAAGCAATTACACTTCAGCCATGAAAGCTTACTCCAAACTCTCTTCCAACACTAAACCTCCCCTCCCCCCCCCCCCACAAGTTGTTGAGAGAGAAACTTTTGATACCCAGATAAAATAGTGTAAGTACCCTTAGGATTAGGGGACCAGGCCAAAACATCCTCTGCTGAAAGGGAGCTACAGTTTTGGCCAGCTAGTATGTACTGTAGTTCAGTGCACTCCATATCCAACCCAAAAATCGACCATTCCTCTGGGCTCTTCCATCTTGCCTCCACCAACTGTCCCTGAGTGTAAAAGAACTTAAAGTCATTGACCCTTGTCCATCCAGCTTCACAAAACCTCTGGGACAATATGCACAGATGAGGGAATTGAACAACCAGGGGAGGGTAGCCAACCCAAGCATCATCCCAGAAATGTGCCTCAAATCCACTTTTTCATATCTAGAAAAGGCCACCTTTAATGAGCATAGCCCCTCTCTTAAGGGTGTTCCAAATTACTGAACCTTTCCCAAAAAGGCTATACCTGGGAATATCCTTGTGGGGGATTCCAGGAAAGTACTTCTTAGACAAGATTCTAGCCCAAACACGGTTCTGTTCTACACACCATCGTCAACAAAATTTGGTCGCCAAGGCAGTACCAGTTAGTATTGATTGTCTTAATCCAAGACCCTCGAATTACTTAGGACTACAAACAGCCTCCCATTTAATAAGACTCCACTTAGATGTAGATAAACTTCCAGCCCATAAAAACTGTCTAGCTAAAGCATCCAAGTCCCTAACAAAGCTCATGGGAGTCACTTGAATCATACACCTATATAGAGGAAGAGCTTGAACCACAGATTGGATCAGCTGGACCCAACCCACAAAGGATAGCCACCTATGGGTCTAATGAGTGACTTTGGCTCAAAATTTATCCAAAATGACCTGCCAAGACTCCCTAGACTATCTTCCCACAGAAATAGGAATCCCAAGATAGATAAATGGAAGACTCCCAGTTTGGAATCTGAGAATGAGAGTAATTCTCCTTTGAATAGACAACAGAGTGTTGAAGAAAAAGATGGAAGACTTGCCCTTATTAATTAGCTGACCTGAGGCTGTAAGGTAGACATCCAACACCCTGCGAATGTTAGAAGCTTCCTAAATGGTAGCTATACCCATCAAAGCTGTATCATCCACAAACTGTAAGTGTGATTGAACTGGAAGGCCCCCTCCCCACTGCCAGCCCTAAATAAAGCCCCCTGCTACATTCATCTTTATCAGCCGACCCAAACCTTCTACCAGAAGAATAAATAGGTATAGAGAGAGTGGGTCACCTTGCCGTAGACCACGAGAGGCCCCAAAAAGATCAGAGTGCTCCCTATTAATCAAAATAGAGAAAGAGGTTGAAGTCACGCAAATCATAACCCAACAAATCCAAGCCTTCTCAAAACCAAAGGCACCCAAAACATTTTGGAGGAATGACCAACGAACCCTGTCATACGACTTAGCCATATCTAGCTTGATGAACACAGCCTTGTCCTTAGATTTGGCCATGGAATGAATAGTCTTAATAGCCACCACCACCCCATCCAAGATTTGGCGACCCACCACAAAGCCACTTTGCTCTTTAGAAATAAGCTTTGGAAGCCATGTTTTTAGCCTATTAGCAATCAACTTAGAGCAAGGAAGGTAGAGTTTAAAGCCCAAAGCATCTGCTTATTCCTCTAGGATTCTTGAACAACTACCAGTAAATCTATCTTGATAATGTCCCAAAATTCTTGGAAGAATTCAATCGAAAAACCATCTGGACCAAGAGCTTTCCATTTTTTCATCTGGAAAATAGTCAACTCTAGCTCCTCCAAAGAAATGGCTCTCATAAGGTGCTCCTTCATTTCCAAAGAGACCAAAGAAGGAATCTAGGAAAGGACCTGAGCTTCTTCAACCGATCCCCCCTCCGAATCCTCCCTAAATAAAGAAGTAAAGTACTGCATAACTTCATTGGAGATATCCTGAAAGGAAGAAAGAACCTCCCCCCTATCATTCACCAAAGTTGATATAGCATTACCATGTCGTCTAGCCTTCACTGAATTAAAGAAGAATACAATATTCTTATCACCCTCCTATAGCCACTTATCCTGGGCTTTTTGTTTCCAAAAGATTTCCTTCCCCAGCTCCCATTCCTCCATAGATCTTAACGCTCTAGCTTCCTCCCTTAATAGATGCTCAAACACCCCATCTTCCCTAATCTTCTTGGTGATATCATTCAACTCAGCTTGAGCCACCCTTTTCGCATGGAAAACATTGCCAAAACATTGCCGATTCCACCATTTCAGCTGAAATTTAGTGAACTAGAGGAGTTTAACAAAGATATACATTGCTGTGCCATAGGTTGGTCTACCAATCTTCCACCACTCAGCCACACATCCATACAGGTTCGGGTCCCTCAACCACATGAGCTGGAATTTAAAAGGTGGCTTTTGAGGCAACCAGGTAGAAGAAATAGCAAGCCTAATGGGCCAATGTCCAAACCACGCCAATCCAATATGTCAGAACTGGAAGACCACAATCCACCCACCCAAAAACATGAAACCATAAACCGATCCAGACGTTCAGCAACACATCTATCTCCTATCCTTCTATTGTTCCAAGTGAATTGACCATTGCTGGGTTTAACATCCACTAGATTGAGTGCCAATATATTATCCCGAAATAACACCGAAGAGGGCTCAAGTCTAGCATTTCCCCCCCATTTTTCAGATAAATCAAGGATAACATTAAAATCACCCACCATAATCCATGGTAAGTAAGGAAATTGACTACGAACAAAATGAATATTATTCCATGCAAGAAGTTTACCTTGGAACTCAATAGGAGCATAGACATTGGTAAATAAAACAGATTCCCCTGACTCAGGGCACAAAGAAACCATGGATAAGGAGGATCTAAAAGATAACCACCACAAAGGATGAATCTTGCGAGGGTTCCAGAGATATGCCACACCCCTTGAAGAGCCCTGCGCTCCAATGCATTGAAATTGCCCACTCTTCCACAATTTAGGTGCCAGGCTCATCATGCACTCAACAGAGACCTTCGTTTCCTGAAGAAAAATAACATCAGGAGAATGACTTCTAACTAATTCTTGAACAACTTTTTGTCTAGGGCTACTGTTTAGGCCCCTAACATTCCATGAAATAATGATCATTTTGGGGGGGGGGCAAAAAATGAGAATCCAAGGTCCTAACAGATCTTGACTCCACCAGAGTTTTCCCAACCAACTTGATCTTCTCCAAGTCCTTCTTACGTCCACCCTTACTGCTTTTCTCAAAAACACCCTTCTTGCCATCCTTCTGAAGGATACCCAAATGGGAAGATGACTTGCCACGCTTGTCCATATCTGAAACAGTCATCCTAGCAGGAAGAACAGGGCCCTCTTCTCTCTATCCCAAATCAGCATTTGACTCTTGAACCAATTGGGCACTTGAATGTCCATCAGTGACCATAGGCGTATCAGATTCCACCTATAGAGCTGGGATAGTAATGGAAGTGGCAATTTCCAGGCTTTGATCCACCGTTAATTGATCTACACTAGTAAAACCAGGAATGGCATCATGTTGACCCAGTTCATCCAGGACCTCAAACCTGTTAAAAGTATTCCCCCTCCTATCTTTCCATTAGAGTCCTCTTTTGACCTCTTCTCTGGTTATGAGCCTTAACCTGAAAAAAACCCTCAACATCCATACCATCACCAGAGGTGGGCTTCTTCCCTTTATCCAAACCAGGGGTATTTCCAGGAGGAGGCGAAGGTTGCTGCTCCCTAGTTTTGGCCTTCGGGAATCTTCTCATCAAGTGCCCATATTCATGACACAGGTGACATCGAAAAGGAAGGGTTTCATAATCCAGTTTCTGCACCCAAGAGTGTGACCCTGCACACATATCCACTACATTTGGAAAAGGTTTACTCAAATCAAGCTCCACGTAAATCCAAGAAAAAGTCATTACTTTCTTACCAAGGGTTTGTGTTGAAGGCCCCACTGGCCTCCCAAGCATCGAGGCAAGCATATGAAGAACATCCTCCCGACAACATTCTATTGAAAATTTGGGTAGACGTACCCACACTGGAACCTGATTTGGAAGCTCCTCAGAGGGATTAAAACTTGCATGCCATGGCTTAACAAAAAGCCCAACTTGGTTATAAAAATAGGGCCCTCCCTCAAAAACCCTATTGCGATTTTCCATGCATGTGAATGTAACCATGAAATAGTTATTTGCAAGCAGGGAGACCTCTATTTCACCCTCTAGATCCCACGTTCTTCGAGCTCAATTCTCCAAAAATTGCAAGGAGACTCTTAATCCCAAAAATTTACAATATAACGAGTGCTTAGAGTAATAATCAACATCTTCGGAAATCATTTCGAAAGGGATTACCAGCTTTGGTCTTTCTTTACATCTCTCAAGGCAATCGTTGATCTTCAATATCTAGGATCCACCAAGCGAGCTCGATTTTGTAGCTCCTGACATCTGAGAAAAGAGAGCATTATCGAACATCCTTGCCCTCTGCCCTATCGGACACACTTCC
This sequence comes from Cupressus sempervirens, assembly GCA_028749045.1. NCBI lineage: Eukaryota > Viridiplantae > Streptophyta > Pinopsida > Cupressales > Cupressaceae > Cupressus > Cupressus sempervirens. Next base: position 629,566,139 of record CM053783.1, read on the forward strand.
TCCGCATCAAACAATTCTACATCGGGCGTAGCCCTAGAAGGCTCACCCTGAGACATCGTTGGGCACCAACCTGGACAATCCACCCTAGGTCACACCATCTAGGTACTCCCACAATAGATCGACCACGTAGAAACCCTTAGAAATGCGTCCAAAAAAAAACAAACCTGCATCCACCAACAATTGCAGTAGGTATTCTTCCCCCCTACACAACCAAACGCACCCCCCAACCTACGCAAGCACAGAAAAAATAAAAATGAGCTAGGGCACGGCTACCCTAGCTCGGCATCGAGATGCAAAGCTCCACCATAGCCTCACCAAAAACTTAATATGTGTCTTTTAAAAATTTGAATCTCTTTAATTTTAATAGCACATATTTGATTTAATTTCCTACTAATAAACTTAATAGTTCTTTGATAGAATTGACACTATTAGTCACCTTAGCATTTTGACACAATAATGAACTATAATAAGAATGTAGGAACATACCCAACCAAATCATGTTCAAGGATATAGTTTCCTAGTTCACATTAATTGACAACTCGAATGGGTAATTAATAGATACCTGTCTAGTACATTGGGACAAATGGAGGCTTAGGTTGGGATTTGAGCATGATTATCATCTCTCCTTTCTTACCATAGAGTTATTGTGATAAGGCACACTCATCCTAGTAATTCATGGAAGTTGATTCCTGATACTTGTAACTTGTATAAAATTTGAGCATGTAAATATATATATATATATATATATATATATATATATATATATATATATATATATATATATATATATATATATATATATATATATATATATATATATATATATATATATATATACTAAATAGGCAATGGAAGGGAGTGGTACATTTTGTAGATCCCAACTAGTGACACATTGTGTAGAGCCACTTACCTACTCCCATTTCAAGCCATGTGGGACATGAGGGTAGATGATAATTTATAAATTGAATAAATGAGTGGAAAATTTGTCATTATTATATCATATACCACATGACAAGGACCACCCATAATAGACTCTTTCCACTATCATAGTGGACATTATAAAATCTCTACGTGTTGTCCAACTTTATATAGTGGGCTATTTTTTTTAATAATTTGTGCTATCACCATGTCATAGTGGAACACTTGTTTATTCCATGGTGGATCCACCTTGTCCTCATAGTCTTGCCTATTTAAGAAGACAAGCATATTGTAATCAAATATATTTTACAAGAGGGAACAAAATTCTGGAGGTTTTTGAATTGAAGGAAATAAAGGAATAAATCTTCTCAAATTTTTTCATTGCCATAGCTTGGATCAAGGTTGGTGGTTCCTTTTCCATGTATGTTTCATTCTTTCAATAGAGTAGTTGTGAATAAAGTTCTTGTTCTTGTATTCTTGTAAGGGTTGGGGAAACAATATTTTTCTATCATGTGTTTTCTTGCATATTCTTTGAAGGGTTGTTCATGGGTGTGAAGGACATCACTCACCATTGGGAAGGGAATAAGTGGCCTTGTTGTGTGAAGGGGTTAGCTGAGACTCCATGGAAGTGTAGAATCTCTTCTTGTGGAGAAGAGGGATAAAATGTAAGGTGTATGGGCCCTTGCTTGCCAATAATCTTATTACTTGGGGGTAACGAGGGCATATTATGAGCCATGAAATGGCCATAAATTGTGTATGAAAATGTGAATATTATGAGCCTTGTGAAGAGATGAAATTTTGTATATTGACATTGGCATCTCCTTCATAGGTGTTCCACTTTCACCTTTGTTATGAGTTCAAGATGAATCCAATAGTGCAAGCCTTGGATGGGTAATCTTTTTGTGTTTCATATTGTGAGAATTGAATTGGTTGTGACCTGTCTGGCCTTGGTTCTCCTAGCTCAGTGGGTGGTCTCGTAGAGACCTAGGTTGGGAGGTGAGCTCTCCATGGTTATTTTTATTATTTTGTAGGTTGTGATGTGGAGATAAGATTTGTGAGTCTAAGTTACAATACTTGGAAGATATTGAATCTTCCAATATAATTTTGTGAAGGAATAAAATTATATTTATCTTGTGATCAAGATTTGATTTTGGAGATTTCTCCACATGTGTACTCCTTGTTTTGCATTGTTACAAAATTTGTAGTAGAAGAAAGAATTTCCATTTGATTGAAATATATCATTGTTATGTTAAATAGAATTTGTATCTCAAAGAAGAAATCACTATTGGAATTATCAAAGTTGAGCTATAATGCATTTTTAGATCTCTTTCAAAGAGTTGGTTCATTGTATTCAATAGATCTTGAAATAAATAAATGTGTATTTGAGTTTGTTGCAAAAAGTTAAGAGTGTAAATGACATATAGTTATATTAAAATTTTACTCAAGAAATTTATAAGTTGATTTATGTAAATACTCTTTTTTAATATTAAAAAATATAGGTTAAAAATATATTTATTTCAAGTTATTAGCATGATTCATTTTCATAATAAGAGTAGAAATTCCAACAAATTTTAATGGCTGAAATGATTAAATTAAATGGTCATATTAAAAAAATATTGGAGATTAGTGTTAGCTTATTTTCTTGTATTAGAAATAAACTCTTAAAGTTGGGAAAACAAGTGGGAATAGAGAATAAATTTAAAGTAAGGGAGATGGATTAGAAAAAAACCAAATGGGAAAATATTGTAAGGAATGCATAATTTTTCTCCCAAAATATTTTTTGGGAGAGCAAATTTGTTGCTAGAAAATATATGGTAAAGATAATTAATTCCCAAAAGAAAACACATAGACTTTAATAATCCATTTTCCTATTCCTTATCCCTTTCACACATGGAAATTAAAAAAATATAACATCAAATTGAGTGGAGATACTATGCAAACTTAGTGGAGGTGTCTCACGACTTGGAGTGGTCCCTCCCCACCATCTTCATCTCAAATCAAGTTGCAATTTCGAATTCAAAATTTGGGGTGACTTTTGGGGACTAATAAGTAGGCCTAGGGTCCCTTTTTAATTAAAAAAATCATCCTATGTGGTAGTACTATAAGTTAGGGTCTTAAATTTGATCACTAGGATGCCTAGACAACTTTACTGGCCCTTCAAATCACCCATTTACCAAGAGTTGCAAAAATGGATGACCACATGCTCATTTTCCATGCACATTATTTTAGTTTAAATTATTTCATGAAGTGGGGAACAATAAATGGTGATGAGACATATTAACATTAGAATAATATGTGTGTCATGTCCACTTGACTTACATGGGGTCCAGGGAGCCCACTAGGTAAGTGTGACAAATGACTAGGAAAGTAGGGTGGTAGGGTTAGAAGGATAGTGAGTAGGTATGTTAAATATTATTTTATGTAAACCAATAAATTCTAAATGGGGCCCACCATGTGTGGGGCCCACATCAAGCAGGACCCACCTTGTGGGGCCCATAAGAATCACTATACACCTCATGGGGTCCACATGAATTACTATTCACCACATGGGTCCCACATGAGTTACTACTCACCTAGGGACCACATGAATTACTATTCACCGCGTGGGGCCCACATTAGTTACTAATCACCTATTTAGATTTGGGAAAAATAATCTTAGTATTTTTTTTTTCGGATGGAGGCCATCCACAAACAAGTTTTAGGTACCCAATATAGGCCCACGTGTGCCTGAAACCTCTTCGACTAAGAGCCAAGGACTAAGGAGCATCCACACTATCAAATTCTCTTGGGGCACAATCTTGGCCTCATCCCTTATGATGTCTTTAGGCATTGTACTTAGCAAGACTTGATCCGTAGTGGGCTCTTTATGAACCATTCAACTTCACCAATAGACCAAGGGCCCATTGACAATAATCTTGGTATTTGAATGATAAGGTAATAATAAACCATAAACTTAGAACTCAAATATCCATGATCTTACTCAATCTAAGATTAGGACTAGACAAGATATTTTCCAAATCTTGATATCTAAACCAAACAAAACTCTTTAACAAACATTAGTAATACTATCAACTAAATAGAAAATGTTAACTTTAAAACTTGTAAACATTCTTGTTGTTGATAATTGGATAACAACTCATTCCATGTGAGTGTACATGTTACACAATTATATCTTTAAAGAAAAAATAAAATGTTGGTGTATTTTTGCCTTAAATTTTGGGCATGATATTTAAATAAATTTTTAATTCATTTATCTCTGACATGTTCCCCACTGACCTCATTCTTTCTTAATAATTGTACTATGCTTATTTAATTTAATTTCACATCCTCTTTTAAATAAATCTTGCTTATTTATAAATATTCCACATGCTTATACTTTCCTAAACCTCAATTAATATTAATCTAATTTAATCTTAATCCTAACCTATCCTCGACCAAATTTAATAAATGATTTCTTAAAATCATTTATTCTCCCTTTGTCCACCTAGCTTTTAAATGAATTTTTAATTCATTTATCCCTAATATGTCCCCCACTCACCTAATCCAAGCCTAAACCTAAACCTTATCTTATCCAACCACTCACAACATAAAATATCAAAATATCCCTTACATCTCTTTCATATTCTCTTACATCCCTTACATACTTTACATATTGCTTACACCCCTTAAGTACCCCTTACACCTCTTACACATCCCTTGCATAATACCTTACACCTTTTACACACTCCTTATATATCCCCTTACACCTCTTACATATCCCTTACATCCCTTAAATATTAATTTACACCTCTTACATATCCCTTATATCCTTTACATATTCCCTTACTAAAAAGGGATGCTAGGACCATTTTTTAGTCCCCAAAAGTCACTCCAATGTTTGAATTCAAAATTGTAACTTGATTGGAGATGAAGATGGTAGGGAGGGGCCATTCCAAGTCATGAGACCCCTCCACCAAGTTTGCATAGTATCTCCACTCAATTTTATATTGTATTTTTTAAATTTCCATGTGTCATTATATGCCATTCATGAGGAGGTCTTTATGAGGGGTGTGATAGGATGGAAGATTGGATGACAAGAGGATGATGAGGTAGATGGAAGCCAGGATGGGAAAGGTAAATGAACTAGATGGTAATGATGATGGGTAGATGAGGTTGATGGGGAAATTTTATGGATGAATGAATGGTTGGATAAATGATAGATGGATACAAGCTATGATGGGGAAATCAATGTCAAGGAGGTGACCAAAAGCATGCATCTAGTGGTGGCCTTTAATTTTTCTATCAAGATCTGAAGGAGGAAGGAGGTGAAAGGGATAAGATGTGGTTGATATGGTGGGATGAGATGGATATAATGGGTGCTAGAACTTGTCCCCAAGTGTGTAGAGCATTTGGATGGAGGGATTACACATGACACTTGTTCATGACGATACTTGTCCAGGACACCTGAATTTACAAGCTTTCACTCGCGAATGAATTATTTTTCTTTAGTTTACTTTTTTTAATAGGAGAATAGAGATTATAATCAACATCTTTTTCAACCTATTTAATCAATTTTGGTTCTTGATTATCTTTTCCAAGCAATTCATTTGTTCCTTCCTCAAAGTCGCCATGATCTTTCACATCATGGTGTGTTGTGAGTGGGGCAATTTGAGAGCAAGGTCTTGATTAGGTCTTTTTTCTTTTTGTTTTCTGCTTGCGAGTCAGTTAGATGTGAACTTTGCATATTCCAAACATATGACCACTTGTGGTTACATGGTGCACTTGGGAAATATCATTTTCCTATGGGTTACCCAGTGTCATTTCCACTCTAATTCTTTCAAGATTTATGTGTAATGCTAGGAAAATCCTTGTGTGTTTATTTTGTGTCAGTCTTATGTAATATTGGTGAAAAGGCCTTGATGTTCTTCATAACCTTTCCAAGTCTCCACTATTCCTATATCAAACTTAGTGCTCAACTACATGGAGGTGCTACCTTTTGGATTACCCATATGCTCAAGCTTCAATGGATTCCATTTCATGTCACTCCATTGAAACACCAACCTTTTTCAAAACCCCACAATATCCAACCAAAAATCTGATCCAATGATCCAATCCCATTAGTTCCAAAAACTCTATCCATCTTGAAAATATCCAAAGTTTTAACACCCCCTTCATCCCACCATCATCACCCCATCATCATCAGCCCACCTGGGTTCAATTTAAACAACCAATCTCTCCCCCCCCACAATCCCCAACTTAATTTCTTAACCCATGGGTATTCTTATAGAAATGGTTCCCCTTTGTCTCATTGTCCCATAGTGAGAGTTTGAGTCCCTGTTCACTCTCTCTTAATCAAACTGCGTCCTCCCACTTACCCTAAATTCTCATACTTTTCAAGAAGTTGACATGCCTCATCTTCTCTTCCCACCATCTTCTTGAGGGGGAATAAAAAAATCCAGTCTCTCCTCCTTCTCTTTGAGACTGGGGAAAATTTGTTTCTTTAAAATTCTTCTTCATGTCATCTATTTTCAAACTTTATCGAAATGACATTGTCCCAACACTATGTCAAAGAGGGGCAAAATGTAGACATCTAAATCTGATTACATCACTTAAGTAATCCTATTTAGTCATCTCCAAAGGTATTATTGATTAAGTATTTAATATTTAATTATTTTTTTCATCCCCTAGTTAATTAATTAATTCAATTAACTATAGTCTAGTTGATATATTTAAATGATAACCAATAGTCTAATTATCAATTAAATCCCTATGTTCCTATTAAATCAAATAATTGCACTATGCTTATTTAATTTAACTTCACATCCCCATTTAAATAAATCTCATTTATTTAAAAATCCTCCACATGCTTAGACTTTCCTAAACCTCAATTATGATTAACCATATTTAATCTTAATCCTAACCTATCATCCACCAAATTTAACAAATGATTTCTTAAAATCATTTATTCCCTTGTTATCCACCTAGCCTTTAAATGTATTTTTTAATTCATTTATCCCTTACATGTCCTCCACTCACCTCATTCTTTATTCCTCCACTTTGACATGTCCCCCGCTCACCTTATTCTTAATTTCTCCACTATGACAATGTCCCTCACTCACCTAATTGTTTATTCTCCCAGTATGACATGTGTCCCACTCAACTCATTGTTTATTCCTCCACTCTTACATGTCCCCCACTCACCTCATTATATATTTCTCCACTATGACATGTCTCCCCTCAATCCATGTGCTTCCTTCTCCTTGCATCCTAGCCATCCCTCATCTTTCCATCTCAACCATCCATTAGATCCTCATCTATCTTATAAGTCAAGAACACTTCATCCTTTATAATAAGCCTAGAGAGATCCACATATCCATCTTTTATATGCTAATGTTATGATGCTATTTTGAGAGCCTAAAAACTATCAAAATACCATTGTAATGGAAAAATCCATCCATACTTACACTTGGAGCCTCTCATCCATTGAAGTTTGAAGCATCATTGAGCATACATTGCCATCCAGGGACATATCAAGTACATGATCAAGGCAGCTTTTGGAGTGTTTTTCTTGGTTTGCACTCTCTTTTACCTTCTTTATCTAATCTTATATATGAGTATTGTTTTGGTTTGTGAATGTTTTCAATATTGTCATTGTTCTTTGTACACTAACTTTCATAGCTTATACATAATTTGCTGAGCATTTTGAATGTACGAGCATTTCTCCCTTGTTAAACTATCTTAAAATTCCCTCAAGACATTTTTGAATTACCTAGCACTCTCTTAGATTGTTTTAACTGAATACTATAATTTTTGAAGTACTGTTAATGATAAGTAATTGTTGTTCTTTTCTAATATTCATCATGAGTGAACTATTTTTGTAAGATTTTCCTTGTCTATTTAAATAGAAAAGTAAAATAATGATTATAATTAATCATGGATTGACCAAGCCATCTCCATTGTAATTCAAGCTTTTTATTTAATAAGTGAAGATTGGTTTCATTCAACCCCAAGCTATTATTTCAACAACTGGAGTGGACATAATCCCAATATGCTTCGAGTTTGTGAGGCCTCACCCCGACCCATCCTAGCATTGATGATACTCTGTTATTTTGATACTTTTGACTCGTTATGTCAGAACATTATTGATGCACTGAACACTATTATGCTATCTATGATGTATGATGCTCTACTTTAGATATTTGATTTATGTCATTTAATGCTTTATAACATATATGCTGATGAAGTAAATGAATGCAACTAATACTTTGAATTTTCCAATTTTAATGAATAGGAAAAGACAAATAATTGAATTGTGGACAATGGATGTCTTTAATTACATGAAAATTTTAAATGCATGTTTTGGGAACTATATGTTCTTGGACTACTGACGTGTGCAATGAGTGTGCAGGAAAGCTAGTCGGAAAATCCAATGGAGAGACAAGCTGAACCCCTTGTTTGATTTGTGTCGTCTTTGTATTGTCCACCTTTAAAGGTTGTTATTTGATTTTAGTATTTCCTAACTTTTATGTGTTCCTACCAAGTCTGTAAGGCTTAAAATTGTTAAATTTAAGCACCCATGGGTAAGGGTATGGGTTGGGGGTACTTTCCACCCACTTTAGCCACCCTAGTTGACTTTTAGGGTCACCTAAAAATCCCATTTATGGTTGATTGCGAAAATGTCTTGTCATCCACTTGAGTGGAACCCAAACTCCATCCTAGGGTTTCATGAAGCCTAGTTGAGTCAAGGGAACCTATTTAGTGGATTCTTGGAGGAGTTTTGGGGGTCACCCAATCTCTATTTTTAGAGAAAGCTTGGAAGATAGTTGGGGATGGAAGGAGGAAAAGGAAGCTCTTCTCAAACCTCCATTGTTACCATCACACCTTGGTGAAGGTAGGATTCTTGGCTTTGTATTTTGGTTTTCTCCATGTTTTGATCATGCTTGTGCTTGCACATTGTTTTTTGTTGGTAATTTTTGTTTGCTTGTATGTTGGGTATATTTTGGAGGGTTTCTTTTGTGTTGTGCTTAATGTGTTCTTGTTCATCTTGATGTATTGTATTGAGGGGTTTTCATGGGGTTGTATTTGGCATTACTCACCCTTGGATAGGGAAGAAGTGGCCATGTGGGGGTAGGGCTTTAGTTGGACCTCAATGGTGCAGAGTCTCCTTTCATGGTGAGAGGAGGGAAAGAAGGGTAGGGTGTATGGGCCCCTATCGGTCATCACATACCTTGTTGATATTGTGAAATCTTAAGTATAGAAAGGAAAGAAAATTCTTGTTGAATTGGCCCCAAAAGGGCATTTGAGGAACAAAGAAAGTTCCTGAGTTTTAACCCTGAAAGGGTTATGTTAAGGTATGGTGATTGACATCTCCCATTGGGAAAATCCACCTCCCCCCTAATAAGGTCCTATGGATGGATCTAGTGTGTTAAACCGGATGGGTGTATGTTGAATTGTGTCTTTGTGATTGTGTTGAATTGCCTTGGGTCAGCCTTGTTTTCCCCTTGTGGTTCCAAGAAGAATTGAGGTTGAAGGGATAAAGTATTGTGAAGAAGCTTGAAGAAATCATCTTTGTATTGTGAATTGATGTAATTATATGTAAATTTATATTGTGAATGGTTGGCAATGAAATTGGGTTTTCTTACTGGTTCTTTCTCGATGGAGTCTTGAACCAGGTTGCATAATAGAAAAAAAGATTATGGGAGTTCCTTGCAATGTTCTTTGTGATTTCATAATTTGACTTATATTGTGAAGGAATAGTTGATAGATAAATGTTCTTGATTAATGATCATTCAAACTTCAATTGTGGTAATGAAAGAAATAGCATTGGATATGATAAAGTCTGATAGATTGTTGCATAAGAATTATGATGTAATCAACACAAATTCAACAATATGGTTTCCTCAGTATATATCAATTCTTGTCAAAATTCACAAATGGATTCACGCAAGTTGTAATAGAATTATTCACCACCTTTGTAAATCATGCACATGATATCTTACCTTGCATCAAATTCTCCATACTCATATGGTATCAATGGAATTAAGTAGTTGTATTTCTTTGTATTCAAATTGAAGGAAATTTAGAACTCATAGTATGCATTGGATATTTATGCATGGAACATGTAATTCAAATTTAAAGGCTAAGGGATTTCCTCATGCATACTCTTGCATTAACATGATAGCTTAATAGATTAATGAAACTATGGATCACCTTGAAACCTAGTTTAATATTGAAATATTTATCTCAAACATATGCATCTTGGTTCATAATAATTTGTTTCAAAAAAAAAATAGACACTTCCAGGAGCAAATTTGCTCACTGGAAAATGTATGGGAGAAATTTTTAATTCCCCTCTTGGTGACAGAGAATATTCCCTCCATTATGCCTTGAGTTGTAAATAAACCCCAAATTTTATATTGTATAAGAAAGAAATATAAATGAATAGCTTGAAAATTAAAATATTATAATGTCTATGTTGTGACATTCTCACCCATAAAACTTTAAGTTTTAAATTTCATTTACCACCCACCCAATCACTTCCTTGGGCGTCAGTACTTGGCTAGGAGGTAGAGTGGCACGTTATTGTTTTGCCAAAGTCAAAACCGTCATCATGTAAGATGACATCACCTGCATCATTTCCATCCCATCCCTTCTCTTCCTCTGGGCACGCTCATGAAAGGATGCGATAAAGAGGGTTTAGAGCAAGTCTGGAAGCAAGTTTTATTGCTCACTTCCCTTCCACCCACCTTGGTCGCCTGTTTTGGGGGTTTGTCAGTGTACCGCCCCACTGAGTTGTGCGCTGTCCCAAGTACTATGCTTGGGAAGTACAAAGGGATTGTGGTGGGGATTTGGGAGAAATGGTCGATTTGACCTTGGGAGTAGGGGGTTTAGGTAGGGTAGATAGCTAGGGGGGGAATGGGGGAGATTCAATAGTTAATGTTTTTATTTTATTTGTGAATAGTTTAGTATGTAGATTAGTATTATGTTATGTTAATTGTTAGTATAAGTTGTAAAGTTATAGTTAAGAGGTAGTTTTAGTTAGCTTAAGTTTATTGTTAAGATAAAAATATTAGAGTTGCATTAATTAAGTATTTGAATCAGTGGTTATTTTATGTTATGTTATTAGAAAATAGAATGATGCTTTTATGTGTTTGTTAGTTAGTATGGTTGTTCTCTACATTGTATAATTAAGTTGTTTAGTTAAAACTTTAAACCAAGGGTTAAAATGGTGTTAGTATATAATGATAGTTTAGTTGTTAGAATACTAAATTAGTTCCTATTTAAAAAAATTTAAATTGGAATTAGTATATTATAATTAGAATAGTTTTTTTCTTTTGTTTATGTTTTATTGATCAGTTCATTTAAATTAGGAGCTTGTTAGATTGATTTTATATTGGCATTATTCACGAGGAATTAATTATGCAATTTTTTTATAAAGTCTGGAATAACTTGTAGATTTATTTGATTGGTTCTAGTCATTAATTTCTATTGCAAATGTCAAATTAATAATTTTGGTTGTTATAAGAACGTTAGAGATAAATTCTAAATTAAAATGTAGGTAGTTTGATTGGTGGTATGTTATCCCTATGGTATGTATGTTAAAGACTAGCTAGATTTTTGATTTAAGTTATAAACACAACTAGCTTAGTTGAATAGTTAAATCTTATTGATCATCAAAAGTTTTGGAACCACTTAATGTTAAATGATTAAGAATCGTAATGACGTTTGAGTTATCAAGTTAACAGAAGGAGGTTAAATAATTAGTTTCATTATAGGTAAGTGGTATATCGATCATAATTTTGGAGGTTAAACAAGATTATGTAATTAAGAGAAATATGTCTTTCAATTAGCATGTTAGTTCAATCATATCGAACAAGTGTTGTGATAAATCTAATATTTTCCTTGGGAGGCAATAGATTAATGAATCATCAAATCAAATTGAGGGAGTAGGACTTTGGTTAAAATGGATTTGACGTTAACTTAATTAAGGGATTTACTAGGAGACTATTAGTCCACCCTAATAATTTGTTTACGAAATGATCAAGCGGAGTCGTAACCCTGTTATTTATCTTTGGTGATCTTGCATCTAACTCTATAGTACCCATGGCTTTTTGTATCTTAAATCCTTCAGACTATTTACTCCTTTGAAGTTAGCATCTAAACCCTTGTCGGCCATATTATCTTTGTATCATAGTTCTATTGCATTAATAAAAAATTTTAAAAAAAAATTGTGTGTGTGTTTTGCCCCTTATATTTTGGGCATGACAGAGTTACCTCATAAAATCTAAAGTTCCAATATACATACTATAATGATGAAACAAAAAAAATGGACTTAGAACATTACTAAAATAAATTTTAATATTTAAATGAGCTATACATAAGTTATGGAGAAAAATTATAACCAAACATATTAATGAATAATAATTTTTCTAATGTAATAAGCCAAATGATATAATTTTACAAATAACTCTTTTTAGCAACTTCTTTGAGACAATTTAACTACATTTTTGTGTTCCTAAAATTATTTGTTCCATTGAAAAATGGTTTCCAAAATCATTGTGCATTGATTATTTGTTGTGAAAAAAATACACACGAGATCACATTCAGACTAGAGATTGGTTGCTTAATTGTTAAGTCCTTTTTGGTAGGTGATAAGTTTTCTTTAGAAAGCATGAAGTGAAATAATCATTTCGATAACATATACACATGAAATAGTATTTGGTTCTTCCAAGCTCTAAACACCTGATTTTGGAGGTAGAGACAATCTTGACTTTGATGAAATTCACTTAGTTGCTTCAAAATGTTCAATTCTAAGTGATTTGATAATATCTTCTTTATTCAAAGAAAGGAAGAGGAAATTTTTAGAAACATTTTTTTGTTGTATATTTTGTCATTTCTGTTGGAAGCCCCCCACTAGTTAATAACATGTCTTTAAGAGACTTTAAGTCTTCTCCAATCAACATTTATTAATTCATCATATTTAGGCAATCCAAAATATTCTTGACTAAAGTTTTCTCATAATTCTATCATTCCTACATTGACTAAAGAAGAAGATCACTATGACAAAATTATAGAGTATGATATTTGAGTGAGACTCTTATATGTAATAGGTTTTACATTAGTGTTAGTATTGATCTTGTTGATAAGAAAATGATTTAGTTTTGAGATTTATTTTTCTATGTTTTTCCAAATAGACATTATTGAAGTTTGTTTCTTTTCTAAGATGACTCCGTATAACTATATTATATTTTTAGTTGTCTTATTTGATTTATCATTTATTTAAAAAAATATAAATTAGATATTAAAATAAAATAATGTATGCATCATACTTAATTTTCACAATTACAAAATGACAACATATGTACAATAATAATGAATAATATTTTATCAATTAATCTATTCTAGATTATGTAAAATAATTCTTTTAAAATAAGAATACAAATAAAACTTGACCATTACTATAATACCAACATGAAAAATGCTAGCCATTGTGTGGCACTTGTATAAATTATGGAATTTGGTTTATCTGTATCACTCACCTATTTTTATTATGTTCACAAACAACTCTCTTATTTTGGTTTGAGGGGATGGTAACTATTTTTGCTGAACGAGAAAAGTTTTTGATTTTTTTTTTCAATGTTGTTTACAAAATTCTTTTCTTATATTTCTAGAGTTTGAAAAAGGACTTGTCAGCAACAATAGTGAAAGCGTTAAGGAGAAATGTGTAAGGACTTATTACATAAATATTTCTTATTTGAATATCTTATGTGTTCTGGAAAAGTGTTTAGAACAACCATTTAATTAATGCACCTATGTAATTGATAGTGGATAATTGATCCCTAAACTAGCCACATACCAAATATGGTTTTAGATCATGGGATGGTTAATGTGAATGACCATATGACCCTCATCAACAAGCTTTTGTTGTCTTCTCCTTTGTCATTGCTAGTGTTAGTTTTGCAAAGAAAAAGCCTAGCTAAAGTCATCACCTTTGGAAAATCATGAAGGAATAATGTATGTCTTTTGTGGCTATTACAATATTGAACTCTAACATTGGTTTTCTATGATTACTTTTGAGAAATTTCTCATCAACTTGACCAAGCTCCATTATAGATGAGTCAAATGCTTCCTATGTGGTTTAGAATGCAAATTTCATCTAAATGAGTACCATGGTAAGATGCAATTGGACTACCATAAAGTCATATATACTCTTGTTAATATTAAATAATATGCTCTACCTTCTTAGAAACTTATGTGATTGGTAGTAGGATAACCTGATTTAATTGGGCAACACTAGCATGCCTCATCCTATGATGTTCCTATTTTCTAGCTTGTCCCTAGTGACTTTCATGACTTTTGACTTTCTAAATGGATTTTGGATGTTATTTTAGCATACTAATTGAATTAAAATTCTTGTTTCCAAATTTTGATAGGAATTATGATCCTATATGATGGACATAATGATTATGTTTTCATGATGATGACACTAGTTAGATACTCATATAATTAATGGTATATGAAGATGTTGATGTTAAATAATTTATTTGATCAAAATCTATATGAATTGTTAAAAAATATTTTGATTTTGATGATGATTTTTAGGCACAGACCTACTGACATGCTTTTGAGTGTATTTGAGTGGTTGCAGGAAAAAGGTGAGTGTGTAGTTGAGCTAGAGGAGGCTATCAGCATGTAGTTGAGGTAGAGGAGGTCTTTTCCTCCAAAGGGGTAGGTTAGATCATTTGGTAGCATGCACACACCATGTAGAAATTTTTGCCTATTTGATTATCTATGTATATTATTACTTATATCACGTGAGAATTGAGTTTTGTTTCTACTTTAACTCTATGTGATGAAACATGAAATGATAAATATTAATTATTATATTTTATTGTTGATATATGTTAGTCGATCAAAAATAAAAAAATGCAAATTTAAATAATTGATAAACTATTTTCCTGTATGAACTTGTATCAAATCAATTTTTATGAGCCATCAAATGTTTATATACTTAGCATAGTTATTATGTCTTATTATAGTTACTTAATTTAATGAATTACATCTCCCTTTCTTAATAATAGATAATCTAAATTGAGCTATATGAAATAAAAATAGAAAGAAACTAAGTAATCAAAGTTTTTCATTCATAGTAATGCTTAAATATATAGTGGGAACCACCTAAAATAATAAGATTTATAGATATTTCCTTACCACCAAGAAAGTTTTTACAAAAAAAATATTATAATGCCAAGCTATTATTTTAGGCTAGAACACTACTTTTTTTTATGACTTCACATATTTTGGGATGATGAATTTTGACAACAAAGATGGACATTTTCTTCAAAACAAAAATTAAGGAAAAAGGAAATTTGAATTTAGTAGTTTTGCAGACCATACCAGGCAAAAATGAATGAACCACTAATCTAGGGAATCTACATGATGGTCATTGGTAATAATTGAAAGAGGGAAGGAGTAAAAAATAACGGATTTTGTAGCTCTGCAATTTGAAAAAAAATAACATAGTTTCTCTCTCTTTGGAAAAATTAGGATGTTGGTACCTATTAATTTGCTAGTAGATTGAGTTCTTTCATACAATCTTTTCTTGGGAAGGAATTTGTAAGCAGTTGGGTG
Source organism: Cupressus sempervirens (assembly GCA_028749045.1). NCBI lineage: Eukaryota > Viridiplantae > Streptophyta > Pinopsida > Cupressales > Cupressaceae > Cupressus > Cupressus sempervirens. Next base: position 629,581,667 of record CM053783.1, read on the forward strand.
GGAAGGTAGTGGTAACAATAGATCGTTTCCATTTTTCACCCAGGTTCCAACTCATTTTTTTACCATTCTTTTGATGAGCTATAAATCTATAGTTTTGTGGCTACAAATTTTATTTTATTTTATTATTTGTATGAATATGAATTTGCATTGCATAAATTTTATCAGTTTGAAGCTTAGATCCTTTGTACATATAATGTTATAACAATACTTTGGCACTAAAACAAACATTACTCTGCATTTGTTTGCTTCTTTCTAGTTCTCTATCAATGACCAGGATGGTGTAAACCCCCACCAATTTTGAGTGAGTCCCTTCCTATAGGTTGCGTATTTTATAGGGAGGGTAGCTTCCATGTAGTTTGTTGTTACCAATAAATCTCTTTTACCCCTAGTTTCATTATCACTATCTTTATGGGATGGATACCATCATTTTGTAGACACACCAACTTGTAATTGATTAGGAAGGGCAACCTAACTTTCTATGATTATGGTTTTTCACTAACCATCTTCCTATCAGTGTTCACTATTAGAATATTTGGAATAACTTGGGGGGGGGGGGGGGGGGGGTGAGGGGTGGGGTGAATTAGTTATCCTTAGGTCTAGATGTACAAATCAAACACTTAAAACTTCAACAACTTAACCCAAAAATTTACTAATTAAAACTGTTCATGATAATTCAACTCATTCATTCCATTTTAGCTTGCTATTTATATATGGGGACACACAAAAATTTATCAAAGTAAAAAAATATTTTAAAATTAAAAATAATAAGTAGCATAAACACACAACAAAAATCCACACAATGTTTGACACCAAGATTTCATGTAGAAATCCAATTTGGGAAAAACCTCTAGTAACATGCTACTAATTTTTCACTCTTTTGAAGTGAGCTCTATTAGGAGCCAACTCTATTAAAGGTTACAAAACACACTATTAGTTGTGACCGTGTTAAAAGAATTTAATCATCATGTTAGGGGTGGCTTTTTTAGAGGACTTTAGAACATTCCATTAGAATGTCTCCTTGATTAAAGAATTTACAAATGACTTTTAGGTCAACCTTATCAAGATGATTTTTACAATTGCCACAATGGCTAGAAAGTAACAAAAAATTTGATCTGATAAAATACAACTCACATTGTAAATTTAGATCTCTATTTAGCTCAATACTAGTTTATTGACTATACTCTATCATTCTCATCATCTTAGATCTACTTGGAAAATATTCAAGAAACCTGTGATGTCCCCTTCTAGCTAGAGACATCACTTTAGCTAGTGATTAGCCTATCAGAGACCCTCGTAGGCTAATAAGATTGGATAGAGGGTCACCTTGGTGTGGAGATCCTCCAAGGACCAGAGCAAAGTACTCTTTTGGGTTGCCAGAGTTTGTTTATGATGAGTTTTCCTTTGAGTTTGGCTTGGTCAGGCTATTTTTAGCAGTTTTGGAGTTATAAAGATAGACCCCTGCTATTTTTAGAAAGGGGTATGGTCATATGCAGTTCTATCATGTTAGCTCCCAGTCCAAACGACATTAAAAAATGTTGAGTAATAATGGAGATATTAATGTTTATTTAGTTAAAATAAACATTATTGGTTTTGAGCCTATATTGTTAAGTTATAATATATAACTTAAGTGAGGGTCATGATATCATAAAAGGGGCCATCGTTTCAATTAATTGTGGGTCCAAGCTTATGGAAAAATTAAAAGGGGTTTTCTAAGTTTTAATGTAATAACATTTTTTATGTTATTATTATATCTTTTATCCCACACTGAGCGTGGAGACTCATTTTGGAGTTGAGAAGTCCTTATAAACAAACCTTGTCTTCCTTCAAGAGCAGGTTATGAGAATTGCTTAAAAACTTTGCCTTGTGAAATTTCTTGAAGTTGTGGCAACAAGGGTTTCTACAAGTTTAAGAAGAATTCAGACTGTGGAGAACGTAGTATCTTCAGAGTTGATGCAATTTGAGGGTGTGAAATATCACTTGAATTTTTCCTGTGAGTTGACTTTATTCTGGAGTCAATATTGTGTTTAGTAGGCAAGAATTTGGATGAATCTGTTACAGGTTGGAAGGGGTTATAACAGCAGCTACAGTGCTATGAACAGTACAACGCTACAGTGAATCAGAGATTTAATATTGCTATTTTTGATAGGCGCTGCCCAAGGAGGAAGCAACCAGCAGCGTGGTTGCGTATCGGAGACAAAAATCAGGTTTTTTTCAACTATTAATGATGATGTTTTTAATGTATGCCTCCAGCAATAAGTATTGTACAAACATTAGGAGCCATCTGAATAAATGAATTTGATCAGATTTGAGTTATTATTTGAGGTAGATTAGTTTTCAATATTTGTATTTTCTTTTCATCAACTCAAAAACCCAAAAACAACTTAAAATATTCAAAAACAAACCAAAAACAATTATTACACCCAAGGAAACAAACATTGATCAGCGTAGAGCCTATTTGGGGTTCTTACATTGGTATCAGAGCCTCATTCCTGCCATCTTGAGGGTTTGGGGAGTCATATGCAGCCACTGGAAATTGGACCACACAGGTACCATACTCATAGGAGAGCTCTGATTGAAAGAGAATAGTTACAGGAAATAGGAAATATGGAAGAGAGGCATGATGGTAGTCCACCTAGAAATAGGAGGAATAATGATGATCAGGATACCAAAGAATTCTACCGTGCTATGGTTATAGGGCAGCAGCAGATGGCACAGGCATTACAGGCACTCACTACTATGGTAGAAAGGATGAACCCACCTGTTAGACAAAATGGGGAGCCAAGAGAATAGGGAGATAACAGGAGTGCTACAGGTAATCAGAGACCACAACGGACCCATTCCAGAATAGTTGATAGGCCTACATGCCCTACATTTATTTCGGAGGAGCCAGAAGAAGCTTCGGTAGAGGAGGCGATAGGAGACCCCATATTCACAGATGCACTCATGGCTGCAAATGATGAATGGGAATTATTAGCTCCGCAGGTTCGGGAGAGGATGACCTTTGAATGCTTTGTAAATCAAAGGAGAGAGCATTACAGGTCACTCAGACAAGATAGGAGACCTAGAGGTCAAAATAGTGAGCTGAAGAGGGCTACAGGCAAGCTTACTATGCCTACATTTGATGGGAGTGGTAAGATGACAGCTCAAGCTTGGATTCATAAGCTTGACACATTTTTGGCACTGAGGCCAATGATAGAGATTGAAGCTATCAAATATGCCACCATGCATTTGGAGGGAATAGCACATGATTGGTGGTACCATGGTATGGTAACACTTCAGCATAACCAAGTGACAGAATACCAGGACTTCGTGGATAGGTTGGTTGAAAGATTTGACAAAAAAGATCCAGAGATTTACTTCCGAGACTTAGCACAGCTGAAACAAACAGGCAACTTGGAGTATTTCATTGGTGAATTTCAGTGGTTGGCAGTCATGGTGCCAAACATTTCAGAGCATAGATTGATAGTTCTTTTCATTGAGGGCCTATTCGAACCATTAAGAGGTTGGATAAAGGCATTTGATCCTATTTCTTTACAGGAAGCGATGAAAAAGGCAAGAAGTATGGAACATGCAGTCCCAACAAACAAATTTCAGTCCAAAGGAGCATCTTCTAGTAAGGATAACAAACCATTTTATAAAAAACCAGAGAGGAATGATTTTAAAAATGATTCTAAAGATAAAACTCCAGCACCTTTTGACAAGGAAACATTAAACGATTTGAGGAAGAAAAAATTATGTTTCTACTGTAAGGGACCCTATGATACAAACCATGATTGTCCTCTTAGGCCAAAGGGAAAAGCTAACAGAGTTATGTGGGCATACTATGAGGAATCAGAATCAGATAATTCAGATCAGCAGTCTGATATAGAGGAAATAGATGGTGAAAAAGAGGAAGACAAGGCTGAAAACTTGTCTAAAATGGAGTCCAAGGATGGGGAAGGAGATGGGCAACTTAGAGAAGCTCGTCTCACTAGTATTAAGCAAGAAGGGTCATTTCAGATGAGAGGAGTACTTGCTGGACAGCGAGTCATAACCTTGGTTGATACAGGTGCCACTCATAATTTCATTGATGCTAGGATGGTGGAGAAGCATGGCATACAAACAGAGGAGTTTGGAGGAATTAGAGTGAGGGTAGCGGATGGCTATGTCCTCAAATGTGATCGTAGGATCACTGGACTCCCATTGAAAGTTAATAATTATGACTTTAAGGCAGATTTTTATGTTGTACCTATGGGAGATACAAATATAGTTCTTGGGATGAGTTGGTTGCACGATATTGGTGAGTTCACTCTTAACCTCAAGGAGATGGAGATGAGGTTTAAAGTGAATGGGAAGACACATATTCTTAAAGCTATCAGGGACAATGATCTCAAGATGGTCTCTTTTCGTAGAATGGCTAGATTGATTCAACATGATCAGGTAGAGTGGGCAGCAGAGTGCATGTTGATGCCATCACAGGAGGGACAACATAAGATTGAATATCCTCCTAATATTCAAGAGCTTAGAGTTAAACACTCTAAGGTGTTCAGTGACATTCCACCAGGTAGACCACCAGACAGAGGTATTAAGCACATCATTGAGTTAGAGGAGGGGGCTAAGCCCATCATGATTACACCTTACAGGCATCCGAAGAGGTTGAAGGATGAAATTGAGAAAACCATAAAGGAGTTACTTGCTATGGGCCACATTAGACCAAGTAAGTCTCCTTTTGCTTCTTTAGTGGTGTTAGTAAAGAAGAAGGATGGGACATTGAGGATGTGCATTGATTACAGAGTGCTTAATAGGAAGATGATTAAAAATAGATACCCCATTCCCAGGATCGATGAGTTGATAGATGAGCTTCATGGAGCTTGCTTCTTCTCAAAGATAGATTTGAGATTAGGTTATCACCATATCAGAGTTAGAGAGCAGGATATTGAGAAGACAACCTTTAGATGTCATTGTGGCCATTTTGAGTTTGTAGTTATGCCATTTGGGCTAACTAACGCACCTGCTACTTTTCAGGCAACAATGAATAGGGTTTTCCATCCTCAGTTGAGGAGATTTGTACTTGTCTTCTTTGATGATATCTTGGTATATAGTAGATCTTGGGAGGAGCACTTGGTTCACTTGGACACAGTGCTGGGTATATTGGACAGAGAATCCTTGTATGCAAAGGAGTCGAAGTGTGATTTGGGCATGACAGAGTTGTTGTACTTGGGTCACATCATTAGTGCAGAGGGCATGTGCATGGATCCTGAAAAGATTCGTGCCACTGTGGAGTGGCCTTCACCGGTGAACCTTACACAGTTGAGGGGCTTTCTAGGACTATGTGGTTTCTACAGAAGGTTTGTGGATGGATATTCCAGGCATGCGGCACCCTTGACAGATTTGATGAGAAAGGGAGCTTTCTTGTGGACTCTTGAAGCACAGGAGTGTTTTGAGAAATTTAAGGGGTTGATGACTTCTTGTCCAATATTAGCATTACCAGATTTCAGCAAACCTTTTGAGCTACATTGTGATGCTTCCGGAGAGGGCATTGGAGCGGTGCTTATGCAGGAGAAGCACCCTATTGCTTATGAGAGCAAGAAATTGAGAGGGCCAGAGTGGAGCTTCAACATATATGATAAGGAGATGTTAGCCATTATGCATGCTTTGGCCAAATTCAGGCAATATTTGGTAGGTAGAAAACTTTGTATCAAAACTGACCATAATAGCCTAAGACACTTTTTGGGGCAGTGAGATCTCAATGATAGGCAGCAAAAGTGGGTGAGCAAGTTACAGTCCTATGACTTTGACATTACATATTTTAAGGGAACACAGAATGTAGTTGCTGATGCCTTATCACGTAGGCCCCATTTGAGCTTACTGACAGACATATCGGAGGATTGGAGACACTTGATCCTTGCAGAGTATGCAAAGGACACTTGGGTAGCTGGATTCATAGATGGGGCTATTCAGGACAGCAGATACACCCTTGTGAATGAGCTCATCATTTAAAAAGGATGAATATTTTTGGTCCCAGGATCAGTAGTGAGGAGGGTGGTTTTGAAATATTTTCATGATTCACCTATGGCAGGACATCCTGGTTTCTAAAAGACATACTGACAGATTAGAGAGCGATTCACATGGAAAGGGCTCAAAGCAGAGGTACTTCAATATGTTAGGGAGTGTCCCACTTGCCAGCAAAATAAGCAAGAACACTCCTATCCAGCCGGTTTACTTCAGCCACTTTCGATTCCTGATAGGAAGTGGGAGTGTTTGTCTATGGACTTCATCACAGGACTGCCTAGAGCCCAAGGCAGAGACTGCATATATGTGGTTGTGGATCGCCTTACGAAGTTTGCACACTTCTTTCCGATCACTGCTACATACACTACTACATAGGTGGTAGAGTTGTTCTTCAAAGAGATATTCAGATTACATGGCTTACCTCGGAGCATTGTAAGTGAAAGAGACAGTAGGTTTATGAGTCACTTTTGGCAGTAGTTATTCAGGTTGTGTGTGATAGAGCTCACTCCGAGTACTAGCTACCACCCTCAGAAAGATGGTCAAACAGAGATAGTAAACAAATGGGTGGAGGGATATCTTAGAAATTATATAGCAGGGCAACAGAGGGCATGGGTAAAGTGGATTTATCTTTGTGAGTACTGCTACAATACCACTTATCACATGTCTATTCAGATGTCACCCTTTATGGCCCTGTATGGGTATGAGGCACCCAATTTTATGGATTTGCTTTTGAGTGACAGTAGAGTGCCCAGTGCAGGTGATTTGTTATAGGAGAGTCAAGACCTTGTTAAGACTCTCAAGGATAATCTAACTAAGGCACAAAATCAGAAAAAGCAGTATGCAGATCAGAAGAGGACTGAGTGGACTTTTGAGGTTGGAGACATGGTGTATCTTATGTTGCAGCCTTACCGTCAATCCACTCTCAAAAAGAGTGGTGCCGAGAAACTCAAGCCACGATACTATGGTCCATTTAGGATTATCAGGAAAGTGGGAGAGGTGGCTTATGAGTTAGAATTGCCGGCGGAGAGCAAGGTGCACAATGTTTTTCATGTGTCACGCCTCAAAAAGGCACTAGGGCATCATATTGTGCCTTTTACAGTACTACCACCCCTGGATGATGAGGGAAAACTTGTTTTGATACCAGAGGCTATAATTGATTTTAGAGAGAGGAACTTGAGGAAACGTACCATCTGAGAATATTTGGTGAAGTGGAAGGATTTGCCGGTAGAGGATGCTACTTGGGAGAGCGAGGAGATTTTATAGCATCTAGAGTTGAGATTGCTTGAGGACAAGCAATTTCAAGGAGGGCAGACTGTGATGTCCCCTTCTAGCTAGAGACATCACTTTAGCTGGTGATTAGCCTATCAGAGACCCTCGTAGGCTAATAAGATTGGATAGAGGGTCACCTTGGTGTGGAGATCCTCCAAGGACTAGAGCAAAGTACTCTTCTGGGTTGCCAGAGTTTGTTTATGATGAGTTTTCCTTTGAGTTTGGCTTGGTCAGGTTATTTTTAGCAGTTTTGGAGTTATAAAGATAGACCCCTGCTATTTTTAGAAAGGGGTATGGTCATATGCAGTTCTATCATGTTAGCTCCCAGTCCAAACGACATTAAAAAATGTTGAGTAATAATGGAGATATTAATGTTTATTTAGTTAAAATAAACATTATTGGTTTTGAGCCTATATTGTTAAGTTATAATATATAACTTAAGTGAGGGTCATGATATCATAAAAGGGGTCATTGTTTCAATTAATTGTGGGTCCAAGCTTATGGAAAAATTAAAAGGGGTTTTCTAAGTTTTAATGTAATAACATTTTTTTATGTTATTATTATATCTTTTATCCCACATTGAGCGTAGAGACTCATTCTGGAGTTGAGAAGTCCTTATAAACAAACCTTGTCTTCCTTCAAGAGCAGGTTATGAGAATTGCTTAAAAACTTTGCCTTGTGAAATTTCTTGAAGTTGTGGCAACAAGGGTTTCTACAAGTTTAAGAAGAATTCAGACTGTGGAGAACGTAGTATCTTCAGAGTTGATGCAATTTGAGGGTGTGAAATATCACTTGAATTTTGCCTGTGAGTTGACTTCATTCTGGAGTCAATATTGTGTTTAGTAGGCAAGAATTTGGATGAATCTGTTACAGGTTGGAAGGGGTTATAACAGCAGCTACAGTGCTGTGAATAGTACAACGCTACAGTGAATCAGAGATTTAATATTGTGGTTTTTGATAGGCACTGCCCAAGGAGGAAGCAACCAGCAGCGTGGTTGCATATCAGAGACAAAAATCAGGTTTTTTTCAACTATTAATGATGATGTTTTTAATGTATGCCTCCAGCAATAAGTATTGTACAAACATTAGGAGCCATCTGAATAAATGAATTTGATCAGATTTGAGTTATTATTTGAGGTAGATTAGTTTTCAATATTTGTATTTTCTTTTCATCAACTCAAAAACCCAAAAACAGCTTAAAACATTCAAAAACAAACCAAAAACAATTATTACACCCAGGGAAACAAACAGTGATCAGCGTAGAGCCTATTTGGGGTTCTTACAAAACCCTTCACCTCACAAAATTTCCACTTCTCCTTGCAAGTTTGTTCACCATTTGTTTTCACAAGTTTCTAGTTCAACAACCCATAAAACATATTAGATGCCTCCTTAAAAAGGTAGGTTTGATATTTTTCCACTTAATCACAATCACAAATCTTATGGTTTGTGATTAGATCAAAAACATTCAATGAATCTGTTAACCTCATAATGGTTTTTGACACTTGAGTGCCAATAACACTTACCTACTCTATATTGGAGCCGAGTACACCATGCATGCCGAGCCACAACAAATGTTGAATTAGGAAAGACTTCAGGTGTCAAGTGATCTTCATGTGCCGAGTAGTTTTCAGATGCCAAGTGAAGATCAAGTACCAAGTGAAGTGCAAGTGCCGAGTAACATAAGGTGCTGAGTGTTAACAAGTGCCGAGAAACATAAGGTGCCGAGTGTTAACAAGTGCCGAGCAACATAAGGTGCCGAGTGTTAACAAGTACTGAGTAACATAAGGTGCCGAGTGATATAGTTTTGTTTAGGTGCCAAGCTATCCAGGAAACAACATGTGCTGAGTATCAGCAATACTTCAGGAGCTGAGTAACTCTGAATATGAGCATACGAGTTTGTAATTACACAACCTATGATGCAAACAGTTTTTGTAGCCGACATAAGGTAAATCTCAAAGGATTTAATGATGAGATCAAATATTTTATCTTTCCAATGCAATCTACATGCAACCAATAAGAAAAATGATAAAGGCATGCAACCAATAGAAGAAATGCAAAAAAAATAAAAATGGAGATTGAATATGGATCGTAGATCCATACCTAACCCTAAATCCTCAAATGTCTTTATAAGGAAGACAAAATTTCATTGTAAAATATATGAGTAGACATACAAGGGTGCACAAGTAAATCTATTTTCAGAAGCGAGGGTTATTAGATCACAAAAGGATCAAGATCAGAGAAAGTGGATCAGGTGCCTCCATTCAACAATCAAGGATTGTAATCTATCAGGTTCATTATACCTAATAATTTCTAGCAATTGTATTAGAATGAAAATCCTATGGTGATAGGTTAGCTTAACAGCTATTTCGTAGATCCTTTAATTAGGTGATTAAATTCTTTAACAGGGTGACACTTCATGTAAAGTTTTTATAAAGCCTCTAACCAGGTCACTATTAATATAGTGTAAAGCCTTTAACAGGGCATGCCTTTAACATGGTAGACCATCATAAGTGGTTGAACAATATTGCTGCAGTAATTTTTGTGGGTATCATCCCCACCCCAGTTTTACCTTCTTATTCCTGGAGGGTTTCTGTGTTACCAAATCCTAGTGTTATGAGTTGTTGATGCATGTCTTAGTTTCATGTTTACTAGATGTATTTACATGCATGCAATTTACTTTCACCCAAAAGTTTTATTGGTTAAAGTGGGATACTTTTGATTCACCTCCCTCCCCCCCCCCTCTCATAAGTACTCTTTCCATATTTGAATATTCCAACAATTGGTATCAGAGCATCCAGATTCTCACAAGGAAAAGCCTAATAGCTTGGAGGAAAAGATCTAAAGATGGAAGCTTTCAAACTGGGAAAGATAATTGAAAATCAGGTGATAGAGGTGCAACTTGCTCTACATAGCTTGGAGGAATTTAGAAACAAGTTGAGAAACTCATTAAAAAAAAGAAGGATCTAGCCATAGCTGAAAATGATATACACTACAAGGAGATTAATACCACCAGCATATTTTCCAACGGAGATACTAAAGAGTTTGATGCAACAATAGCAGAACTAATGGAGAAAAATAAAGTTCAAGCAGATGAGATAAGATCTCTCAAGATGGAACATGAGTCACAGGCCATAATGATATGTGAAATCACTGAACACAAGAAAAGAGCAGTTAAAGATAAAGTTATGATGGAAAATGACAAAAGAAATCCTGCAAACAGACTTGAAGAAAAATGTATTGAATTGACAAGGATCTGAAACATGAAGATGGATACACTTGCCCAAATGATGAACCTTCATCATGAACTCAATGTGAAAGATATTGATATCTCTACTTTAAAGATGTAGAATGAACAAATGCAGAATGAATTGAATAGAGAAAAAGAGGTACTAGAGAATCTCAACAAGTCAAGTGAAACCATCAAGTATTTTGAACAGTTGCTGAAATCCCCAAAATTTGCCCATGATACATCAGGACTAGGATACAATAGCACTGAAGTTGGGGAATCATCAAAGAATGTTGAACAAAGAAGTGAAAAAGGTAAGAATTCAAAACCCACTTGTCATTACTGTAATAAGAAGGGGCATACAGCTAATGTGTGTAGGAGTAGAAGATTCAATCAATCAAACAAACCCAAAAATAAGAGTTTCTGTCACAAGTGCAACATGCAAGGACATATGACACAAAATTGCAGATCCAATGTCACAAGGACTCAAAGATTTGATGGACATTGTTATAATTGCAAAAAGTATGGACATAGGGCATTTGAGTGCAGATCACAACCTATGTGGACATCAAATCAACCAACAAAAATAGCAGGGAATGAAAGTCATTATCATTGGGATTACAATACCTGGTATAGTTGTCATTATTGTCAAGAATATGGACATACACCACAGAATTGCATAAGAACACATTTCAGAGGGAACTACAAAAGATGGTTGAATCAAACTACATGTTTAGTTGTTTGAAAATTGGTCATATCAGCAGAAATTGTCCTACAAGATCAAAGGCACCCAAGATTGAAGAAAATAAGGGAAAAGGAAAAATTGATGTCGAAAAGATAAGAAGGCAAATGAATAAGACTTAGAAAAAGAAAGATGAGTGCAACACATCAAGTGGAGGGATCACTTCATCCAATGGGTCAAGTGATCACACTTCATCAAACTAAGCATGAGGAGTATACGATACTGATATACAAAGCTATATCTCACATTAGTCCCAAGACAAAGAAGCCATGCTAAGTATAAATATGCATGAAACAAGATGTCAAGACAAAAACTAAATGTTGTTGTCAAGCTGTCTTTGGATGTTGAGTTAAACTCCAATACATGCCGAGCTCCTAATAGTGACCGAGCTGATAACTGATGCCAAGATGGTTAACTCAAATGGAAGCTGAGCAAAGTGAAAATATAGTGCAAGCTGAGTTAGGTCAAGATTTCTTTAGAAGCTGAGTTGGTAGTTGAGCATTTAATGTGATGGAAATAGGGTATATTATCATGATTTCAATTAGTTTTACTCATCGCGATCAAAGAGAAAAGAAGAAGAAAGAGAGCTGAGTGAATTCATAGCAAGAATCCAATGTTTCAAGCAGATTACAACCTCATTCAACACATTTTTCATCGATCTTAAGGTATTTTCATTTGTGCCGAGCTACGCAGTTTCGTATCTTTTTATTGTGAAAACCCTAGTTTGCATAAATGGCATCAAGTTCAAAGAAAACAGAGGATAAAGAAATTTTTGAAGTTCAGTTACTTTCAAATGAGATCAAGCAAATTGATTTTCGACCCATTCCCAAAGTTGCCTACAAAAATGACCCAGCTGGAGCTCTCTCCCAAATTCCTCCAAAAGTTGTAATGGTCCATGACGTGAGAAAATGTTACAACTGTAAGATAGGTGCCCTAGGAGACATGGAAATAAGACAAGCTTATGAAAAATTGTGCGAAGATGGAGTCTTGAAAGATGAATTCAAAATCGTTGAAAGAAAGGGTTTAACTCGAGTTTTGAGATTTCCCACTGTATTCAAAACAGAATGGGTTAGACTTGTGCTGAGCAAAATTCATGGTGGAAATTTGTGGTTAGAAGATACTCCCATCAAATTGAAAAAAGAAATCATACATAGAGTAACAGGGTACCCAACCCTAGATCGGTTCAAAACTTTGAGAAGTGAATCAAAGGAGGTTATTGAAAAGAACACTGGTGCCCAGTGGAACAAAAGAGGAATGACAATTCACACCATACATGATCCTCTAGTTGAGTTTTCTATTAGATTCATCGCCCATAAATTCTACCAATCCAGTAGACTCAACAGTGTACCATGTATTGCAGTAGATGTAGGCTACAAATTGGTGAAAAAGGATCATACTTATGATCTTGCAAAACTACAACTACAACAGATCAATGAAAACCTAGCTGCCATAAGAAGAACAAAGGGCACTCAATGCAAATTTGAAGCAATCCTAGTTTGCATATTCTTTTATGTTCAGAATGAATTTCCTTCTTTTGGCAAAGTGGCATGGAGGAATGATAGAACCATCATTGCCCAAATCAATGAATACATAGAACAAATGGGAGAAAATTTTGATACCTTGATGACAAGCTATTTTGAGGATTTCAAGAAATCCATGAAGCAAAGATCAAGGATACCAGTTTCCTTAGTGGAAAAATATACTAATGATATATGTTTCTTAGTTGACATTGATTTTACCTATATTCAAGCAGTGATACCGAGGGTAAGATGGCTAAGGCCATTTGGATATAAAATTAATATTGATGAGGCATCTGCAGCAATAACTGCATTATTGGCAGAAGAAACAGATAAAAGTGCTCCACATTTTGGTACTTATGATGTGGTAAGATCAAAGATAAACATGGAATTAAAAACTGCTTCCACATTGAAGAAGAAAGACAAATTATTAAAGAAGATTAAGAAGAAATTTGGTAAAGAAATTGGGGCTAAAGCAGAAGGAGAAGAAGATGACAATGATGATGAAGATGAGCAAGAACAAGGGCCAATAGAATTAACTCAAGGTCTTGCAGAAGACAAGGAGGAAGGTGTAGAGGAAGAAGAAGCCAAGTAAGCACCAACTAAAGATGAGCCAAAGAAGAGAAAGGCAACAGAACAACCTCTAGCTAAGCCCAAATCAAAGAAAGCTGCCACACCATCACCTCAAAAGCCAACAACATGAGCAGCAACAAGGGCCTCCACTCAAAAGGCAAAAGAGGAAGTTACAAAGAAGGAACAAATCAAGGAAACATAGGAAGAGCTGAGGAAAAGAAGAAGATATGTGGCTCAACCCGATACTGATGAAGAAGACCAATTTAAAAAGGTAAGCCACTCTTTAGTTGATACCTTATGTAAAAAGATTGGAAATGGTGACTTAAGTAATTTAAATAAGGTTGATTTCAATAAATTTACTAAAGAAGAACAGAATAAGATAGAAGAAATAGTTTATGGAATGATGGCACAGTTCAAGTTAACTCCACTTGAACTAGATGGACAATTGCCAAAAGAACTATCAAAAATTGTAGAAGATAGATGGCATTTCTGTTTGAAAATGGAGAAGGAGATGAGGGAATCAACTCTAGCAATTGTATTTCTAGATTTGAGTAAGGAACAAGTAAAGAATGCAGTCAAAAGGCACAACAATAGGTTTACACCTAAATATAGGGCATTCTTCATACTCCAAAATAGGATGGAAGAAATTGTTCAAAGAACAATGAAATCATGGAAGAACTTGTACAAAAAGATTGAAGATTTTCTTGAAGAAGAATACAAGGAAGAAGCTACTATACCAATAGAGGAGAGGAGAAAAAAGAAAGAAGATGAAGAAAATAAAAGAGAAGAAGATAGGAAAGAAGAAGAACAAAAGAGAAGAGAAGAAGGAAGAAGAAAAGAAAGATGGAGAGGAGGAATAGACACAAAAATAGGATATAACAGGAACAACTGAGCAAGAGTAGCAACCAGATTAGAGTGTGCAAGACACACAATTGTCACCCCCTAGCCCTCCTCAATCATCCATCTCACCTACAGACACTGTAACTATTATTGATGTTCCTGATACTTCTGGTTAGAATATCAATCCATTAACTGTAGAAGATCTTAAAAGAATTCTTGAACAATCTACCCAACAAGCAATATTATGTGTAGATCTAGTATTGGTCAGTATGGATGAATTGCAAAAACTAGTAGATAGTACAGTCAGAGATAAGGTGAATCTAGAAGAACCACCTTCTATCATCTCTACAACTACTAGTAGTCAATTTCAAATGCCAACAAACATAGTTGATGGTGCAAAACAGAAGCCAAGTACAGCTATAGAAAAAGGAACAGAACAAATAGGATAGACTATTACATCTGATCCTATAGCACAAACACAAGGTGCACTTACACAAATTACAATAATTGATCATGGTAGATAGAAGGAGGAGGAAACAGTGAAAACCCCTAAAGAACAAGAGGTAATACAAACATTAATAGATTTGCCTACCTCGGGAACTCCTTCACACCAGCCATTGAAAATATCTGTACCAACATCTAGTACTACCAGAGTTGCAAGGGTACTTCACTATGGAGACCCTGAATTAGATGAGGAGATAGTCATACCAGGCTATGACTCAAAAACAATAACCATTGATCAAATCAATGAGGTGCAGGAAGTACTGAATAGGAGGAAAAGACAGGAGATACTTAGGAAGGAGTATAAACAAAAGAAAACACTATATGAAATTAAGGACATCTTTATGAATGACTTCAGTTTGCAATCACCAGATGAATCGAAGCATATCATGGAGCAATTATCAGATATTATTGACCAGGTGACAAATGAAGACCTAGAAAAAATGCAAAACTTATGGAATGGTTAGAGAGAAAATTCCAAGGAAAAGTAAATGAAAAAATATCAAGTCAAATTGCACTTTCACAGGTTGAATTAGCAAAGCTCATTGACAAAGTGAAAAAGGTACTTGAGAATATATTCTCATTGTAGAAAAAGCTGTGTGATTTTTCATACTACACACAAGAAACAAGCCAACAGATACTGAGTCTGGAAAGAAATTTAAACATTTCAAGCATGCAACTACCAAATGATCCAGCTCAAAGTGAGAAGCATTTTGTTCAATCGCTTCACACTCACAAAGAAATAGCCATATTAACAGCAGATGAGGCTAATATCAAGGCCAAATTAATACACCTCCAGTCCTCCATTACCCCACATTTAGAAATACTCCATAAAGAGCAAGTATATGCTGAAACTGTTCTCAAGAAAGACCCAAATCTTTCTACTTTAGAAGGACTTATTCATCTTGCTACCGAGACTGCCATCCAACACAAGTCACTGGAAATTGCTTTGAACAATTGGGATGCAGCTCTCAGGATGATTATGGAAGTAAACAACACATTTTTGGCTAAATATGGTCTTAACCCTTAAACATTCTTTGACATAAGTGTCAAAAAAGGGGGAGAAAAGAGACATAATAGGGGGAGATACAGATATTATGAGATGAATTAGTGGGGGAGAAAAGATACAAAGGAGGAGCTTGATATATAGATAAGGCACAATCAACTCAAGGGGAGTTAAAAATTTTTTGAGGTAGATATTGTAAGTTACAAATTTTGATCAAGTTTTCTTTAAACTCTGTATATACCAATCAGATTAGTAAATGTACTCATAAGGTTAGTTAAGTGTTTTTCTCACTCATGTGAAAGGGGGAGATTGTTAACCTCATAATGGTTTTTGACACTTGAGTGCCAATAACACTTACCTACTCTATATTGGAGCCAAGTACACCATGCATGCTGAGCCACAACAAATGCCAAGTTAGGAAAGACTTCAGGTGCCAAGTGATCTTCATGTGCCGAGTAGTTTTCAGATGACGAGTGAAGATCAGATACCAAGTGAAGTGTAAGTGTCGAGTAACATAAAGTGCCGAGTGTTAACAAGTGCCGAGCAATATAAGGTGCTGAGTGTTAACAAGTGCCGAGCAACATAAGGTGCCAAGTGTTAACAAGTGTTGAGTAACATAAGGTGCCAAGTGATACAATTTTGTTTAGGTGTCGAGCTATCTAGGAAATAGCATGTGCTGAGTATCAACAATACTTTAGGAGCCGAGTAACTCAAAATATTAGCATAAGAGTTTGTAATTGTACAAATTATGATGCAAACAATTTTTGTAGCCGACATAAGGTAAATCTCAAAGGATTTAATGATGAGATCGAATCTTTTATCTCTCCTATGCAATCTACATGCAACCAATAAGAAAAATGATAAAGGCATGCAACCAATAGAAGAAATGCAAATAATAAGCGAAAAATGGAGATTGAATATGGATCGTAGATCCATACCTAACCCTAAATCCTCAAATGTCTTTATAAGGAAGATGAAATTTCATTGTAAAATATATGAGTGGACATACAAGGGTGCACAAGGAAATCTATTTTTAGAAGTGAGGGTTATCGGATCACAAAAGGATCAAGATCAGAGAAAGCAGAATAGGTGCCTGCATTCAACAATCAAGGATTGTAATCTATCAGGTTCATTATACCTAATAATTTCTAGCAATTGTATTAGAATAAAAATCCTATGGTGATAGGTTAGCTTAACAGCTATTTTGTAGATCCTTTAATTAGGTGATTAAATCCTTTAACAGGGCGACACTTCATGTAAAGTGTTTGTAAAGCCTCTAACCAGGTCACTATTAATATAGTGTAAAGCCTTTAACAGGGCAGGTCTTTAACAGGGCAGACCATCAGAAGTGGTTGAACAATATTGCTACAGTAATTTTTGTGGGTATCATCCCCACCCTAGTTTTACCTTCTTATTCCTGGAGGGTTTCTAGGTTACCAAATCCCAATGTTATGAGTTGTTGATGCATGTCTTAGTTTCATGTTTACTAGATGTATTTACATGCATGCAATTTACTTTCACCCAAAATTTTTATTGGTTAAAGTGGGATACTTCTGATTCACCCTCCCCTCTCATAAGTACTCTTTCCATATTTAAATATTCCAACAAAATCTTTACACCTTTCTATTTTTCTTCTCCTTCTCAACACTTCTAGAAACATGTTCTTAAATCTTAGCCTTTGATCACTCAATTAATCCTTTTCTTACAAAAAACAATATAACTCATCAATCCTTAGTGTCGACATGTTTTCTTATTCCAAGATTTCAAATATGTCAGCCACAAATCTTAATTCTTTTATAAACTATTCTTTTGCTAACACTCGATCATAACTATGTTCTTCTCCTTGATCTTCACTAGATCACTCTCTCATCACTAAATTTTTTTGCTTAGTCTTTAATTTTTTCAACTTGGTTGATACTATCACTCAAAAATCTCTATCAGTTGGAAATCACTGTCACTCAGAAATCTTTGATACTTGACCTTCAATACTATTATGCTTGGCAATGCTTAAGCTCCTCAATCTTTTGCATGAACTCCATGATTGACCATATAACTATGATACTTGATCAAGCTTTTCATTATGAATTTTTTCAACTCAAAGCTTAATTCAACTATCTCCTTCACTACATGTATTGAATGAACAAGACATTAGCTTATTAAGTACTAACTTATGAAGTTCCCTTTGTAATTTCATCTCACTTACACATTTTAACTCAACCTTTCATGAGGTCATCTCCTGGCCTCTTCTTTTCAAATCTTCTTCATCAATCAATATATATGGCACTTTATACTATTAGTAAAATGTCTCTCTAGTAGGTTTGACACTTGGTCTTACCAATATGTTTGACATCAATGCCAATATAACAATTGTTCTAATCACGTTCTCAACAATTGTAGCTCCAACAATCTTCCTCTTTGGCATTGATGGAAAAACCTCTCAAACCTCTCAATATAACAATATATGCAATATCTTGAAGTTATCATGCAATCCAAAAAATAATACAATACCTTCAATATTCAAATGTAGTGCTCCCTCTGTGTTTGTGTTCTCTATTTTCTTAGTTTTATTCTAATTTTCATCCAGGCAATCTTAGGATGTCTCCCTTTATCAACACTAAATTGTCTCCCTCTATGTATGTATTGTCTCCTTCCTACTTTATGGCTTATTGATATTCATATTTATCATACATATGGTAACATCCTACTACAAATCTTTATAATCTCCCTCCTGACAATAATACCAAAGACATCTCAGTCACCATAGCAACATTGGATACACTTTCATACATCTCCTTTATGTAGATATCATCAATATAACTTGTATATTTTATCCTTCTAGCATTAGGTTCATATTCAAAATCATCTCTTCACATCATTTCACACCTTTAGGTAGATCCTAAAGTGTAATCTTTTGCATCAATGTGTATGATATTATAATAATAACATTTGATGGAATGCCACATCTCTACTTGGTTAGCTTAAAAGAGGGGAATGACTCCTAACTTGTCTCCTAATTACTCATGTGCTTCTTAGGTAATTCCTTAGTGAATATGTGCCATTTTTTCCTTAGTATGAACATATTTAGGCCTCATTTCTTTCTCATGTACTAGCTTTCTCAAGTAATGATAGTTGATCTTAATATGTTTCATCTTAGTATGCATCACAAGATTATTTGAAATTTCTAAAGAACTTGTATTATCATAATAGATTACTATATGAATCAACATTAGTAATCTCTTCCTTCACACCTTTCAATAATTTCTTGATCCAAACAATGTTAGAATAATTTACTGTTGCAAAAACATACTCAACTTCTACCATGGATTGAGAAATGTAGTTTTGCTTCTCTTTTGTCCATGAGATTAGTCTCTTTCTAAGAAATAAAGTGGCTCCATTAGTGCTTTTTTTTTTTTCATTAGCATTTCCATTCCAATGTGCATAATATAATTTTTTAGCTCAAATTTATCATTCTTCTTATACCATAGGCCATAGTCTTCTAGTCCTTTTATATATCCTAGTATTCTCTTCACACCCATAATGTGATTCTCCTTAGGATTAGCTAATAATATTGCAACTATTCCAACTATTAATGTAATGTTAGGTTTGCTATGAACTACACACTATGGTTTTCCAATCATTAACCTTTACAATATCTAATTTACCTCTTTAGAATCATCATTCTTTGAAATTTTATGTCCAATAGCCATAGGAGTTCTAATTGGTCTTGAGTCTTCCATACCAAAAGTTTTTAGTATCTCCTTGATATTTTTTGATTGTGTAATGTAGATACCTATCTTTAATTGATATACTTGCAAGCCAACAAAGAATTTGATCTCACCAAACATAGACATTCAAACTCTTTTTTTATTGCCTCAATAAATGATTTACACATTTCAATTTTTCCTCCAAATGTGATATCATCCACAAAAAATTCAGCTAACAATATCTTGCTTTTATATCCACCTTTCAAGTATAGATTACTATTTTCATTTGTTCTTGCAAAACCAATTTTTATCAAGTATGCATGTAGTCTCTCATACCATGTTCTATGGGCTTGTTTCAAACTATACAAAGCTTTATGCAACTTGCATATCATGTTCTTCTTACTAGGCTCAAAAAAACCTTCAGGTTTCTCCATGTAGACTTCCTCTTCAAGTATACCATTCAAAAATGCATGCTTCACATTCATTTGATAAACTTTGAAACCTTTGTAAGTAGCACATGCTAGTAAAGTCATTACTCCTTCCAACCTTACAACTGGAGAAAAAGTTTTCATATAGTCAATTAATTCTTCTTGTGCATATCCTTTACAAACTAGTCTTGCATTGATCCTTGTGACTTCAACTTTTTCATTCATCTTTCTCTTGAATACCCACTTTGTTACAATCACATTCTTGTCTTTTGGTCTAGGTACTAGTGTCCATGTCTTGTTCTTTTAAATTTTCTCAATTTCTTCATTTATGGTTGCAATCCAATCTTTATTTTCAAGTGCATCCTTAACTGATCTAGGATCATACTCATAAAATAAGCATGTGTCACTCCTTGGTCATTTTCCTATCATAACTCTTGAATCTTTGTATCTAATGATTTGGTCTTGTGCATGATTTCTTCTCACATACTTTTCTAGGACAAGTTCTTTTCTTCTTTATTCTTGTTGTAGTTCACTAGGTTATCCTACTTCAACATGTTCAGTAACTTTAGGGTTGTCTTTCTATATCTCTATTTTTATCAAAGGTTCATCATTTTGATGGTCAAAATTCTCTACTTGGTACTCAACTTCTATAGTCTGATGCATGGTTAGCTAATATTTCTTGGTAGGGCCTCTCTACTATGACTTGATAGTGCTCACATTTTGTATTCCTTTGGCTAGTTTCTCAAGTTTAGGAATGGTGCTAGGTTCTCCTTCATATACATATATAAATTCTCTATATTATTTAGGTTCTTTCTTGCATTCCACCTCATTCTTCTATACAAATTCATCAACTCTAATATTTGCACTTTCTATAACATTGTTAGTGTTAGAATTCAAACATTTGTATGCTTTGCCATTTGTAGAATAACCTAGGATTATACCTTCATTAGTTTTAGTATCAAGCTTTCCTTTCCTTGAATATTTCAAAATATAACATTTTCTTCCAAAAACTTTGAAATAATTTATATCAGGTGCATGTCCATACGATAACTCAAAAGGTGTTGTGTTTGTACCTTTCTTGACTTGTACTTAGTTAAGAGTATATACTATAATGATGAAAAATTCTTTCCAATACTTTGATGAAACATTCTTCTCCATCATCAATGTCCTTGCATAATCCATTATGGATATATTCCTTCTTTTAACTATACCATTATGTGGTAGAGTTCTATGTGTATAAATCTACCTTTTGATTCCTCTATCATTGCAAACTATGTTGAACTCTCCATATATGAACTCTCCACCTCTATCTAATCTCAAGCACTTAAGGCTCTTACATGTTTCTTTCTCAAATCTACCCAAATACCACTTAAACATTTAAAAAGCATCATATTTTTCTTTGTGAAATATTACAATCATCACTCTAGACAAATTACCAATAAATAATATAAAGTACTTATCTCCACAATAACTTTGCACTCCAATAGGATCACATTAATCAGTATGAAATAATTCCAAAATATCATCAGAAGAAAAAGTTTTTCTCTTGAAACTAGACTTCTCATTTTTTCCAATTGATATTGTTTACTCATCACCTTATCCAATTTACTCAATCTTGGTAATCCTCTTACTTTTCTTATCATGTTGACCTCAACCAAATTGTCAAAGTTTACATGACAAAACCTCTTATGGCATAGCCAAACATATTCATAATGTGCAAATAAGCATATATCCTTAGATAGGTCTAGGTAGAAAAAATTACCTCTTGTTTTCTCTCCACTTCTAATTAGTTCACAGTAGAATTATAGATCTTTGCCTTCTTATTTAGAAACAATCACAATTTTAGAGTCTAAGTTAAATGCAAATTGGCAATAGGCAAAGATCTATGTTAAAAATCTACATTGGTCATTTATGGTGATAAATGTGTATGGACCAAACAAAAATGCTGAGAAGAAAGAGTTATGGGAAAAAATAGCTGAAAAAGTATAGGAGTTTCCAAATGAGGTAACAATTTTAGGTGGGGATTTTAATGCAATTCTAAATTCGGAAGACAAAAAGGGATTTCAACAACTTTGTAAATGACAATGGATTAGTAAATATAAATTTCAAAAAAGGTGACTTCACATGGAAAAACTGAAGGGAAGGTTTTGTGCATATAGCAAAAAATTTGGATAGGTTTCTAGTGGCAGGGAATTGGGCTAAAGCAAATTGGTCATGTGATGCGGAAATTATACTTTACCAAGGTTTAGATCACTTTCCCATTTTTCTTCGAATTCAAGATGAAAAATCTCCAGATAGATGCCCCTTTAAATTTGAAGCAATGTGGCTGAAAGCAGAAGGTTTCTTAGACTTGATTGCGGATTGGTGGAAAAATGGCCCACCAAGGAAAGGTAACAAAGCTTTTATTTTCTTTAAAAAGTTGCAATTTCTAAAAGAGAAATTAAAAATCTAGAATAGGGAACACTTTGGTAATATCTTTGATAAGAAAAAGGATATAGAAGAGAAGTTAAAAACTTTAAGTCTCAAAGTTATAGAAAGTGGAATGTTTGAGGTTGATTTCAAATTGGAGAAAGGGCTTAAAAAAGAGCTGAAGGATTTCTTAAACAAAGAGGAAATTTATTGGCGTCAGAGATCTAGAGAAACATGGCTAAAAGACGGTGATAGGAATACTACCTCTTTCCATAACTCGGTAAAAGTAAGGTGGGCAACAAATAAAATCTTTGAAATAAAAGATTTGAATGGAGTTTTAAAGATGGATAGTGAAGAAATAAAACAAGAGGCAATAAATTTCTTCTCACATAAAGGATAGAAGCCAAAAAGGGACAGTGCTAAGGTTGAAGAGGTGTTGAGTGTTATTCCAACAGTAATATCAGGGGAACAAAATAGGGCTCTAATGGATCCAATTACAGAATGTGAAGTCTCTCAAGCATTAAAAGGTTTAGGAGGGGACAAAGCCCCAAGACCAGATGATTTTCCAGCTCTTTTTTTTCAAAATTTAAGCTCCATATTCTTGAAAGAATTATGAGAAGTAGTGGAGGAGTTGAGAAAAGGGGGTTTCATTCTTAATGATTTTAACAACACTTTTATAGCACTGGTGCCAAAGAAGGAAACAAAACAAACTTTTGAAGATTTCAGGCCCATTTCATTATGCAACACAGTGTATAAGATCATATCAAAAGTGTTGGAAAATAGGCTCAAGAATGAATTCAACTCCATTATTTCTATAGAGTAGAGTGGGTTTCTTCCAGGGAGATCAATTTTTGAAGGGGTAGTTGTGGCACATGAAGCAGTGCACAAAATCCGTGCTTCAAAAACTCAAAACATGATGGTAAAACTAGACATTAGGAAAGCTTATGATGAGGTTAATAGAAGTTTTATGCTGGAAGTGCTAAGTTGTTTTGGGTTTAGTAAGGAATGTATTCAATGGGTGAAAAGCTGTATTCAAACATCCAGGTTCTCTGTACTAGTTAACAGAAGCCCTCAAGGTTTTTTTGAACAGGAAAAAGGAATAAGACAAGGTGATCCTTTGTCACCTTTCCTTTTCATAATAATGGTAGAGGTGCTAGGAAGGCTGATCCAAAAGAAAAGGGAGCAAGGAGCATGGAATGGAATTAAAATCACAGAAATAGTTGAATCCCTCACACATCTGCAATTTGTAGATGACACCTTTTTAGGGGGAGAAGCTAGTGTAGAAGAAGCAAGAGTGATAAAGAACACTTTAGAGAAATATGGGAAAGTCTCGGGGCAGTTTATTAATTGGAAAAAGTCAAAAAAAATTTTCTTCAACACTCCTTATAATTTGAGATTTAGGATTTGTTGAATATTGGATATTAAATTGGGGTTAATGCCAAACAAATATCTAGGCATACCTTTTTTTGCAAGAAGAAATAAGGCAGACTTATGGGATAAGCTTATAGAAAATTTCCAAAATAAAATGGAAGGATGGAGGGGCAAATGGCTGACATTGGCAGGCATAATACTTATGCTTCAAACAGTGATAACTGCAATGCCCGTTTTTTGCTATGATGTGTCTAGAGATTCCAAAGAAAGTTATCAGAATCTTGCAAAGGAAAATGAGGAAGTTTTTTTGGAATGGTGCCAATGATGAGAATAAGATTCCATTGTTAGCTTGGGAGAAAATATGTAGGCCCAAAGAGGAAGGAGGTGCTGGTCTGAGGGATTGGAGTTTTATGAATAGAGCACTAGGAGCCAAATTAATTTGGGCAGTCTATGAAAACCCACACTTCTACTGGGTAAGAATTCTAAAAAGAAAATATTTAGACAATATGGATAACCACAAAATTTTAACAATTCAAAATCCTCCAAAAGGATCAGCCATATGGAACTTCATGTTATCCTATAGAGAGGTGATAATTTAGCATATTACATGGCAGATAGGGGATGGGGATACAACAAAATTTTGGGAAGATTCATGGATTGGACTGGAAGTGCTAGGGGAAACTATAAGGGATAATGAACTGAAATCCTACTTTAAAGAAAGATGGGGTAATACAGTAAAATATTACATGACTGAGAAGGATGGCCCTGTAGGAAAGGAGTGGTGTTGGAAGGATGTATCTCGGGAGGAACTAACGGAAGCACAAAAAGAGCAAATGAAACAAATTTTTAAGGTCAAGAATGTGATGCTAACAAAGAAGAAGGACAAAGTAATTTGGTGTGGCTCGTTATCAGGTAAATACTCAATAAAACTAGGCTACAATCTAATAGCTGAGACAGGAAGGGAAAGTTTCTTCTCAAGAGACTTATGTTGGAACAAAGATATACTGCCTAAAGCAGGGGCCTTTACATGGTTAGCTTACAAAGCAAGAATTCTAACAGCTGAAAGACTAAGAAAGATAGGGATTAATGGTCCATCCAGATGTCCTCTATGTGAGAAACAAGAGGAAGCCATTGACCATCTTTTAATTCAATGCCAATATGCTAAAAAATGCTGAGATATAGTTCAATTCAAATTAAGTTGGCAAGGGCCAAGAACTCAAACGATAAGGGAAGCCTTGGATGGATGGCCAAGGATAGCTGGGAAATCAACCTTATCAAGTATATGGATAGTAGCACCATCTTTGATAATTTGGGAGTTGTGGAAGGAGAGAAATAGGAGAATCTTTAGAGGAGAAAAAGAAAGTCTGAGGAGATGCATAAACAGAATTATTAATGCAATAGAAGAAATAGTCAGTGTGTCAGCTACAAGGAAACAAGATATGAAAATTCCATTTAGATGAGATGATAGGAAAATACAGAATACTTGGCTGGGGATTAGATTCAAATCAC
Organism: Cupressus sempervirens; assembly: GCA_028749045.1. Classification (NCBI taxonomy): domain Eukaryota; kingdom Viridiplantae; phylum Streptophyta; class Pinopsida; order Cupressales; family Cupressaceae; genus Cupressus; species Cupressus sempervirens. Next base: position 629,606,753 of record CM053783.1, read on the forward strand.
CCTCAGGAGCTTTGGTAACAAGCAGTACCAAAAAAAAGAAGAAGGCAGTTGAATGGGTTACTCCATAGGAAGGCTGGGTCAAAGTGAATTTTGATGGAGCAGCAAAAGGCAATCCAAGGGATTCAAGAATTGGGATTGTTTTTAAAGATGACAGAGGGCACCTTTTATTAGTAGGAGCGAAAAAACTCCCATATGGAACGAATAACATAGCAGAATGCCAAGCAGCATTATTAGCAGTTCAAATAGCTAGAATGGAAGGGTTAAAAAAAATACATCTGGAAGGGGACTCTCTGATCACAGTGCAGGCAATATCAAAATTGAGTGTAAAGGCATGGCATCTACAACCTATTATTAACAACATAGAGCAGGAATTGAATAATTTTGAAGATTTTAAAATTACGCATATAAATAGAGAAGGAAATTAGGAGGCCGATATGCTTTCAAAATGGGCTTTAACAATGAATGAGGAGACATTAAGGATTGAAAAGAAAAACTCAAAAGGTAAACTTTTTAACATCATAAATTGCAAGAATAAAAGAGGACTGTCAGCAATGATGTAAAAGACAACTCAGGCCGTCCGATGAATCTTGTGCAAAATATTTTAAGTAAGGTGCTTGCGGGTAGTTTTAATGATTGGAAAGATTTTAATTGCCTTTAAAAAGGCACGATATATGTCATTCTTTAAGTGTAAATTTGAAGGGGATTGTAATTGCAAAAGGAAAGTGTGAATAACAGAGATGGAGCCATCTTTTACATTCAAAACTCATCGACAACAAAAGGCGTTATTTGGGCGAGTAGTAGATCATAGGCTGAAGAAGATGGTAAAATGTGCAACACAAGCTATGGTAGGTGCGTTGCAAAACACATTGGGCCCCCTTTTCTAGGATTTAGAGCATCGATGGAAAGCGCAAGTTGATATAGCTGCGATGACAATGGCCTGGGGCCTAGAAGTTGGAGAGCATGAAAGAGTATTGGAATGGGTTATGAAGGAATTATTTGAAGAGGAGTTAATCCCAAACATGGATGCATGGTTTTAGTGGGCCCATCTAGGCTGGGCCTTCAATTTCTTGGAGAGTTATGCAAATGAGGAGGAAGGCAGGGAGAAAGGAATCATGCTATTTGTGAACTGGCTGCGAGGATATAAGGAGAAAGAGGCCTATGTGAATGAGCGCTGAGTAGCATGGAACGCCCTAAAAATTGCAATCATGGAGGGAAGGGCGCAACACCGAAATGAGCCCTTCAATGTGGTAGTGCCAAGGAAGAGTCAAAAAGAGGGGCCAAAAGAGGGCAAAGGTAAGACTTGATGGATGGTTTCTTGGTTTTGAAGATAGAGGCCATATCCTTTTTGTCACCTCCAAGCATGAATGAAAGTAGCCGAAAGGGTAAATGGAAGATTGATTTTTTGGCTCTAGTTGGTGGTAAGGAAAACCATAGAGGAAGGTAGCGACCATGGGGAGTTTTCCAAAGGCAAATTGTATGGCAGGGGAAGGTAGAAACATGCGAAGGATGCCTTTTGAAATGGTCAGGTTTTGCAGGTAACAAGGTGGCCCCCTGTAGAAGATTATGTTTAAGGTTTAAAGTATGTAGAATGTAGTTATTATGTTTGAATGTAAAGACTTGTAATGAAAGTAGTTGGCTATAGTGAAGAAATTTATGTAAGTAGTGGGGAAGGTTTAGACTCAATGGTAGAATGGTGAACCTTGGAAAGGCTAATGTATGAAGTGTAGACATCTAAAAACCTTTAGAAAATAAAGTATTTTTATTTTCTGAAAAATTTCTGATGACATCATCATTTATTAATTAATTAATTATTTAATTAATTAATTTATTTTTATGCCATTAAATCCCTTTATCTTAATTAAAATATTTAATTAAGGAATCCCTCCCAAAAATGTTTAAATCTTATTTAAACATTATTCCCTTATTTATTAATTATTTAATTAATAAATTGACTAAAAAACCCAAAATAAATAAAAATTTTATTTTTTGCCCAAAACTTGGCCAATTTCCTTAAGACCACTAACCTCTTCCAAAATCTTCAATCCTTCTTTAATTTTGATTAAAGGCTAATCCCATCATTTCCTACCCCTAATCCCAACTCAAAATATTTAATTAAGATTAAATATTAATCCTCATGTTTATTAAAAAAGTTTTAATAAATATCTGCTCAACCCAAACCCTTGAAATAAATAAAACTTTATTTATTTCCTAAAAATCTAATTTATCCTCATCCTAAGAAGTTCTAGACTCTTCTAGAAAGTCTTCATCCTCATCCTAGGAAATTCTAGACTATTCTAGAAAGTCTTTATCCTCATCCAAAGTCTAGACTCTTCTAGAAGATGTCTTTAAAACTAATCCTAATCCCCTCCTAACCTTGTCACATTCTCTAAACATGGGTTAAGACTTACTAACCCAAGCCAAAGTTAACAAATATCTCCTCCTTCACCCACCCTCATTAAATGCCATCCACTTGCCTATCCCTAAGCTAATCCTAAACCATCCTAATCCATCCTCTAATAATTTTCACAATCCTAAGCAAGCTTAAAACCCTCCTAATCAAGCCCAAGTCAAAATTTCTCTCATCTCCCTCAAAATATCTCAACCATAAAACTTTATGAAGCCCACTAGGCCATAAATGACTCTTCCAAGCCCTTTTATTGCTCTTACAAGCCATTGTGAGGGTCTTTATGAATATTTTATCTCTTGAGCCTCCTTTTTTGACTCATCCTTCCCCTTTCCTCCATCCTCTCACCATGTGACATGTGTCACTCCTTGATTGGTTGTAAGGAAGCACAATCCATGTGCTCTCCTCTCATGCAATCTGAGCCCTCCATGAGCTTTTTCCCATCCTTGCATCTTAGCCCTCAATCCCCCAAGCCTCTTGCCTATAAATTGGATCCTTCCCCTTTTCAAAATAACACAATCCATGAAGTAAAGTCATAATGTCATTTTAAGAAGCCATTTTACATCAAAACCATACACTCACACCCAAATTCCAACTCCATTTGAAGCCCTTTTTGAAGCATAAGCTTGAGCATACATCCTATCTATTTAGACAAAGCTACTCAACAAGAGAGCTTCTCATTGAGAGAGCCCACTAATGGCTCATATTCTCAATTGAGAGCTCATCTTAGTCTATCTTGAAGTTTATGAATTTTGTTTAGTTTGTAGAAGCTTTATTTAAATTTGGTTTCTATTAGCATACTAACATTGCTCATATACATGAAGATTATGTAATTTCTTTTGAATTAATAAAATTTCTTATTATCGATTAAAAAAAAAAAAAAGGTACATAATCTCCAAACACGACTCTATTAACATTTTACTGAATTAACCTTTCCAATTTACTTGTATCACTAGTCACATGATGTGAACAACCACTACCAATTATCCATCTATCATTCTTGATTATATGTGAAATTAATGTAGTCTTTTCACTCTTTTCATCTTCATTAGAATCATCTTTCATAGCAACATACACAACTTCATCACCATTTTCATCAGTACCACTACTAGAACTTTCATCAACAATGTAACAAGATTCCTTACCTTTGCCTTTGTAGTCTATGTTACCTCTGCCATCTCTGTTATCTTTCCTCTCTTGGTACTTTTTGTCCTTCTTCTCATTATTAGCTTCTCTATCATGACATCTTGTAGCATTATGACCCACTTTATTACATGTAAAAATAATAATATGAAGTTTACCTTTGTATTTAACTCTTCCTCTAGGTAGTGTCTTAGCTAGTAATGCCTCAAGTTTATCAAGATCTTGTTCTGAGTCACTATCACTAATCACATGTTTTCTTTTCTTCTCCTTTCTAGAACCATCAAGAGTAAAATTTTCTTTGAAATTACTTTCAACATTAGTAAGGGAGTAATTATCAAAATTAGCCAATTCAAAAGTTGTGAGTCAAACATAGACCATTACTAGTTGTGCATCTCAATTCTTGTATTATAGACACTCTAATAGAATACATAGGAAGTAAAGTTCTCAATACCTTGTTGATCACTATCTCCTCATACATTTGGCCTCCAACACTTTTGATAGCATTCACCACTTCTTTAATTCTTGTAGTATATTGTGCTATATTCTCACCTTCATCATTCTCATGTCATCAAACTTTCCTCTTAGACTTTCTACCTTAGCTCTCATCACATTTATATATCATCCATGGATTAATGCCAACTTGTCCCATAATTTCTTTGTATTCACACAATCTCTAACTTCATCAAATTTAGAATAACTCAAAGAAGATGCAAGCTCAATAATCATTTGGTTATGCTCCCGCTTTTCTTTCATTTTCTCAATAATCATAGGTCTGGGAAATCCAATGTTCTCATTTTCAAGATAGTAAAGTTCAAAATCTCCAATAGATGATAGATGCAACTTCATCTACCTTCTTCTTGCTGAAAAATCCTTATTACTTAGCTTTGGAATCTCTCTCTTGTACATCTTAATCTTTAGCTATAAGTCCTTCAAACTTTCACACAAGCACCAAGAGCTGTGATACCGATTATTAGAATATTTGGAATAATTGTGGGAGGGAAGGAGGTGAATTCATTATCCCTAGGTCCAAATATATAAATCAATCACTTAAAACTTCAACAAACTTAACCCAACAATTCACTAATCTAAATTGTTCACAATAATCCATCTTATTCATTCTATTTTAGCTCTCTATTCAACATGTACTGACTTGAAGAAAATTATTACAATTAATAATAAACTTAAAAATAGTAAGTAGCATAAAAACACAACAAAAATCCACACAATTTTTGACACCAAGATTTAACGTGGAAACCCAATGGGAGAAACCACTAGTAACATTCTACTACTTTTTCACTCTTATGAAGTGAGCTCTATTAGGAGATAATCTTGTTAAATGTTACACATTACATTGTTAATTAGGTGTGACCATGATAAATAATTTAGTCACCTTGTTAGGAGTGGCCTTAATAATTTTTTTTTGAAAATTCCATTAGAATGTCACCTTGATTAAAGGATTTATAAATGACTATTAGGTCAACCTTATCAAAAGGATTTTTACAATTGCTACAATGGTTAGAAAGTAACAACAAAGTTTTTATTTGAAAACATATAAATCACTTTGGAAATTTAGATCTTTATTTAGATCAACACTGGCTCATTGACTAGACTCCATCATTCTCATAATCTTAGATCTTCTTGGAAACCCTTCAAGTAATCCTTCACCTCACAAACTTCACACTTCTCCTTGCAAGTCTATTCACCACTTGTCTTCACAATTTTCTAGTCTAATAACCCATAAAAATATTAGATACCTCATTAAATAGGCATCTTTGATCTTTTTCCACTTAATCATAATTGCAGATCTTAATCAAATTTGAAACATTTAATGAATTTGTCCACCTTTCTATTCTTCTTCTCCTTCTCAAAACTTCTAGAAGCATCTTCTTAAATCTTAGCCTTTGACTACTCAACTAATCCTTTCTTTGGATTAAATAATATAACTCATGAATCTTTATCATTGACATCCTTTTCTTATTCCAATATCTCAACTACGTGGAAAAAATAATTCTTTCATGAGTTATTCTTTTGTTAACACTCAATTGTTATTGTGTTCTTCTGCTCAGTCTTCATTAGATCACTCAATCATCACTAAATTGTCTTGCTTGGGCTTTAGTGTTCAAATCAAACCATACTATCAGTTGAAAATATTTTTTAGTCAATAATCACTATTACTCAACAACATCTGATACTCATCCAATACAATTCTTCTCAACAATGCTTAAGTTCCTTAATCTTCTACTTCAAATCCTTCATTGACCATGTAACATTGATACTTGGTCAAGCTTGTCACTATGACTTTTTTCAACTTAGAGCTTCATTTAACCTTCTCCTCCACTACATGTATTGGTTGAAAAACATATTATCTTGTCAAGTACTAACTTATCAAGTGCCCTTTGTAATTCCATCTCACTTACACATATCAACTCAACCTTTCACTAGGTCTTCTCATGATCTCTTCTTTTTAAATACTCTTCATCAATAAATAGATATGGCACTCTACACTATTAGTAAAATATCTCTCTAGTAGGTTTGACACTTAGTCTTACAAATAGGTTGACATATATAATAGTTGTTCCAATCGTATTCACAAAAATTGTATCTCCAACACTCACAACTATCATTGCATTTTCCTGAGGGTTTCATGGGTACTTGTACTAGTCTTCCGTAGAAGACTATGTGCATACTTGTTGTTTTGGTTCAACCACCACTATATTGATTCACCCTAGCTACTCTTATTACTTCATATGTGTTGGTGCATATCTAAGTCATTCCCCTACTAATATTGTTGTCATATACTTTTTCCTTTATAAGCATTGATACTTTTAAACCATCTGACCTAGTGAATTGATTGTGGAGATTAATTTTATGGTCTCTTACATTTTGGTAATGCTCACGGAATGAATTATATTCTTGGGAATGTAGCATAAGTATACTAAGGTTTAAACTAGTGAATTAGAGATACCTTAGTTCTCATTGATTGCCTTAATTTTTCATCCCAATATCAAGACAAGTGAATAATGATATTTTAATTTGACCCAAATATGACTTAGTAAACCTGAAATAGGCACATGAAGTAATAAGCATTGTGGTTGAGAATTTGTTTGATATTTTTTCATTCTAAGTGTTTATTGGGTACATGTTTACCCAACTTCATTATAGTTTTTACTCTAGCATGAATAATACAATGACTAAGGTTTATTTTCAGTTAAAATGAATACGAAACTATTTGGCATACGAGAAATTGATGTTTATGTTATTAATTGCTATGAAATTCTTGATGGAAGCTTAGAGAGAGATTGATTGAAGTGCATCACCTATGATATTTAGAGTATTTGATTTATTCAAAATATTGTTTTACCTTGCATGAGTGGTTTTTTCATTCCCTTATGGGATTGGTTGCAAATGTGGTTCATGACAGAGAAGGGTAGAACTAGATAAAATGTTGTTTTCATTCTATCAACTAATTTTTATTTGGTTTTCAAGTGATTTGTCCAAAATCACTCTTGCATATGTGTAGCTATGCTTTTCTTCATTTCTTCTCCCTACCACATCTATGATTATGTTATACATGTTAGGCATATGTTTCTATGTGAATTAGTTTCATGGCTATACAAGATCTATCTAATCTTCTTGTTCTAGGTTTCTAGGCTTCTCAGACATGGTCAAGGAGTTCTTTATGTTAGGAAGGACCCTGAGGGAGCTAACCACTTGATAGTTGGGTGTAAAATAACTTGGGCCACACTCCTATCTCACAAAGTAGATAAATAGATGTTTGGGGCTCTTAAGATAGGGGCTTACAAATGGACACTTGTTTAAGACATTTTTATGTATAAGATTTTATAATGTACTTATATCATGAAGATGTACTTTATGGATGCAATTTTTCAATTCATTTAATAGATGGTCTTATAGTTAATTATGGATTACATTTTGTTTTATTTATCTGATGTTCCACATTTTTGTTTTCTAGTGATATGACATGCCTTGTTGGATGGTAGTCCTTACATATAGTATCAAAGTTGAGTCAAAATCTAGGGCCTTGGCCTACTATTATAATCCACAATTGTTTCTTCATGCAGGAGCTTGATCTATCACCATGAAAACTAGAAATAAAATATTGGCCAAATCAAGTAATGGTTAGTAGAATTATGGGTCTAACCAAAGGTCGGATAATATTTTAGCCCTCATGACTTAGTAGGGAGCCTGGTTGCAAAAAAAGGTCAAACACCTAGATTTAGAGAATAACATGTGGGATAAACAAGTTGGGGAGGAAGTGATAAAGAGAGAAGACAATGAACATGTAGATTCCTTGTGTAAGCTTCAGGGAGAGCATAAGAAGAGGGAAGACACTCAATTATTGGAGGCACAAAGAAATCTTGAGAAAGATGTTGAGCTATCATTTTGCACGATGCTTAATGACATGAATTCTTTCAAACTCATCTCTTGAAAAGTTAATTTGAAAATAAACTCCAAGGTTCTAGGTGATCTTGCAACCTATAGGAATCTGCTCAGTTGAAGATAAATGTGAATGTTCATGAGGAGGCCTTTGTTGGTTTTGATAACTTTGGATAAGATGTGAAATTTGTTTGCCACTTCAAAAGAATATAACGCATAAAAAGGAAACTATGTTTTTGTATTTTCTATTGTTATGATGGATGTAATCTAACAATGCAACTATATGAATTCCAAGTTCATTCAAGGGGTTAGTAAAAAAAATAACAAAGATAGGGTGAAAATAAGTTCAAATAAATAACATGAAAATAAAATCCTAATGGACATAAACTACAGAAACAACACGTCTATGAGTTAAGCCTTTGAAGAAATCAGTGGGTAACCAATGAAGGTAGGAACAATGCTTCCTTAGTTCCACTGATGCAATTGTCAATGGAAATTTTAGCAATGATGAGATATTTCACTTTTCATCAAATTGCAAGGCCACAAAAAGTGCACTCATACAAGACAAAAAGTTATGTAGAAACAAAATGGGTGATCTCTTCATGAACTAGATATGTCAATGAAATTTGTAGAATCATAGCAAACACAAGAATTAAAAGATTGAACAACCAAAAATAACACAATAAACTTTTGGCTCAATTACATTCCATGAGCATACATTCACAAAACATAACACAGAGGCAAGAATCACTACACTCCAAATGCAAGCACCAAAAGCATATATTATTACAAAATAATGGCGGCCCTAATTAAATTTTAGAATCTTATATTTATAAGAAATTATCTCCTTAATTTGTGTTGCAAGTGAGAGATATCTTCATGCAATCATATGCTTCTAATTTGATAAAACAAGCTAATTATATACAAACTTGACTATCTAACTGGTGCTTAGTAGGACTCCATTCATTTTTATATCATTAATTGGATGCATGAGCCTTTGCATGTCTTAAAAAAAAAAAATCATGAGAGAAAAAGAAGAAGAGAGCCTTCAGTTGATGTAGTAGTGTCTAGAAGTGTCAAAAATAGAAGTTCAACCTTCACTAGGTGTTTGTCAAAGTTAAACTACTGTTAGAATGTGTTTCCAGTGCATGGAAAACTCAATTTTTAGAACTAGATATTAACTATGGGTGCATCTCTAGAAAAGCACACCTTGCACATGTGCACACCTCTAACTCATCCAAAATCCTTCCAACACATTGTTTCCAAAAAGAACACAACGCAACTGTGCACCTCAAGGGTCCAAAAATGCAAAATTTCACTTAGTATCAAAAATGAAATTCTGGCTTTTGGGTTTTGTCCCCCTCAATACTAGAGCTATGTCTGGGTGTTTTCCCTTGAATTTTTCTATTATCTCAGTGGCATGTGTTGCATCTAGTAAATCTAAGGCATTGTACTTCTCCTTCACTTTTTACCTATAGTTGCCCACCTCTATACAAGTTTTTGCAAAATCCTTGAGTTTTGTGTCAAGCTCTAAAAAAGATTCTTACATCCTAAATGCTTGCCAAATATCTTCATCAATAGAAACTTCATAAAAAATATTCCTAAATATTTGAATGACCACCTCTACTAGTATCAATTTTGTTCATGCATCATCTTCAAAAATGTCGAGGCATGCATCACTATAGTGTTTTTCAGCTTCTAAAATTTGCTCTTGAGCTTGGTCCTTGAGTCGGTGGATCTCCACATGTAATGATTCCATTACTTTATTGCTATATGCTATCTTCTCCATCCAATCATCAATTAAATCTAGCTTCTTTTCCATATATACATCCATGAGCATCCGATACCTTTGGTCTTTTATTGCCTGTAATACCTATAGATCCTTTCCCCAAGTATGTACCTCATCCATAAGACCAAAATCTTGATTCAAAATTGCTACCATTTTTATCTACATTCTCTTACATAACATGTATTAGCTTAAGATTACCTTGGAAGATAAGTACACCTTTCTCCTCAAAACTTTCCTGTCATTGCTGATAGGCATTCAAAAAAGGATCTAATCTCACTGCACCCCTATCTCTCCTTTTTGCTACATTTAGAATCTCCTCAAGGTTGGTAGGATCCAATGGGCCAATAAATTTTCTCAAATATCCTTTTAGGATTTCATTCTAGTGCTAAAGTGTTATTAACTCTATCCCATCTTAATCCAGGCTCCAAAAAACTTCGTTCATCCCTATGGTGACCATTAGCTTTACTGTTTCCAAGGCAGGCTTTCCAAGCATGACCTCTCAAATCTAATAATCTTGTGTGATCAGTTCTTCAATGTTTGATTGTGAAGGAGGAAGAGCTACATGATAAAAAAGGTCCTAATTTTAATCACTCATAATAAAGGCTAATGGATGCACTTCCTTAGGAGGTAAATTAGGTTTCCTTAGTACTTCAACTAGTACTATTCTATCTTCCTCTTCTATAGTGAACTGTTGCTTCTTGTTTATGATTACTTCTTTTTGGAGCCACCTTGGAACATGTTGCACTAGTGACTTTAATTTTGAGGATGAAGAAGTTTTCTCTACTATGCTTTTTCCCTTATCACTCCTCTTGGGGGTCTTTTCCCTCTGTGAAGGCTCCTCATCTATAGCCTCTATTTCTGTTGAGCCCATACTTCACACCTCAACATCCTAGGAAGTTTGTTGAGCTTGTTCACCTATTTTTCCTTCTTACAACACTTCATTTTTGGATACTTGTTGTGGTTCCTCCTTTGGTTTTTCTTGAACCTGTTCAATTTCTATTCCTAGAGGAGGAGTAACTGATACCTTGTCAAAACAAAATGTAACCTGTAATTGGGATGTGGGGACCATTTTGAGTCCTTGTGACTCAGGGGGAATTTAAGTTCAATCCTCCTACTAAGGTTGATTAGTTGGCATATCTTGGATCTTATCTCCAACCAACTTAGTATCTATGGGCATAAATTCAAAATCTGACATCTTAAAGACATCAGTACCCTCTACATACTGCTGATTAATCCATTGCTACATCTCATTATTTGATGTAGTAGTTTGCAAAGGTTCATTTGGGATTGATGGAGGTGTAGCCATAGAACTTCTTCTCCATTCCTACTTTGTGGCTCTAGCTAGCCTAGTTCTTTGACTTAGTGGAAAATTATCTTCTTCATCCTCCTTATCCTCTTCTTCTGCCTCTTCTAGAATAGGTTCAAGGATGGATGGGAAAGGGATCACCTTCTTGATCACCCTTTTTCTTGAAGTCTTAATCTTTCTTCTTTTCAGTGTTGAAGGGGATGCCTATTTTTCTTGATGAGGTGGGGAGACCACTTGAGTCTCAACCTTTATCGTAGTCTAACTTGGTGTAGCTGGTGGCACTTGAGGATCAACCTAGACTTGTGGAGTTTTAGTATCTTTTGGCCCTTGTACATTTTCTTCTTTTTGCCGTGGAGGTGCCAGGATTTCACCCTCTTCTGACTCAACTCCTAGAGGAGAAATTCTTTTTCTCTTGCCTCTTCCTTTGCCCTTCTAAGATCTATAATAACCAACTAGCCTATCAAATTGGTGTACCATTTTTGGCCTTACTAGTGACTGAGCTGTAAAGGTAGGGATAGTGACCTTTTTCCCTCTACCTCTAGTTGGCTAGGCTTGTGCATGAAAGATAACCATTTTAGGAATTGGATCAAGCTTAAATGGTTTCTTGATCCAATCCTTCATCATTTTAATGATGTGCCTTGCCCTATGGTTGATGTCAGAATTCTCTTCTCTATCAACCTCAACATTCATGATGGGCCTTTTTCCAATCTTATCCTTGTTGAACAAAGGATCAAGTAACTACTCTAAGTCTTGCTATAATATCTTTAATGGAATATTTATCTTTAGGGCCTTATCTACCAAATAAAAAGTCATCCTACAATAATCCCTAATGTGGACATTGTAGTCATTTATCACATTCATCTAATGATCCTCAAATGCTTCCTCATGGTTAAATATTTTACCAACCAAGTATTGCGCTCTCCCAATATTGTCAAAATATGGCCAAGGAGAATTGTATTCTTCCAAGGGATATTGATCCCATTCACACTCAAAAGATGGAATGTATTGTCTTCAATCCACCTGAAAGGGTCCTATAGTCATAGGCCATGTCCAACATATCTTATGTTGCTCCAAACTTTGTCATATGCAAACAAGAGTTATTGGGAGATCTCCAGGAGGATAAGTCTATCATTGGGATATCTAGGGAGCTTCTTAGGGTTAATAGTGGTACCTACCACCCTCAAATATGTGAATGTACAAAACTAGAAGTATTATGCTCCAACTAGTGAAATCTGTGCGGTTGCCTCCTCTGATGTTCTCTTTGCATAAACTCATTCTATGAATCAAATTATAGCAAGTATGAAGGAATCATTAAAAATTTTGTATTCCTTACTTTGATCAGAGAGTCTCTTCTTTACCAATTGAGGGTACAAAATATATGGCCACACATTTGGATCTTCAATGTTGCCCTTCCTATAAAGCTTTGGATAATTTGTTGCTCTCATAACCAAGAAGTATACTAGGTATGAAGTCATGTAGAATTTCCTTTGATTCTTTGCCACCACCAACTATTCACACAAATTCTGACTGAGGTTAGAAGCCTAGACTAGTGGCATCTCTACTTTCTTAATTGTCTCAATAAAGTGCACCATAAAGATGTTTAGATGCCTAGCTACTAGTATACCCATAACTCTACTCAAAAGTATGATTGAGTATCCAATGTCTTGAATCATGTACCCTCTTTTCATATCCACTTTACTAGTTTTCTTTCCCAAGGGAGTCTTCTCAGTGAGGTATGAAGATTGAATGATTTTAGAGGCCTCCTTAATTTGTTCCTGATACCACTTTTCTGCTTGGTCATAGGTGAGCCTGATGAACTAATCTGCCTATGGGAGATGAAATAATTTCTCAATATTCTTTGATCGTAGATCAAGTACAATTTCTCCCATTATGCTGTTCATTACCTTCTCCTCAGGGACAAAGTATTCTGCAAGTGTCATAACGAGTTGTAAAGATTGTATCGACACTAGGTGTGAGGCTGATTGACAAGTTTTGATCTGATGAGTGTAGAAATCATTTGGGATCTCTTGGTGGGTTTGTTGCAAATCTTTAGGAATTCCCCCAAATTAGTATGTCCTAAATCTATATCTCTGATGTCTAAGTTGTCATCTTGAAACCTTGATTTCGTTGGAATGCCTTGGAACTTAAAGACCACAGGTTTTGGTGCCATTTTTTTTTGCCCAAGGAAGATGAAGAGGATGCCATTATATCTACACAACAAGATGCCCATTAGCTCATATTTGAAGAAAAAATGGAGAATAATGTCCTAAAACTAATTTGTACAAAACCCTAGAACCTAGACTCTTGAAAAAATATCAAAAAATCTAGTTTAAACCCCATAGAACAAGAAAATTAAAACAAAATGGTGCATCAGGTGCAATAGCTAGATACACTTGAAGTGAAACATTTTTATTGCTAAGTTGTTTTTCTACAAGTTCTAGGTGTGCTGATGCACAACTAAAACTTGGTGTCTTTATAGAGTTCTTTGGTTTTATGTGTTTTTTTTCTTTTTTTTTTTTTTTTTTTTTAAAACCCATATTGGGTACACAATAGCGCACTTAGATAGGTGTGCTGATGTGCACCCATTTGGGTTATGTGATTTTAGGTTCTTTGCCATTTTTGAAGTTTTGCACCATGAGTATTGGTGCACATCAGCACACTCAGGGAGGTGTGTTGGTGTGCACCAACATTTCTAACTTAGTGTGTGTTGTGTTTTGGAGTAGGGGTGAGATGCAAAGAAAGGATGAATGGATGCACCTTGGTAAATGCAGAGTTGTGGTCAGAGACTTTGATTAGTTTGGAGGAAGGTATAAAAAAAGGCAAGTTAAGAAATAAGGAAAAGGGGGTGGGTTTTTATAGCCCTCCCATGCCCTGAGTCTTTGCAGAGGTCTGCAACTATGCAGTTGCATAGTTGTGGAGTTGTGGAGGTGCAACCAATTAAAATACTTATTCCTAATTTGGTGCACCGGTGCACATTTTTAGTTGCAAAAAAGGTCTTCCTTGTTAAAGAACACAATTTTTAAACCTCTAAGCTTCTTAGTATGGACTCAAATATAAACTAGGGAACTAGGGGTACATCAAAAGACTCAACCCCTCAGACTAGGGCTTTGAAACTCCAAAAAAAAAAGTAGGGGGTCCCCATTTATACACAAAATGGGGTGTGCATTATGGAACCACAAAAAAATATAGGAGGAATGGAGAGAAATAAAAGATGGAAGCTAATTATAGAGTTGCAAACATGGTTAATAACATCATTTAAATTTAGAAAAATATTAGTAAATACCTCAAGAAGGTCACTCGTCCTACCTTCAATGATAATCTTGAATTTAGGAGAATATGGTGAGTATTTGATTGTTACAATGGAGAAATATTTCCATGTCCATAATTTGACAAGGAAACCTAAAGCAGTGTGGATCATATTTCAGGTGGTTGGAGAAGTAGTGACTTGGTAGGAGAGTATGATGGAAAAAAATAAGCTTCAATATGGTGACATACCATGGAAGAGATTCCTAAAATCATTTCATAATAGATGGTTTCATTAATTTTTCTACAAGAAGAAGATAACTAAGTTTAATAAGTTGATTCAAGGTGTTATGTTAGTCACTCATTATCACAAGTAGTTTTAATATTTGGTCAAATATATGTTGCAATATCAATAGGATTCAAGTTATTTATGACCCACAAGTTTGTTATGGGATTGTATCAAGAGATCTACAATAAGGTGGAGATGCATGAGCTAAATACAATGGATTATGCAATTAGCAAAGCTCTTAAGTAGGAACACAAGCTAAAAGATATGACCCCAATGAAATTAAATGAAAATAAAGGCTTCAAGATGAAGTACTAGGATGATAAGTAAAAAGTTGATGGAAGTAAACATATTTAGTATACCAAACAAAAAAGACAAGAAAATTTTGATAACAAAAAAAAATGGCAATAACAATAAGAACAATGATAGGAAAAGACTATAAAATGGATGTTGTGTGTGTGATGACCACTTCTCTACCAAATATCCTCAACATTCTGATAGGAGATTTTTAAGACTCAACATGACATTCATGCCATTGTTGATCATAGGTAGGCTAACTTTTAGGCTACACCCATCCATATGACAGGTAAAATCTTTGGTCATACTACTTATTTTTTGAATGATAATGGTGCTACATAATATTTTATAGATCCTAAAATTGCAGCTAGAATTCCTTTTAAAGATGGTTATATAGTTGAATCTTGGATAGTAGAATATGGTAATAGGACAAAGCATCAAGTAGAGCAACATCTATTTTGTTGTTAGTTGTAATTCCTAGGTTTCTCACAGAGATGAATCTTTGTGTGGCTCCTTTGGGTTTGTATGATGTTATTTTAGGCATTAATTGGCTAACTAAGTATAAGGCCATTGTTAGTTGCAAGGACAAGGTGTTTGAATGCCTTGATAAAGGATGGAAACTTGTAGTGTTAAGTGGTTATATGAATGCAATTGAGTTTATAGAGATTCATACCATGCATTTGAAAAAGGAAAAGAGGAAGGGATGTTTGATGTATGGTTATCATGTCAAGGATTTGGATGATACTTCTAGTAGTTTAGTGGATTAGCCTATCTTACAAGAATTTTGAGATGTTTTTCAAAATGAACTTCTAGAGTTACCACCTAAGAGGGAGTTCAATTTTTCTATTGATCTTATGCCTAGAATTAAAACTCATTCAAATTTTATTTGTTATATGAACACCAATAAAATGTATGAGTTAAAGGTGTGGCTGCAAGAGCTTCTAGATAAAGGAGTCATAATCCCTAGTGTCTCGCCTTGGGGAACTCTAGTGATCTTTGTAAAGAAGAAGGATGACACCTTGCAATTGTGCATTGACTATAGAATTTTGAACAAGGTAACCATCAATAACATATAACCTCTCCCTCCAAATGATGAATTATTTGACCAGATGAAGGGGTCAATCATGTTTTCAAAGATTGATTTGATACTTAAATATCACCAACTTCAAATTAAGGAAGAGAACATATCAAAACATACATTCTAGACATGATATGAGAATTATGAGTTTTCCTACCATTTGGGTTGACTAATTCTCATACAAATTTTATGAACTTGATGAATAGTGCCTTTCAAGATTTTCTTGATAAGTTTAGATATGAATTTCTATTGATGATATTTTCATATATTCAAAGAATATGGAAGACAATGAGGAACATTTGTGCATAGTAATTTAGTGTGTTAGGAAGAAGGATTTTAATGGTAAGCTATAAAAGTGTTCCTTTTATTAGAAGGAGATACATTATTTGGGTCATATTCTATCTACACATGGTATTGCAATAGATCCTACTAAGATAAAGGCTATTCTTGATTGGCCAACTCCTTAGAATGTGAGTGAGGTCTAAAGTTTTATGGGGCTTGCTAGTTATTACAAGAAATTCATGGAGGAATTCTCCAAGATTTCACATCCTATTAAATCCCTATAGAGAAAGAGAAAGAGGTTTGAGTGGACAATTGAGCACAAAAAATACTTTTAGTTATCAAAATAGAGGCTCATTTCTACTCCATTTTTATCATACTTTATCCAAACGGGCTTTTTACAGTGCTTATAGATGCTTTCACTAATGGAATTAGTGATGTATTGATGTACGATATTAGAGTTGTGGCCTATGAGTCTAGGAAGTTAAAGTAGCATGTGGTGAATAATGCACTACATGACTTAGAGTTGGTGGCAATTTTTCTTGACTTATATATGTGGAGGCCTTAATGCCACTCTAAAAAAGCATGGATAGTCACAAATCATGATCAACAATACAAGTGGGATGAGTACCTTCCATTTTTTGAGTTTTCTTATAATATGTCTTACCAATCTTCCTTGGGTATGATTCCTTTTGAGGCTCTTTATAGGCTTAAGTATCATACATTTTTCAATTAGGACATGATTATTGTTATCTAGAGATGTTGAGAGAAATAAAGGAGTACATAATCTATAGTCAATTGAAGTAAGAAATGATCCAAAAAAAAGTTATGAAGATAAAAATCCCACCTTTCAATAGTTTCAGATTGATGATAAGGTAGTCTTGCATGTCATACCACATTAAAGCTCAATCTCTTTTAGCAAGAGTCCAAATCTTGCACTAAAATAAGTGAGATCATTTGATATGCTAGAGGTTATCAACCTAGTTTCTAATTGGCTTTCTTTACCACCTTATTTGGCATAAATCGATAACGTATTTCTTGTTTTTTTCTTAAACCTTATCATGCATACACATATTACATCTGAGATTGGTGTGCCTTGTAGGTTTAAGATTTGGGGGTGGTGGCAGTGGAGCCCACTCATCTTATTGATCAATGTATGGGTAACACACATGGATGTATTTTAGTAAAAGGTCAAGTAGGGAAATTTTATGTATGGATAGTGCTACATGGGAGGACACAGAGGATATGTGTAGATCCTTTCCTGATATTCTTACATAGACATTTCTATATTTTAGTTGTGTAGAAATTTTTTATGTATAGAGGTTATCAACCTAGTTTCTTATTAGCCTGCTTTACCACCTCCTCTGGTATGAATCAATAATGTATTTCATTTTTTTTTTTCTTAAGACTTATCATGAGGAAACATCTCACATGTTATATTGGTGTGCCTTGTAGGTTCAAGATTTGGGGTTGGTTGGAGTGAAGTTCACTCATCTTATTGATCAATGTACGAGTACAACACATGGATGTGTTTTAGTACAAGGTCAAGTAGGGAAATTTTGGGTGTGGCTAGTGCTATATGGGAGGACATAGAGGATATGAAAAGATCCTTTCCTCATCTTCTTACATAATTATTTCTATATTTTGAGTTATTTCAAAAATTTTGGTGTATAGTGTGATCATTTTTCTATGATTAATTTGAAATTGGATCAATGTCTCTTCCTAGTAGGGAGGGATGTCATGACTTGTCCTAGGAGATGTTTCCATTTTCTATCTTGTGACATTTTACTTGGATGTTTTTTTAGCATAATAATTGAATTAGAATGATTGTTTCTAAATTTTAATAGGAATTATGATTCTATATGATGTGCACATGATAATTATTTTTTCATGTTGATGATGCTAGTTAGATACTCATGTCATAAATGGTATATGAAGATGTTGATGAAAAATTATTTATTCTATCAAATTTGATTTGATTTGTTACATATTATTTTCATTTTGATGATTATTTTGAGACACTAAACTATTGACATATTTTTGAGTGTATCTAAGTGGTTACAAGAAAAATGTGAAAGTGTGTTTGAGGTAGATGAGGAGAGCTCATTGGAAGGGGTAGGTCAGATCATTTGGTATCTTTCACACAACACTTAGTAAATTCTACTTATTTTATTATCTATGTATATTCTTGCTTATATCATGGAAGAATTGGGTTTTGTTTCTACTTTAACTCTATGTGATGCAATGTGAAATGATAAATAGAAATAACAATGTTTTATTGATAATACATGTTAGTTTATCCAAAATGAAAAAGATAAATATAACTAATTGACAAACTAGTTTCCTATATGAACTTGCATTAGACCAATTTGTATTAGCTATCAAATATTTATATACATAACTATTGATATGAGATTGTTTAAAGTGAAGAGCCTATAAATAAACAATAATTATTTTGTCAATGATGTCAAACCTACTACTTGTTGATGGGACAATTACATTTTGGTTTGAAAGCTATCATTTCGTTGATTGATGAAGAGGATTTGAAAAGAGGAGATAAAAATAACACCTAGAGAAGGGTTGAGTTATTTGGTATGTAAAGGAAGCACTAAGATGAAGTAAGACATTGATACTATAGTGTATTGCTTATCTAATTAATGTCTGAAATGAAAGATTACTCAAGTTAAGATAGGAAGAAGATCAAGTAAGAAAAGTGTCTATGAAGCCTTGTCGAACAGTTCATGCAAGCCAAGAAAAAATCAATAAAAGTTGAGTGAAAATCAAGAGGTGTAAAGCAAAGATGAAAAATACTTCAAGCCAAGTGATTATTAGTATATGCAAAGTAAAGTTTAGTTGGTGTCGAGCATCAGTAAACTTTAGTGTTTGTCAAGTAAACTAGTGTTGGCTGAGTGAAAGAATAATATAGATGTCAAGTGATAACATATTGATGCCAAGTGCTAGTAAATGTGTTAAATAAAATGTTTGATGAATCTTAGCTGACTATTTATTTTTCTTGAATTGTATGAAGCATGTGGAAGATAACTATGATGAACTAGTGGCACAAAATTTATGGTAAACCATTTTGAGGTAAATTCAAGGAAGATTGTAGAAGAAGTCCCTAGAGGAACCAACTATTAAAGTAGGTAGATTCATTGTATCCTACCTAATCTTACCTAACCCTAACATGCAAAATTGTGCTTAAGTAGAAAAAGATCTTAATTATCTATTTATAGAGATAGCTGGTCAAAAGAAAAGGTTGTCATGTGCAAGAACCTAAGGAAGACAAGGAGTCTAGGGTATTGCTTTGTTTAGTGGTCAAACATAAGGGACTACAATTGGCATGTAGAGCAAGAAGGCTTAAGAGTATGAATGATTCAAGGGTGAACAAGCTATTAGAGCTAAAGTGTGTGAATGCCAAGCAGAGTGGAGGACTGAAATCAAGATCTGTAATTAGCAAATAACTTATAATTTGTTATTAGATCAAGCCTTACTATTACTTTCTTATCATTCTATTAGTCTAGGGTAAATCCTTTGGATTAATGTTGACCTAAGAGTCATTTGTAAATCCTTTATCTAGATGATATTCTAATAAATGGTCTAAATTCCTCTAACAAGGCTCACTCCTAACATGGTGATTGAAATCCTTTAACCATGTCACATTTAACAATGTGTATTGTAACCTTTAACATGATTGGCCTTTCATAGGGCATCACTTCATAAGAGTGGGAATTAGTAGCATGTTACTAGTGGTTTTTCCCAAAATTGGGTTTCCACGTAAAATCTTTGTGTCAAATGTTTTATTGAACCTGTTATGTTTCATGTTTACATTTCTGCAAAGTTGTTTTGACCTAGGAAAATAACCTACAAAATTTAAGTATTGTATGATCTAATGGATGTATGCATGATAAGGTTTTATGGATATGGGTCTACTAAGCATTGAAAAGTTTTATTTGTACATATGGACATTGGATAACTGATTCACCCTCCTGTTAGTTATTCTAAAGAATTATAACACCTGACATAGTCATTACTTGTTATAATTACTCATTTTAATGATTGCATATTCCTTTCTTTATAATATATAATTAAAATTGAATTCTATGAAAGAAGAAGAGAAAGAATCTTAGTATTGAAAGTTTTTGATTCATAATAATGTTTCAATATATAGTGGGATCCAACTAATTTTTTTTTTAATAGACTTTTCCTACTACCAAGAAATATTTTTACATAAAAAACATATTATAATGCTAAGCTATTATTTTATGATGAAATACTATTATTTATTTAATTACTGCACACATTTTGGGTCAACCAATTAACAACAATGATGGGCATTTTCTTCCAAAATAAAAGTAAAGGAATGGAGAAATTTAAATTTAGTAGTTTTGTAGACCATACCAAGACAAAATGAATGAACCATTAATATGGTGAATTTGAATGATGGTTCTTGGTAATAAGAGAAAAGGGAAAGAAATAAAAAGCATTTGGATTCTTAAGCTTCACAAATTGAAAAATAAATCTTAATTTTTCTCTCTATAGAAAAATTGGGATGTTGGTACAATTCAATTTGCTAGTAAATTGAGTTATTTTGTGCAATATTTACCTAGGAAGGAATATGGAATGAATTTGGTCTGAAGGCAGTGATAGGAACCATAGATCATTGATATCTTTCTCTCAAGTTCCAACTCATTTTCTTTTACTATTCATTTGATGAGCTATAAATCTGAAAATTTCTTGCTATGAAATGTCTTTCATTTTATTATTTCTACGAATTTGAATTTGAAATGCATAATCTTTTATATTTTTGAAGCTTAGATCCTTTGAACTTGAGTGTAATAGCAGTGTCTTTGCAAAAAAACATGTGTTGGTGTAAATAAGTATTTACTATTTACACTTTACTTAAGTTTACTTAGGTTAATGCATTATTTTATTATTTATTTAGGTGTGATACTTAGGAGTTTGCACACCTTTTTGAGTTGTCATGTTGACAACACAGAAGTACACAAATCTATTTCAACACATGATGTCTACAACATAAGAGTTTGCATCATTCACTAAGTTCTCATGTAAAAAACACAATTATTTGCACTCTTAATTTAGCACATGTTGTCTACACCACTGATTTGTTTGCTTAAGGATTGATATAATAACAAATTATAACTCATTTTCTAATTATAGATCTTGATTTTAGTCCTCCATTCTGCTTGGCATTCACACACTTCAGCTCTGATAGCTTGTTCACCCTTGAATCATTCATACTCTTAAGCCTTCTTGCTCTGCATACCAATTGTAGTCCTTTCTATTTGACCACTAAATAAAGCAATACCCTAGACTCCTTGTCTTCCTTAGGTTCTTACACATGACAACCTTTGATTCTAACCAATTATTTCTATAAATAGATAATTAAGATCTTTTTCTGCTTAAGCACAATTTTCCATTTATAGAGATAGCTGGTCAGAGGCAAAGGTTGTCATGTGAAAGAACCTAAGGAAGTTAAGGAGTCTAGGGTATTGCTTTATTTAGTGGTCAAATAGAAGGGACTACAATTGGCATGCAGAGAAAGAAGGCTTAAGAGTATGAATGATTCAAGGGTGAACAAGCTATCAGAGCTAAAGTGTGTGAATGCCAAGCATAATGGAGGACTGAAATCAAGATCTGTAATTAGAAAATGAGTTATAATTCTAGATAAAGGGTTTAAAAATGACTATTAGGTCAACCTTAATCCAAAGGATTTACCCTAGACTGATACAATGATAAGAAAGTAATAGTAAGGCTTGATCTGATAACAAATTATAAATCATTTGTTAATTATAGATCTTGATTTTAGTTCTCCATTCTACTTGGCATTCACACACTTCAGCTTTGATAACTTGTTCACCCTTGAATCATTCATACTCTTAAGCCTTCTTGAACTACATACCAATTGTAGTCCCTTTTATTTGACAACTAAGTAAAGCAATACCCTAGACTCCTTGTCTTCATTAGGTTCTTGCACATGACAAACTTTGCTTCTGATTAGCCATCTCTATAAATAGATAATTAAGATCTTTTTCTACTTAAGCACAATTTTCCATTTTAGTGTTAGGTGTGTGAATGCCAAGAAGAATGGAGGACTGAAATTAAGATCTATAATTAGCAAATGAGTTATAATTTGTTATCAAATCAAGCCTTACTATTACTTTCTTATCATTGTATCAGTCTAGGGTAAATCCTTTGGATTAAGGTTGTCCTAGAGGAACCACATATAAAAGTGGGTAGATTCATTGTATCCTACCTAATCTTACCTAACCCTAAAATGAAAAATTGTGCTTAAGTAGAAAAAGATCTTAATTATCTATTTATAGAGATAGCTAGTCAAAAGAAAAGGTTGTCATGTGCAAGAACCTAAAGAAGACAAGGAGTCTAGGGTATTGCTTTATTTAGTGGTCAAATAGAAGGGACTACAATTGGGATGCAGAGCAAGAAGGCTTGAGAGTATGAATGATTCAAGTGTGAACAAGCTATCAAAGCTGAAGTGTGTGAATGCCAAGTAGAATGAAGGACTAAAATCAAGATCTGTAATTAGAAAATGAGTTATAATTTGTTATCAGATCAAGCCTTACTATTACTTTCTTATCATTGTATTAGTCTAGAGTAAATCTTTTGGATTAGGGTTAACCTAATAGTCATTTGTAAATCCTTTATCCGGATGATATTTATAGAGATAAGTAGTAAATTGTTTGGATGATATTTATAGATGATATTAAGGTTGATCTAATAGTCATTTGCAAATCTTTTATCTCTATAAAAGTGGGTAGATTCATTGTATCCTACCTAATCTTACCTAACCCTAAAATGGAAAATTGTGTTTAAGCAAAAAAAGATCTTAATTATCTATTTATAAAGATATCTGGTTAGAAGCAAAGGTTGTCATGTGCAAGAACCTAAGGAAGACAAGGAGTCTAGGGTATTGCTCTATTTAGTGGTCAAACAGAAGGGACTACAATTGGAATGTAGAGCAAGAAGGCTTAAGAGTATGAATGACTCCAAGGTGAACAAGCTATCAGAGCTGAAGTGTGTGAATGCCAAGTAGAATGGAGGACTAAAATCAAGATCTGTAATTAGCAAATAAGTTATAATTTGTTATCAGATCAAGCCCTACTATTAGTTTATTATCATTTTATCAGTCTAGTGTAAATCCTTTGGATTAAGGTTGACCAAACAATCATTTGTAAATCCTTATCTAGATGATATTCTAATGAAATGGTCTAAAGTCCTCTAACAAGGCTCACTCCTAACATGGTGATTGAAATCCTCTAACCAGATCACATTTAACAATGTGTATTGTGACCTTTAACATGATTGGCCTTTCATAGGGCATCACTTCATAAGAGTGGGAATTAGTAGCATGTTACTGGTGGTTTTTCCCAAAATTGGGTTTCCACATAAAATAATTGTGTCAAGTGTGTTATTGAATCTGTTATGTTTCATGTTTACATTTGTGCAAAGTTGTTTTGAGCTAGGACAATAACCTACAAACTTTAAGTATTGTATGATCTAATGGATGCATGCATGATAAGGTTTTATGGAGATGGGTCTACTAAGCATTGAAAAGTTTTATTTGTACATATGGACCTTGGATAACTAATTCACCCTCCTCTTAGTTATTCTAACGAATTCTAACACCTAACATAGTCATTTCTTGTTATAATTACTTATTTTAATGATTGCATCTTCCTTTCTTTATAATATATAATTTAAATTGAATTCTATGAAAAAAGAAGAGGAAGAATCTTAGTACTGAAAGTTTTTGATTCATAATAATGTTTCAATATATAGTGGGAGCCACCTAAAAAAATTAAAATTTATAGACTTTTCCTACCACCAAGAAATATTTTTACATAAAAAACATATTATAATGCTAGGCTATTATTTTACGATGGAATATTATTATTTCTTTAATTAATGCACACATTTTGGGCTGATCAATTAACAATAATGATGGACATTTTCTTCCAAAATAAAAGTAAAGGAATGTAGAAATTTAAATTTAGTAGTTTTGTAGACCATACTAGGCCAAAATGAATGAACCATTAAATATGGTGAATCTGAATGATGGTTCTTGGTAATAAGAAAAATGGGGAAAGAAATAAAAAACATTTGGATTCTTAAGCTTCACAAATTGAAAAATAAATCTTAGTTTTTTTATCTCTATAAAAATTGGGATGTTGTTACTTTCAATTTGCTAGTAAATTGAGTTATTTTGTGCAATCTTTACCTAGGAAGGAATTTGGAATGAGTTGGGTGGGAAGGCGATGATAGGAGCCACAAATCATTGACATCTTTCTCTTAGGTTCCAACTCATTTTCTTTTACTATTCACTTGATGAGCTATAAATTTGAATACTTTTGGCTATGAAATATCTTTCATTTTATTATTTCTATGAATATGAATCTAAAATGCATAATCCTTTATATTTTTGAAGCTTAGATCCTTTGGACTTGAATGTAATAGTTGTGTCTTGGCACAAAAACATGTGTTGGTGTAAATAAGTATTGGCTATTTACACTTTACTTAAGTTTACTTAGGTTAATGCATTATTTTATTATTTATTTAGGTAAGACACTTAGGAGTTTGTGCACCTTTTTGAGTTGTCGTGTTGACAACATAGAAGTACGCAACTGTATTTCAAAACATGGTGTCTGCAACACAGGTGTTTGTATCATTCACTAAGTTGTCATGTAGACAACATAGTTATTCACACTCCTAATTTAGCAAATGTTTTCTACACCATTGATTTGCATGCTACACCATTGTAGGGTTATCCTCACATCATCGCACTTACATCCGTGCTTAATGGAGGATAATCCATATCTGTTGGACATGTGCTTAGTTGTATGACTTATCATGTTGCTAACTTCTATCCATTCTAGAAGCTCTTCTAACGCATTTATATATAGGTACTCCTAGTGTACTCTTGATCTGGTGTATGGCATATATAGCATATTAAATGAATATATCATCATTCTTATGATACTCTCTCTATTGATCTATTGTTGTGCTTGTTTTTGAGTTCCTTGGTCTTGGATGAATTCTGGCATAAGCCAAACTCTTACATGGCATTAGAGCTGATGGATATTATCTGCACATAGTCATTCGAGACCATTCATGCTTCAGCACCTCAACTTAAATCTGGAGAATCCATAGAAATTGGAAGTGTCTAGAGTCAATTCTGACCTTATTGTTGCATCCAGAGCATCGATACGGTGAAGATCAACTATAAATTTGCCTATGCTAGGCTAAAGTTGATCCTAAGGATTTTTTTTTTTGCAAATCAGAACCCAAAGGCCTTAATTTGCAGTTTGGGTATGATCATTTTGGATCTACTTAATTGTATATTTAGATCTGAATTATTTTAATTCTCTATATTTTTTGATTTTATTTTCAAAATTATTTTCCTAGTAGGGTGTTCAGTAGAGATTTTTTTTGCAGAATTGAGCTATCAAATCTTCACTTTGCAATTTTGAAATATTTTGTATTTATTTAATCATAGGTATATTCCTCACTATACTTTGTAGGCATTTATTCCAAATTTGTGCACAACTGTACCTCTCTGCAAACCCTGTGAATATTCCAACAACTATCGACAAGCATTGGTCAATGGTAGGCACCTCTCACCAGTGTTCATTTAACCCCGACAACCTGCATTTTTTTTTTTTGTTGCCATGGGCTTCATTTTAAACAATAGTGAAGCCTGCTTCCCCATGAATGTGGAACAAAAAAGTTCGCTGATAAAAACACCAACATCTGAAAATTGAATTTTGGCCCCCGTGGGTTTAACATTCCAGTAGCAATTTATATTGACACGAGGTCAACAAAAATTTGGCATAGACAAGTTATATTTTGGGGATGCAGAGGTGTTTTGCGTTGTTGCAACTATGCCACATGTCATCCTTTGGTGCTACCACACAAAGTATTCATCCAACACCACGTGGTGTATCTAGTCAACATCCACATGGAGATCAGTCATCCTTGCTGATACAACACCATGTCATTGCTTCCCTATTGCCTTGTCATCATCCATGAGACCTCTTTGTATAGCCATGAAGGTATGCATCATTTGTATAGTTCCATATGGTCCATACAATTCCGTATGACTAATGTCATTACTGACATCATCACTAGTCTTGGAGTCACTGATGTCATCATTTTTACAGCCTAAATTTGATGGTTGTTTGACCATCATATAAGGCCAAATTAGAATTCTTGTGATGGTTGAATGATCATAAAATTTAACCCCCTCTTTTGTTGATGCAACCCCTCTCCATATTGATTTTTGATTTTGTAGTTCAACTTTAGGAGGGCATATCTTAGTCATCCTGACTCCAAATTACGTACATTTTTTTTTGAAATTGGGTAGAATTTTCTAAAATCTTCAGTGGTGTAGCTTTTTTCTGGTTTTGGTGCATAGATTTGTTAAAAATTGCATTTTTTGATGACTATACTTGCATAATCCTACATTTTGAAACTTCAAATGCTCTGTACAAGCACATCTAGAGTTGAATACAGGTTCCTTTTTTTTTGAAAGTGCATTATTTTTTGTATAATTTCTAGATCTATAGTCAAATTGTAGTGTTGTGTAGATAAAATTGTCACTTTGAGAAATAAGGACTTCCATTGCTTTGTATTGCTTCAAAATTGTAGCACATTGTAAAGTTCCAAATTTGTAATTCATTAAGAGGTTGTAACAAGCAAAATTAGAAGTCCTTAAAGGCCAAAATTGGAAAGTGGCCCATTGCAATTGCACTACTAGTAAAGTGCCCAAAGCATATATTTTGGGGGGTTTTCTTGATTTAGTGAAAAGGGGGGGTGTTCTTGGTGTTGTGTTCTATCTTTTTTGCACTTTTCTTTAATTTTCTGCATTATGGGAAACTTTAAGTTTCCAAAATTAACTCCTCATAACTATGCTACATGGTCCATCGAAATGTGGTATCATTTAGTACACATTGGAGTTTCACAATATGTAGATGGTACTCTTCCTAAACCAGTAGGTGATAAAGTATCAACGAGTGACATTTCAACTTGGGTAGCAATCAATAGGAAAGCCCTAGGTGATATATGTTTGGGGGTTGATGATAAGATCATGTATTAAATTAAGAAGTGTTCTACATCCAAGGACACTTGGGATATGCTTGAAAGCCTATACGATAAAGTTTCTAAAGAGGATGTTTTCAAAATTGAAGATGAGCTTGTCTCCTTAGATCCTAAGTCATATGATTTAATACATGATTTCAAAATCAAGGTGAATGAACTAAGGACACAACTTACTAATTGTGGGAGTTCTATCAAAGATGACAGATTGATCTATCTCATACATTACAAGTTTCCATTAGAATATTTCACATTTGTTTCTTCTTTTAACACCTCAAAGATGACCTTAGGGTATGCCTACAAGAAAGTCACTTTTGATGAATATCTTGATCTATTGGATATTGAAGAAAAGAAGTTGAAGTCAATGTGGATTCTCAAATCACCTTAGTCTAAAGCATTGGTGGCCAACAATGAGGGTTCTCAAAATTTAGCTAGACAATCTTCAAATAAAGGAAAGGGTAAGAAGAAGTGGAAGAACAAATCAGAGGATGCAAAAAAGACAATGCCACAATCTAATCAACAAGGCATGTCTTCCTTAAATTTCAACAAGAAGGGGGACAACAATAACAAGAAGAAAAAGTGAGCCTATTGCAAAAAATTAGGTAATGAAGAACATGAGTGTTATCTTAAGAAGATTGATGAGTTGACCAACATCATGAAGAAACATAATGTTCCACTACCTAATGCTTATAAGGGTAATGAGTCTTCTTTAGATTCAAAGGGAAAAAGGAAAGTACTCATGGAAAATTTGAATTCTTCAAAAGAATGGATATTTGACTCAGGTGCCTCGTATCACATGGGTTCTTCAAAGGAGGATTTTTCTTCAATTGAAACAATCAAAGGTACCACAAATCTTCATGGGAGATGATACCAAAGTGGAAGTTGAAGGGAAAGGAAATGTGGAGATTGAAAATGGAGAGTTTCAAGATGTTCTCTATCTTCCAAACCTAAGTTCAAATCTCCTATCAATTTACCAAATCACTCACCTCGGAGATGGACATAGAGTTAAGTTTCTTCTAGACTTATTATAGGTGCACAATCTAAAAGATGATTCCTTGGTTGTAGTGGGGAAAGTGAATCATAACAAAAGGTTGTACTCTTTCTCCCATTTTGTGCCCAAGTCTCCTTCAAAGGCCTTGTTATCACAATCAAATTCAACAATGCAATTATGGTATTAGTGGTATGGTCATCTTGAATTTTTTTACCTTCAACAACTTTGCACATACAAAATGGTCAAAGGTCTACCTCAAATCAACTCTTCCCATAGTGAATATTCAAAAAATTCAATGGATATGCATCTAGAGGGAAAGTTATAGAGAGGGAAGTCTTCAAGAGCACCATGTGTTCTTCAGATGGTTCACATGGTATTAGCAGGTCCTTTTGCATTCAACTAGGGTTGCTACATACTGACTTTTGTTAATGACTTTTCAAGATACACTTGGGTATACTTTCTTTATAACAAGAATGAAGTGTTGGACAAGTTTCTAACCTTCAAGACTCATGTATAAAAAAAATCTAGGAAAGCCATCAAAGTTCTAAGAATGAAAAATGGAAGTAGATATGTGAACAAAAGACTTAAGGAATTTTGCAGACTTGAGGGCATTGATCTTTAGACTCCACCAACATTTAGTCTACATAAGAAAGATGTTGTAGCACTGAGGATTAGGACTCTCAAATCTACGGCAAGTTGCATGATACAAGCCAAGTCTCTAGATCCATCACTAGAAGTCGCGAAATTAGTAGTTCCACTCACATTCTTAATAGATCTCCTCATCCAGCCTTAGATGGAAAGACTCCTTTCAAGGCATGGTGTGGTAGAAAACCTATTGTGACACACTTCAGAGTCTTCGGTTGTCTTGCATGGCCAAAGATATCTTCTAGGGGTTGCAAGGTACAATCACCTTGGCCTTGTACTTTCATTGGTTATGAAGATGGGTGTGAAGGCATATAGACTCATAGATCTAGAGACACATTAGATTTTTGTGGAGAAGGATGTACACTTTGACGAAAGTTCACCCAGCTTATCCTCTAATCCTCTCTACACATCATACTATGTGGAAATTGATAGTGACACAAATGATAGTGCTTCAACAGATTCAAACATGTGTGGTTCTATTGACAATTATAGTGAGAGGTCAATACATCAATTCAATTCACATGCATAAATAACCATAGTGATAGGTCCAACACAACAACGTACATCAAGTCTTCTAGGTCTAGCTTTAGTGATAGATTTGGGGGACAATATTGATGATTTGCCTCTTCTTCTTGATGTAGAAGCACCTTCTTTAGTTGTTATGAGGGCTCCATTTGACTCTCTTTTTCATTCTCTACATGATCAATCATTATAGGTTGAAGTGATTGTAGATAATTATGACAAATAGTTGCAGAAGGGTTCTTCATTAGTTGCAAAGAGAGACAGTTCTTTGAGATAGGTTCTTCAGCCAATTGAGCAAGTTTCAGAGACATCACTTATCCATTGGATTCTTTCCACACATAGTGGAAGTGTCACATTTGTACCTTTGACATTGTTTCTTCCTAAGGGGAGGAACATCATTTTGTAGTCTTGGATTAGCTTCTTCATCAGAGTAGTCGTTGGTAGGCATTCTTCTTTTGGGTAGGGGGGGAGCCTATCCCATCTCTCTTCCTCTTCTCATCATTCTCTTATGTATATACTAGGTGTATGTTGTAATGGGGGGGTCTTGATTACTCCATCCATCCATATATCATTTCATCTCTTTTTTGGGGGGGAGGGTTTCTCCCATAAGATTTTTCCTCTTTCTCTAATTTATGAGAGATTGCATATCATTATGTACATGGGTACCTAACATGGCCTAGTGGCTGGGACCCATCATGCACTTCATCCCAATTTTCATAAGCTTAAGGGCATTCCCCTAAGTTACACTTCAGGGGGGGTGTTGGTGTAAATAAGTATTTACTATTTAAACTTTACTTAAGTTTACTTAGGTTAATGCATAATTTTATTATTTATTTAGGTGAGATACTTAGGATTTTGTGCACCTTTTTGAGTTGTCATGTTGACAACATAGAAGTACACAACTCTATTTCAACACATGGTGTTTACAACATAGGAGGTTGCATCATTCATTGAGTTGTCATGTAGACAACACATTTATTCACACTCCTAATTTATCACATGTTGTCTACATCACTGATTTGCATGCATTTTCTTAGGTTAATGCATTATTTTATTATTTATTTGGGTGAGATACTTAGGATTTTGTGCACTTTTTTGAGTTGTCATGTTGACAATATAGAAGTACACAATTCTATTTCAACACATGGTGTCTACAACATAGGAGTTTGCATCATTCACCAAGTTTTCATGTAGACAACACAGTTATTCACACTCCTAATTTATCACATGTTGTCTACATCACTGATATGAGTGCTACACCATTGGAGGCTTATCCTCACATCATCACACTTATATTTGTGCTTAATGGAGGATAACCCATATCTAGTGGACATGTGCCTAGTTGTATGACTTATCATGTTGCTGACTTCTATGCATTCTAGAAGCTCTCTTGAGGCCTTTATATATAGGCACTTCTAGTGTACTCTTGATGTGGCATATGGCATATTGAATGAATATATCATCATTCTAATCATACTCTCTCTATTGGTCTACTATTGTGCTTGTGTTTAAGTTCCTTTGTCTTAGGTGAATTCTAGCCTAAGCCAAATTCTTACAACATGCATTGTTCTAGATTTATTTTCTTCCTTATATTTCTCCATTCACAAATAGGGTCCAGTATAAATGCCCACCTATAGGTTGTACATTTTAGTCAAGGTAGGTTCTTTGTAGTTTGTTGTTACTAGGAAATTTCTTTTACCCCTGGCATCATTGTTACTATCTTTGTGGGATGGAGATCATTATTACATAGAAACATCAAATTGTAACTAATTAGGAATGGCAACCTAACTTTGCATGATTCTAATTTTGCATTAATCATCTTTCTATCAGTGCTTATGACTATCATTTTTTCCCCCAAGAGTTGCATGGGTGCTTGGGCTGGTTTTCTATAGCAGACCATCCACTTCTTTATTGTTTAGATCCAACCCCAACTACTCTTATTACTTCATATCTGCATTCTTTTATGTGTTGGCATAGATCTAAGCCATTCCCCTACTAGTATTATTGCCAAAAACTTTTCCTTTAATCAACATTTTTTCTTTTGAACCAACTGACCTAGCAAAATGACCATGGAGATTGATTTTATGGTCACTTTCATTTTGGTAATATTTAATGAATGAATCATATTCTTGGGAATGTAGCATAATTATATTAAGGTTAAAAATGGTGAATCAGAGATGTCTTAGTTCTTATTTATTGTATTATTGTTTGTTTTTAATACTGAGATAAGTCAATAATAATATGTTAATTCGACCCAAATATGCCTTAGTAAACCTTAAAAAAGCACATGAATTGACAAGCACTATGATTTATAATTTGTCAAATATATTTTCATTCTAAGCATTTATTGGGACCATTATTTAGCCAACTTGAGTATTATCTTTACTCTAGCATGAATAGTAGAATGACTAAAGTTTATTTGTATGTTAAATGAATATTAAACTTTTTTGAATAGAAGCAATAAATTTTTATGTTGTTGATTTCTTTAAGATTCTTGATATAGGCTTAGAGAGAGCTAAACAAATGTGGTGACCATTCATAAGCTCACATAATGATAGAACTAAACTATCTTGAGCTTGCAAGCTAAAAACAAATTAAAGCTTTGACTACTAACTATCTACTTGTTGGTTGGTGGCTTATGCATATTAACAACAATAAAACTTAGGACATATCACTAACTATAAAGGCTAACAACTTAGATGACTTCCATAGTTTAAAGAACAAAAAAAATTTTCAAATCCAATTTCCATACAAATTAAAACATTAAAGGAACCTGAAAGATAGTTAGACAAATGACTCAAGATTCTTTAGATTTGCAATCTTGCACTTGAACATAAAATAAGCTTGCTAACTCAAAAACTTGAGAAGGAAACATTAAATATACCACTAAGCTTGGATTTAATTAGGCATACCTGATGTCATTTCAAAAATTTCTAGAAGGCCTCATAGGATAGGTAGTGACCATTTGCTAGCTTGCATCATGATAGACCAAAACCATCTTGCGCTTCTAGCCTAGCTACAAGGCAAAGCTTTGACTGCTAATCGTACACTCGCCAACTCCCAACTTATGAATATTAACAACAAAAAAAATCATGACATGCCGCTAACTATAAATACTAAAAGATCAAATGAAATTCATAGTTAAGAAGAACAAATACTTTTCCAAGACTAACAACCATAGGAATTAACAAATTAAAAATACTCGTGAGATCACTAGACAAATGACTCAACATTTTATATACCTACGATCTTGTGCCCATATATAAAATAATGCTCGCTAACTCACAAGGTTGGGAAAAAAATATTACATATACACATTGGGTTTAATTAGGCATTCCTTTTGACATAATTTCAAATATAAAAAATAATCAAGTTCATTTGTAATCTATTTTTGAAAGCTAGTTTACCTTATGATAAAGTCTTCATAGTGACAATGCCTGTCGATGACTCTGCATCTAAAATTTTCCTTAGCAACTTCTATCGAGGGAGTCTGAAAGTAAACTGAATATGAACTAAACAATAATATTCCCAACAAACAAAACCAACAAAAAATAGCAATATATGTATTTCTCTTGTCACTCACCATTAGGTTTTCACAGTAACATATCCATCAGCCATGGTGCTATCTCAAGATCTTCTACAATTTGTGTCTATAGCCTTTGTAAGAGAAAGGAAGCACTATAATTTAAAAAAAAAAAAAAAAAATTCAAAATAGTAAAATTAATATTATACTATTTATCACTTTATTTTAAGTTTTCACAACAACAACATCCCTAGTTGATGGATTAGAACAAGTTATAAGTACAAAATTAGCATACTGTAGTACCTCATCTTCTCATGTACTTATAATATCAAATGAAATTGCAAAAATTGGGCACCATTCCACAACTAGGAGATCAAAATTTGGTGAATAATATAGGTCTAGGGTGGTGCTATTTCTATTTTAAAGGTGGTTTTTTAATAGAAATAACATTCAATAGTGGTGGGAGGTGATTCTCAACTTGTGGCCATGACCTAAAAAATAAAGAAATTAAATGTTCTTGGTGAACATGCTAAAAAATAGGTTGTTGATATTGGCGAATGTGATTCATGCTAAGCATTGATTTCTTATATTCACCTAGAAATATTGGACAAAATTACTCCTTATAGTAACAAAAACTGCAATTGAGCTTCTACCAAACAATGTAAGATGAGTTGACCATTTCCAATAAAAAGTTGGTGAACAATCAAGGAAAGACATCAAGAACTTGAATTTATGGGGTCAACCAACAATACTGATTGATATAACTATTTTCCAATTTATTGATGCAATCGAAATCTAAGATTTGTGAATTGGCAAAAAAATGCTACTAAAATCATCCCTGCTCTTATCTTTTTTTTTTTTTGATAGGTAATCAGCCGAAGCCTAGATTATTTATTATTCATATTATTATTGTTAGATTAATTATTATTATGTGTTAATCTTGAGTAGATTTGAACCCATGACCTCCCTGATGAGAGGCTCACAATTTACCGATGTGTTGTAGGATCTTGCCTCACCCCTACTCTTATCATCTTTAGTCATTCATACACATTCATGGACTAGATAGGGGAAGCTCTTGTGGTTTACCTTTCAAAGGAAAGGATGGATAGTTTTTGTACTGGTATCTCATGATCTAGTTGTTAGGTTATATATTTATGTAATATTAGGGATTGATCTGTTGAATATTTTCTATAAAAATCTTACCCAATTAATTAGTCTTAGTTTTAGTGCTAATTTATTTGCAAATATCATGATCAAAGAAGATATTCTTGGATAGGTGAAATAGCTATTCCTTCAATTCAAAATTAATCTTGAAAATAGAAAGAAACATTTTATGTTGAGGCTGTAAATAAAAAACATGTAAACATGGCTTTTTAACAATTGAGTGACAATTGAGGGAGAGTGTACAAAAATGTGATTTGGTATCTTTTTCCAATTAAATTAGTTCTTTTGTGGATATTTTATTTCTCTAGCAAACATATTGCACATATGAACTAGTAGATGGATTAAAGGTCATATTGCAAGCACCATTATTTTCTTTTGATATTAATATAAGGAGTTACCCCTCTAGTAGCACTTACCCATTAAAAACTTATCTATTATCTAATATTATGTGATTTTTTTTTATTATATACCATATTACATAATATGCAAGAGTTTCTTATATCCCCTTATGATCCTAACTATTTTTGGTCCTTAACTCATATACAAATTTTCTAATTGAGAAAATCTTTATGTCCTGCAAGATACATTTGATCATCAATTTGGAGACATGAGATCATAATAAGACAACTCCTACAAATAATTGAAATAAAATAAAGATAAGAAATCAACCAATGTAAAATGATAACAAGTAATAAAAAGCTAAAAATATAGGCTTTCATACTTTCAAAGTAACCTAAAATCACATCAAATTTCTACATTAGTGAAAAGCAATCTATGTTGCATGAACTTTACAAGTGATTATTTTAAACGATCCTTTTACTTCTGTAGTTATTTTTGATTGATAAATTTAATATACTAATTAGTTATTTCAATAGATATTATTAATTGTACAAATATAAATAAATAATTGACACTATGAGGTATTCTATAGTGATGTCAAGTGAATGAGCTTAATAGAATGAACATATTGATAATTATTTTATCCTTTATCTTATGTTTGATATTTAATTAAACACTAAACTATTAATACTTGATTATAGATAGAATATTTCCAAAATAAACACTACATGAAAAAATATCTATTCTCATCAAATTGTTATTTTGTAGATAGATATATAAATACTAATTATTATTCAAAACTAAATAATTAACTAAAAATATGAACCAATCAGAATTAATTTTTGATTTAATAACTTTATTAGAATTTACTCTATTTATTAATTGGTATTTGAACCGTTAGAATATATATATCTTCTAATCAACTCTATTTCACTTAATTTAAACTTTAGGCATCTAATAATTAGTTCTTTTACTAATTATTATAATGCAACCTAGCTTTTACCTTTTAAAGTTTTGATCTCCTTTATAAGGATTGATATGTTTGTAATTATTTATTCACTAATTTTTTTTTTGTTTGATTGAGTTGCAATTTCTCCTTTGTGGATCTAGGAATTTCAGCCTTCATAGATTTTGCTTCTCTCTTTCTATGATAGGTGTTTGAATGTAGGTGATTCTTGGGAGCTACGAGGTTGATATCTCATCAACTTAAACCTAGTATCAGAGCTTCAAAATTTCATGCCCCTATTCTCTTCATGAGAGTCAAATCCAGGGGTTCTATTTTGTACTTTGAGAGACATATCATGAGCATTTGATCTCTAATTTGGGAATTATTTATATCATTAGAAAGGTCTTTTAGAGATTTATCTAGTGATGCTGGTTATTTTTTCAATTCATTTCTAGGCATATTCTATTCAATTTTTTTCATTTTTGCATTCTAGTGGATATCTTGATTGTTTAGGTCTTAAGATTGATTTGGTTTCTTTGGATGATTTTTCATGGGTTGTACTATCTTTTGTATCAAACTTATGTCTCTTCTAGTCTTTGTAGACATCTATTGTGTGCATTCTTGCAAACACACTAAGATAAAGTGCCATATTTCATTTGTATTTTTATTTTAGTTGTTTTACCTTATTTTTCATTCAAATTTGAGTAGTGTCATCTAAGGGCACTCATACGGATTATTGTATTCTTGGGATTCACCATATCTTGTGCCTTATTCTACATGCACTACTTTGATTAAAGTGTCATAAGGGATTGATGTTTTTCCTTTATTTTCCATCTTCCTTTGTCTAGTAAGTTTTCCTTCTATGATATTATCCTAATGACATGTTTGAGATTGATCACCTCAGTACACACATATGTATTCTTTTGTGCATTTACCATATATACACTCTTCTATTCATTTATACTTTGATTGTATCCTTCCATATTTGATTGATAGTTTCTTTAGGCTTTGGTATTTTTATGCCATATGTATCTTAGAGTTCAATTGTTTTCCTTTATTTGCCTCCTAATTTGAGCAGTGTCTTTTGAGAGCACTTACGCAAATTATAGTCCTCTCTACCTAGTCAGGTTGTATTTTAGTGGAGGTTCTTCATATCAACAATAAATTTTGACTGATCTTTGCATCTTCTACATGCTTCAGTGGTGTTCTACATGATCATTCTTTTTGTTCCTATCTTCTAGGATATTCCTAAGTTTGGAGGATTCTTTATTCCTTCACTAGTTCTTTCAACATTATTTCGATCTCTTTTTGGAGTAGGGCTTTTTCCCATTTGGTTTTCTCTATTTCTCCTCTTTGTAGAGATTTGGTTGTGCTTGGGTACCTCATCAAGCTTTGTTGTTGGGACCCAAATATACTTTCATAAGTAGTTTCTAGGTTTTTAGCTACTCCCTAAGTTTATCTTAAGGGGGGTGTTAGAGTAATTAGATATTAAATAATTAACTCTAATTAACCTATGCTAAACTTTACGATCTAATAATTAATTCTTTTATTAATTATTATAATGCAAACTAGGTTTTGATCTCCTTTATAAGGGTTTATTTATTTGTAATTACTCATTCACTCAATACATTTTTGTTTGATTCAATTGAAATGTCTCCTATATGTATCTAAGAATTCCAATCTTCATAGATTTTTCTTCTCTCTTTCTATGACAAGTGTTTGCATGCAGGTGATTCTTAGGAGTTGTGGGGTTGATCTCTCAACAACTTCAACATGAACCTTCTTTATAAGACTATAAAATTTCACATGGAATGTGGAAGACAAGACTTAGTGACCTAGTGTTAGTTAAGGTCAAGCTATGCATTTAAACTTCAAATATTTATCTTATTATTCTTTATTTTTATTAAATTTATCAAATAATATAATTTAATAAAAGTTTAAAGTTTAAAACAAGTGACAAGATCTTTTTAGATAGTGAGAAAAGAGGGCTTTGTAACTTGCATCCATAAAATCTTCTTAATTTCTCAAGTTTGACCATTAATAGCCTTGGAATCTCCTAGATTCATCAAGGAAAATCAATCCTTGCATTTATCTTTTGTCAAAATTTCCTCCCTTAAATAATGTTTCAATTTTTGGTTGTCATAACCCTTCCCACTTTGCTTTTGGTAGCTGTTAATTCCTATATTTGCTAGATAACCACCATGGAAAGGAAACAGAATGATCCACTACAAAATTCCAAGGAGGACAACCCTTGGCCTTCAAGAAATCCCTACATGGGAGGTTTTCTATCCTAGCCAATGCCAAGTTCATCAAGAGGCAATTGGTCATTGTCAAAGTCTAATCAAAACTAGTAGGAAATGGAGGTAAGAGTCTAACTATACCCAAATTTATCATTAAACCTAATAGCCAAATAAACATACCAATAGGTAGAGGAAAGGATACGCTTAAACATTGCACTATTTTTGTTGTATTTATAGATATCAACAAACTCTCATCTAGAAATATCTTGAATGAGTAATTTCTGAAAGTCAGAGGGAAAAGTTAAGGCACCATTAATATGTCCATAGTATGATCCAGAAGGGCCTATTTATTTTAATCTTTTCTGACCCTAATTCTCAATAATCCATATTTGAAAAGTAGTTTTAAAAGTGGGTGGATGTGAATTCAGAGTACTCACATGGTCATTTGAATCCACCAATGGTGGAATACATGCCCTAAGCAACCCTAATTGGGTTACTATGAGCGATTTCCCTCCATAAATCTAGAAATTTAATCCCCAGTTGCTAGAGCGAATTGGTAGAGCTCTAAAGGTTGACCTCTCCAATACACTTATCCCTAACTCATATTTAAGAGTTCTACTATCCATCTACCTAGGTATTGAAGCACCCAAAAAAAATTGCTTGGAAATTGATGAAACCCCTTTATTATCCCCTATCTCATATATGGGAGGGATAAATGCTTATTACCTTTATAAGAAAGAAGAAAATAGGCATAAATATTTCCATATCATGATGAAAAAAATTACTCATCAGATGGAAGTCAAATTTACTATTTGTACTCCTGAATCTCAACTAGATCCCAATCAACCCACACCTATTCTTGTTAATCACTAATAGATATATGATGTTGACAATATTGGTATGTTCATTAATAACTTTAAAGTTCAATTCTCAAATCCCTCTTCCACCTAGGTTGTACCAAAAAAGAACTCTCCTCTAAAAGAATTGGAGTCTTTACCTAGTCTTCAAAATGTAAATTTAGGTCTTCATCCTAAAGCTCAATATCATACCTTTCTTCCCCTCAATGCTCTATAGTTGGCCCTAAGGAGTATTAATGAGAGAGCTATGCACTCTAAGAAAACTACCTCACAACCTATGGTTAAATCCCTATCCATTCCCTTATTGGGGAAAGAGGTGATTGCATCTTCTCTTGTTGAAAAAACTTCATAGGAGATTGTAGCAACTGGTTCGTACTTCTGGAATTTGATTGTGTTGTAAGTTTTTTGCATCAACGTTTCGGATCACACACAGTGATCCATCATCAGGATGAAGAGCAGGAGAAAAATAATAATAAGCAGCAGACTGGAGAAAACACAAAGATATAACAAGAGGAAGGAGAGGAGGTGGGGGGGGGGGAACACGTGGATTGAGGAGGAGATAAAGTAATAAAGAATAAATAAATGAATTAAAAAAAAATAAAAATAAAAATAAAAAATAAAAATAAAAATAAAAAATTAAATAGAATAAAAAAATAAAAAACAAACAATCAAATGATAAATAACAATGAAAGCGCTCACAAAATGAGAATAATAATAACACTAATTGAAAAAACAATAAAAATAGAAATAAAAATAAATGAACGTAAAACCAAAATAGACCAAATAATAAATAACAATAAGAATGAACTAAGAATGAGAAACAAAATATTTTTAAAAAGGGGGGTCAACACGGAAAAAATAAAAAATAAAAATAAAAATAAAAATAAAAAATAAAAATAAAAAATAAAAATCAAAAAGAACTTCGGGGACCACCACAAAGTAAGAGGGAACAAAGGAACCAAAAATGGGAGCGTCCTAAAGACAACACAGCGAAAGGAAGGAGAAAAGAAGAAAAGGAAGAGAGCAATCACCAACCTCAAACAGGCCACCAACTAGGGAGAAACTAGGAGCAAGGAGGCGAGGGGAGACCGACAGGCTCAGAACACCAAAGGATCAAGTTCGTTGGTCTTTAGTCAGCATAGGAATCCACGAAGGGTTTAAGGTCCACCCATCATCTCTGTTGAGGTTGACAGGGTGACTGTTGATAATTATAGCTTCTTTGAGCTTCCTTTTGAAATAGTTGTCCTCCTTGGATACGATTTGGGCATCTTCTAAACAAATGTGGTGCTTAGTGGCTGACGAGTGCTCCGCTAAAGCAGACTGATGAACCCTGTCGTGTTTAATGTCGGCACTATGCTCCTTGATTCTAGTGCTGAAAGAGCGACCAGTTTCACCAATATATGGAATCCCGCAAGAGCAAGAAACTTTGTAGACTCCTGATGCTGAAAAAACATCTCTAGAATCTTTGAGAGCGGGGGTGCGATTCTTGAGCCTAAACCAAGGTTTGAAGGCCACGCGAAGGCCTTTTCTGCTCAGAATCTTGGCAAGCTTCTGGGAGACCCCATCTATAAAGGGAAGCGACACAAAAGCGGGAGGCGGAGAGGGGTTGGGTCGGGGAGCAGAGAGGGAAAAAAAGAAAGAGCGAGCACGGACAAAGGCCCTAGAGATTTGTTTGTGGGAGTACCCATTTAATCTAAAGACTTGGCGGAGGTGGGTCAACTCCGAATTTAAGTGGTCATCATCACAAATCCTGAGGGCTCTTAAGGCTAAGGTCTTAAGCGTGCCAACTTTTTGACTCGGATGGTGGTGAGAAGAAGCATGAAGGTACAGATCGGTGTGCGTGGCCTTCCGAAACACTCGACGTCCCAGAGAGCCATCTGGTTTCTTAGTGAGTAAAATATCAAGGAAGGGTAATTGATTGTTGGATTCAAGCTCTTTGGTAAAAGCAATGCTAGGAGAGATGTTGTTAAGATGAATGTGAAACTCTTCTAGTTTATCAATACCATGGGGCCAGCAAACATTGGTATCGTCAACGTATCGCTTCCACCATTTAGGCTTGAGGGGGAAAGAGTGGAGGGCCAGCTCTTCAAAGTGCTCCATATAAAGGTTAGCAATAACCGGGGAGAGTGGGGAGCCCATTGCGACCCCATCTACTTGTTCAAAGATAGTCCCTTGGAAGGAGAAGAAGGTGGACCTTAAACAAAGATCAACCAGATTAGCGATCTCAACATTAGTTTTCCTTTCCACAATACCAACGACGTCCGGAATAGGAACCTTCGTGAAGAGGGAGACCACATCAAAGCTAACCAAGATGTCATCCTCATCTAGTTTGGACTCTTTGATGAAGCTAACAAAGTGGGAGGAATCCTTGATGAAGGAGTTGGAATGGCCAAGAAGCGGAGAGATAAGCTTGGTAAGATGGGCGGCAAGATGGTAAGTGGGAGAACCTCTGGTGTCCACGATGGGTCTAAGGGGAATGCCAGCTTTGTGAATCTTTGGACATTCATATTCTAGATATATTTGATTATCTTCTTAAGGAGGAAATATTTCAATATTTTTTTTGGTTATTATGCTAGTTGCAGCTCCTTTGCCTCATCCTTTAGCTAAGTGGAAACTCATTTCTATTACTAATAAGGATATGTGCCAAATTA
Organism: Cupressus sempervirens; assembly: GCA_028749045.1. NCBI lineage: Eukaryota > Viridiplantae > Streptophyta > Pinopsida > Cupressales > Cupressaceae > Cupressus > Cupressus sempervirens. Next base: position 629,647,984 of record CM053783.1, read on the forward strand.
CAAATTCTTTCCTTAGGAAATTGAACTTTATCAAGAAGAGAATGTGTAGTCAGTTCTTCCCCTAGTAGAAGGACCTAGAGATAATTGTGATGTGAGAAGTGTAGTGGATGAGGGCATCTTTTCCTTTAATGTTGAGAAAAAGGAGAGGGGTAAAATGAAGTGTAGAAGTCCAACCCTCTCTTGATGAAAGAAGCTAATATTGTTAGGAGAAAGAGAGGTAGACCTAAGAATAATTTCATCTTGGATGGTAATCCCAAGCCCTTGAAAAAGGCTAGAGGAAAACTTCTTGAATATTTCAATGGCTTCTAGTCACCCATGGAAGCATACAATTAAAATTTACATATGGATAAGATAAAATTGGCTTCATGGAATGTCAAAGGTTTGGAAACTTATGACTATAAGTATATTGTGAAGAGGTTTCTTAACAAGATTAATGATATTGATGTTATTGTTTTGAAAGAGGTAAAAGTTGTAGGATCTTCCTTTGACATTGAATTCAAATTCATTTGGAAAGATGTCGAATCCTATTCTGCTAAACACTAAAGAGGAAAGGGTGGAACTTCAATTCTTGTAGGCCTAAGGAGGGAAAAAATTGTGAATCAAGTACATTTCTCTCCTTGTAATAGGGCCACTTAGATCTCCCTAAAGTCCAAAGACTTTGAATTTGGTATTTGTTTAGTTTATCCACCTGATGAGCCTAATGGAAGAATTAGCCTTTGGCAGTGGGTTTTAAACCTCCTCAATATCCATGGATCATAGCAGCAGCTTTTAATATGATTGAAAAGGTTCAAGGAAAATGTGGTAGACTTAAATTTGATTTGAAAGGTATTGAGTAGTTTATCTAGAACATAGTTATGATAAAGGTTAACCCCATTGACCTCCTATAAAAATTGAGAATTTGGTCTAAAGGCATATGGTTTACTTTGTATAATCTTCAAAATATGAGAAAAGGATATATTGTAGGTTGGATAGAATCTATATTGTAGAGTGGTTCCATTCTCTCTTTATGATCACCATCCAATTGTACCTAAGATATTCAAGATTTGGCATCCCAACCCTTCTCTATAAAGTCTTTATCCTTTGTGTTAAATTCTTCCCTTCTTAAGAATGAAGACATCCTTGCTTCTATCAAAGTCATTCATTGGTTTAATTCTAATATTTTTCATCATGTTGACCCTATTAGCAAGTTGAACCAAAACTTGTAGTCTTAGAAAAACCTTTTCAAAACCATTGACATGAAAATGAGCCAAATATGATAAAGAACATCAACTTGAACATATTAATACTCTTTATGAAGCTAAAACTTTTGTGAAAAATTAACCCTCCAATGATGAAAAAATTGAAGTAGTTTCTAAATCTAGACATGATCTTAGGAGACTACAAGCTAGAAAGTTTCAAGGATCCAAAATTAGGTCTAGATGAAATTGGTTAAAGTTTGGAGATAGAGGCTCTAAATTTTTCTTCCAAGCTCTAAAATATAAAGAAGCCAAAGAAAAAATTGAGTGTTTGTGTGAGAATGGTGTCACCATTACTGATCCCAAGGAGATCCTTGATTATTTTAACTATTTTTACAAAATACTCTTCCAATTAGAGCATGATGTGAAAAGATGAAAGAAACTAGGAAAGAAGTTTGTTCCATCATTCTGATTAAAGTATCCCTTGAAGACTAACTTCAACTAGATTCTCCTATCTCTATTGATAAGATTATTAGAGAAGTTCAAAGATGTGTAGAGAGAAGGCTCTGAGGCCTGATGGTCTTCTTTTTGAGTCCTTTCAAGCTAACACAAAGTGGATCTGCTATGATCTGAAATAGTTTAATGACTATGCCTTAGCAAGAGGATCACTAGGAAAAGAGATTAATACAAGACTTATTAAGTTGATTTGTAAAGAAGGAGATAAGACTCTAGTTAAAAATTGGAGGCCTATCACTCTTCTCAATGTGACACACAAGATACTTTCCAAATCTCTTTCCTCTAGGATTTTAAGTATCCTTTCTAAAATAATTTATCCCATGTAGACTAGTTTTGTCATGGGGATATATATTTTGGAAAACTTAATCACTTCTTGGCAAGTGTTAGAATAGGCTAAAACTTTAGGATGCAATGTATGGATGCTTTTGATTGATTGTGAAAAATCCTATGATAGGGTGAAATGGGACTTTATTCTTATGATGTTGGATTCTCTTGGTTTTCCTTGAAATTACTATCATATAATGTCCACTCTGATGAAAGGGGATAAAGTGGTAGTGGAAAGTAATAGAGAAAGTTATGATTACTTTTGACTTTCAAGGTCTATTATATAGGGATATCCATTGGTCCCCACTTTATTTGTGATTTCTACTGACTCCCTACACTACCTTCTTAGAGACAATTCTCTATCTTCTAAAGTTCAAGGTCTTAGCCTTCCAAATCATTATGGGGTGTGTGCACCAAGACAGTGTAAAATTTCATGGACACCACACAAATGAATCTAATAAATGTTAATAATCCAATCAGGTTATGAATAACCTCATCAGGTTGTTTAAAATTTTAAAAAATGACCAGGCTTGGTTACTAGGCCTAACCAAAATACATATCAAGTTTTGAAACTCAGTCAGGTTTAAAGGATGAAAAACCTCTTAAAAACCTAATTAGGTTTTGAAGAAATAAAAATAGGCTTTACTCTAGAAGCCATAACTTTCACCTCTAGAGTTTTATTGAATTAGTAACTTGTTACCCTTAAAGATTCTCTCTCTTTGAGTAATCCCTAAGCCTCCCCCTCTCTCTAACCCCTTGCCCATATCTCTCAAATCCCTAATCCCTAACCCCCCCCTTTCTCTCCCTGGTCTCTGATCCTTGAAATGGAAAATTCATGTAAAGAGAGGAGGGGTAAGAGAGAGATGGGTAAGGGGTTAGAAATAGGTTTGAGAGAGGGAGTAGGGGATAGGAAGAGAGAGAGAGAGAGAGAGAGAGAGAGAGAGAGAGAGAGAGAGAGAGAGAGAGAGAGAGAGGGTTAGAAGTTAGTAAGAGAGATGTCTTAGGAGTTATTTAGTGAGTGAGTGAGTGTATGTGTATGTGTTTGAGAGAGAGGGAATTAAAAATATGTTAGCATTCATGATTACCTATTGATTATGCATTTGGAAAACAATGATTACATGTTTTAGATTATGCTTAATTTAAATTGATGGAAAATAAAATTCGGATGGTATATACTTGATTTATCTAGATCATGTTGTAGATATCTTCAATAGCTTTCTAACACATTTTGAATGGAGTCAATTAGACTCCATATGTGAAAGTTATTGCCTTGAGAGTAAAGCTTATCTTTAGTATGTCAAAACTCAATCAAGTTTTGAACAAGTAAATTTTACTTCTTCAAAACTTGATTTGGTTTTGAATACACTTTTTTATTTTCATAACTTGATCAGGTTATTTGAATCCTAGAAACATGATCAAGTTATGGCTTGGTGATAGCATATGGAAATGACCCAAAGGCTTGGGAGATTGTTTACCCTCCAATGGTTTTCTTTTAGACATTTTTTCATCTTCTAGATGAATTGTCATTTTTCCTTCATCACATTTGCTAATGGTGAAGTGGGTATCTCTAAAATTACTAGCATAATATTACACATCTTCTTAGCTTTCTAGCCATATTTTTTTTCTATTTTGGACAATATTACCAATGCAAACTTTAATTACTTTTACCATTGCCTTGAAATTCCTTGCAGACATATGTCTACCATTTTTTTCATAACTTTTTATATACTTAACCAAATTCAAAATAAATTATATTTTATTGTTCTACACTTGATTCTGCACACTTTTTAATAAAATGGTTTCTATTTTTTATTATTTTGATCCAAGTTATGCTCAACACATGAACAACTATGTTATATTTTCTAAAAAAATTAGGAGCTATTTTTTGTTAGCATAGGGTTTGGCCCACATAATATTATCCATTTTGTAAAAACTCTAGTAGTTTAGAAAGTAGATTCAAAGAACTACAATTTTTATATTTTACAGTTATTGTCATTTTGAGTGGACGAACCTTAAATTTCTTGTCGAAGTTTAGGTTTACCTAGTGTTAGAAAAAAAGTGTCCACTTATACCCCCCTTTTTGTACACCATATTGGTGTGCTCATGCTATGAGATCTCTAATGTTCACTTTGTAGATGAGACAACCATTTTATTTTCTCTAGAGAAAGAGAATATGGACTATATTATGATCAAACTTGACAATTTTTGCTCTACATCTAGTAGAAATATCTTTCTTAGTAAGTAATTTTTTCTTTGATGGGACATTCACCCACTTGCATGGTGCAGTAAATACACTATTGGTTGGGTAGGACCTAATCATGTGGTTAGATATCTTGGTATTCCCTTTGTTTTTTTTCCTAATATTAATGATATGTGGCTATGGATAAAAGATAGGATCAATACTAAACTAAACAAATGGAATTCTTCTTATCTCTTTGGATGGAAGAGCTCAAGTATGCCAAATTTGTTTTTCTTCACATAATGTATACTTTTCCTTTGAATGGTTGTTTAATGTTGGGAAATTTGGATTTATTTAAAAAATCATCTGTGATTTCTTTGGAAGAGGGGTAAAAATAGTCAAGTGGGTAGATAAAGTCACTTGTGGTAATGAGCCCTAGAAAGTTTTATTCAAATATAATATTAATAGAGGTCATCCATGTCGAGCTAGATTTTGGAGAGGTTTGGAAATGGGAGACTTACTTGAATTAGAGGGAAACTCTATTATTAGAGGCTCTAATGTGTTCATGTAGTGCCTACCCCTATGTCACAGTTTGCTATCATTGCCAAACTCTTTTAGGCCAGTTTTATGCTTGATTAGTAGTAGTATTGTTTTGAGATTATTAGACATTTTTTTACATTCGGTTAACAAAGGGAGTCGTAGTCACTTGCTAGTCAAGATCTACACGATGCACCACTTCCTGCCATTGCCTATTTAGCTTAGAATATTGTGTTTGTACATTTGTGGATTTTATGTATGTTGTAGGTATCGAGTATTGACTTCCCTAAATTGCTAGGATGAGCATACCCTATCACATTATTTCAATGGTAAGAGAGGGGAGATAAATTCTTGAGTCCAAATCTTAAACCCTTAAGCCATTTGTCCTAGTTGATAATTAGGACAAGTATCCAAGTTGAGTACCCTCCAAATGCATCGAATGGTGTTAATTCATGATTATAACCCTTTAGTTTGATTTTGTAAGTGTTTTTCTTTGATGGCTTTTCGTATGTTGTTTTATGAGTCTTTGGTGAATTTTCTATTAATTATGTCTAATTAAAAGATTAAATCAATGATTTAATTTAATGGAAAATTATTATGATACTTTAATATTTAATTATATTTAATTAATTGGAAAATTAATTAAATAAAAAGAGTTAAATTTGAAGATAAAAGTTATAAGTATAAATTTGGAATGTGGTACTATTGATTTAATTTAATAATAATATATTTAGAGTTCATTTTTAAATAAATGCTAAATATTATTATTATTTAAGTTAATAAATATTTTAACAATTAAGTTTTGAAAATGAATTTAAAAAGTGGAAAATATATTAATTTAATTAATAGTTTTAAGTTTGCATGATGCATGCATGAGACTAGAATATAAGAAATTAATTAAAAAGATAAAAAAAGTATATTTAATAAAGATATTTTAATTGCATAAAGTGCACATGGGATTAAATTTAATAAATTAAATAAAAGAAAAGATAAAGGAAAGTTAATTTAGAAATTGAGACTAGTGAGCAAGGAGTCCTCTCAGGTGAACACACAATTAGTGCCCTGATTTGAGGAGAGAACTCCTTGTCACCATTTGGGGGTTCATTTTTGAGGGAGGGGGAATTTTGGATGCAAATTTTTGGAAGAAAAAATTGGAAGCGAATTTTGGAAGGGAAATTTTGGGAAAGTTTTAGAGAGAGATTTTTGGAGAGAAGTGAATTCTCTCACAATCTTTGGGTGGTTGCGTATTAGCATCAGGTTCAAATAGGGTCTTGTGTTTTGATCACTGATTAATTACACAAATTTTCTTTCTTATCTTCTCCGTGTCTATGGATTGTAAATCCAAATTCTCTACAATGAACACCTAAAAATTTCAATATTGTAAATTATTAAATGCTTTCCAACATCTTCTGCATATGTAGAGATTAGAAAAGTAATTAGAAAGCCTCATTTTTTTCTAGATTAAAGAAATTAGAATTTAATTTGGGGAGGGTTTGGTATTAAATTTGGAAAATTTAATTTTATTTAAAAAATATAATTAAAAAAAATGAATTGGGGAGGGGTAGGTTTGACCCACCTCCTACCCCCCTTACCTCACGTTTGGTGGTCACTGTTATAGCAAGAATTGCTGCAACAGAAACAATACTATGTATTGTTGTTGTGGTAGTAGCTTGCTATGATAGAGCTGCTACAGACTTAAAACGGGCATGACCTAGCTTAAAGCCAACAAACTTAAAACATATGTATTTTATTTATTTTTAATTTTTTTTTTATATTATTAAAATTTAATTTAATTAAGTTTATAATAATATTTATTATAATTTTAAAATATTATATTATTAATAAAGTTTTATTGAAAGATTTTAATTTATTAAAAATTTATTAATCAAGGATATTTAATATAGTTATTAATTTATTTAAATTTTTTTAATAAAAATTAATTAAATATTATTTAATAAGACATTAGCTTATTTAAAATAAAATTGAATTCAAATTACTATGAGCATTAGTTAGTAAGATAGGAGTATTTTTTTAAATTTGCAAATTTGACTTTAGTAGCAATTATTATTGATTGATCAAAAATCAATGAGTGAACTCAAGCAATTATATAGTATTTACCCTTAGTAAATGTTAGAAAATTGATTTCAAATATGGGGGTAAAACCTTAATTTTTCTTTGAATATAAATATGGGTTGACTATAGGGTAGATTAGGATTATTTTAATCTGAAAACATACTATGAAACAAAAAGTGAAACCTTTATCTTTAACCCAACCATGTGATCCAAAACAAACTAAAACATGTACTTGCATCTTGTTCTATATGCTATCTATGTTTTGGGTTTTGAGGTTGAATAGATTGTTGACTAGTTATAGGATGTTTACTAGAGGCTCGGGGGTTTTGTGAGTGTGGTATCATGCTGAATCAATCTTGATTACTTTTACCTAACCATGGTATGTGATGGCATGCTCTATGTTGAGTGTGTTTATATTATTGGTTACTATGTTTCAATATTTTGTGGGATGGTGAGATTTATGCTATGGGTTATCTGACTTAACCATTTTTGAGTCCTTGATTAGTTATACTTGGGTTATTTTTCAGTCACCTTGATGGGACTGAAGTGTTTTCTTTGATCTTGGTGATGTCCTATTGTGACATGTTTGACTTAACCATTTTGAGTCAATGATCGATATTATTGGGTCACTTTCGAGTTGCTCATTGAGAATCAATGGATATTGTGATTTATCTTGTGATGCTTTCTAGTTGCTCATAGAGAACTAATGTGATTATTATGATTAACTTTATGATGCTTCTTAGTCACTTGTGTATGACTGAGGTGATTTTTATATGATTATTGATTTGTGCTTTTATTGAGCCTAGGGTAGGTTATCTACTTGTAGTGTCAGGAAGTGGCTTGCAATGGGGGTTAGGGCCCTAAATGGTTGCTAGGGTAACTCATTGTAAGTTGTTTAATAAGTGATAACATTACACTAAAATGAGAGTAAAATGACCCTAATAAGAGTTAATTGGATGTTCTTGCCCATGCCTTGAGTGCTAGTAAAAACTAGGATGGCAGTAGAGAGAACACTTGGTTGCGACGTTGCATTTTGTAGTATGCCTTGTCAGTATAAGAGGATACTAGTGGCTGCAGTGGGATCACTAGGGACCCAAGAGTCCTAATAGACTACTCAGGTAAATTTGAGCATGATTCATGCGATGACACTTGCCTGCTTACATAGTAGGTTTCCTACATGTCTTGTGTGCCTCAGGGAATTAGGTGTCAATTTGTCTTAGAACCTTGAGCATGATTACTTTTAGGACTTCCTAGACTTAGAGAGTAATTGTGATATGTGATTTGATATCCTATTTGGGACTTGAGACTATCTCCTTAGCACAGTGGGAGTGGGCCATTTAGGTTCCATGCAGTTGGGTGGTAGTGCTTTTTACTCTTACCATTGAGATCTATCCATAGTCACTGTGGCTAGAGCTTCTTGGGATGCTTGTTATCATGTTTAGATGATGTTATTTATTGATGCATTTTCTTATATTGATGATTGGCATGTGATAGGTGATGTTGTCTACTTTGTAGGATCATCTTATGCTTTATTCTTGCATGTTAGATTTCCTTATGCATATTTTGTAGCATGTTTTAGTAGTGATGTCCCTAGTATGATAGTATCAATGATCTAATAAATGGCTTGGGATGTTACATGTGGGGGATGGCTAGGGCTCATGATGGTCTAATGATGCTATTGACAGTTGGGAGGAATCACATACTTAGTTAGTTGTATTTTATGATGGATGGTTATATTTCATGTTGGATGTTTATATCTTTTATGATGGATGGATGTATCATGTATGATGGATTGTTTCATTTATTTAATTATACTTGTATAATGGATCTAAGGAGGATGTTGTATTTATATTTCTTCATATGTATATTCTTTTAGCCTTTCATACTCTATGACATGTATAGTGGATGATTGAGCATTTTGAATTAATTTTCCAAGAGGCATTTAGAACAGATGTATAATATGGACATTGGACTTTATAATTATTCTTTCAGGTGGATGTGATAGTTGTTAGAATTAGTATTAGATTAAATTTGAATGTGATTCAACATATTGGGATCCTTAAGAAATGTAACCTATTATGTATGTTTAAGTTGATTGTATGTTATTGCTTCTGCTACTATGTGTTTGATGTGTATGTTATTCTCTCTTGTTTAAAAAAAAACTGCTGCCAAACTTAGTAAAAATTTAGGTTATTTCTTTTGGGTCCCTTGGTGGGGCATTACAGTTCAATTTTCTATGGAAGAGTTGGAGTAGTGTTAGAAATATTTTTTCTCTATTCAAATAACATAATCTGGTAATATTTAGTGCGATAAAGCCTCCATCTAGTGTAATTTAAACCACAATGGTGAACCCCTTACCTTAGTACAAGGAAGCTCAACCAAAAAAATGGCACAAGTGGACATCTATGTCTTCCAAGACATACTGTGTGATTGTCCAATCCTACTATGGCAATAATTGAAGGATAGGTAAAAGCTACCAAAATCCCAATGGAGGACTTACCACATGGGTAGAAACGCTATAGAACATGTTGGTGCTAAAACCAAGTGTTTTTCTTCTGACTCTTACTCTTTTTACCTATGTTGGCTAGACTGCTACCCTCTCCACTTGGTTAAATCCATATATGTGTATTCCACCCTCTCTTTTAGTTTTTTTTTTTTTTGTCTTGGATCACATTAACTCCTATTGGAACCTTACTTTTGAACCTCCTATCTGGAAGAAATACATTCTTAATCTCTATTCTAGACTAATTAAACCCAATATAATTTGTTTCCTTTGGAGATTGATATTGCAAAAACCACCTTTCAAGAAGATAGGGGGTGAATTCAATTCTTGCTCTATCTCTTAGCAAACTATTCCTCATGTTTTCTTTCATTTTCCTTTTCCCTGGGATGTTTGGAGTCTGTTTGGGTTGATTTTTTATTCTAATTTTTCTATGGTTAATATTAATTTTGGAAAGATTGTTTATAGTAGCAAGTGGTGCAATATGTTTTGTTCCATTCTTTCATCTATTATACTCTGGGTCTTTTGGAAATATAGGACCAATGATATTTTTCAAGGTAGAGCTAGGATTCTTACTGAGCCTTGGAGGAGACTCCTAAAGTTTGATGTTGATATCTAGGTCACTACTATCTTCAAGCTTAAGGATAGTACTTTCCTCAAAAATCTTACAAGAGGGAAAAGGTGTGGTAGAAAAGAAAGATCTCAAGCATGGCTACACCTCTATGAAAGATACCCATAAGTTCTACATCCCACTTGCTCAATTTATTCAAAAGCTCAAAGAAGAAGGAAGTTTGAATTCATGACCCTTGGAGAAAGACATACCACTAAACTTGTTCATATCATCTCCTGTACAAATTACCAATTTTGAATCTGATAGTGAAGAAGTGTAGTATTATTATATCATACTTCTTAATCTTGTATTGTAATTTTTAAAACACTTCATTGTCACTTAAGCTGACTAAATTTTGTATCTTAGGAGGGAAGTAATTTTTAATTTAGTTATGCCAAGTAGATAGCAATTAACTTTACATTCACTATTGTGGTTACATGGCTTACAACATTGATTATTTAATGTTTTTGATGTTTATTCCTTGATATGTAATAGTAAATTCTAGAACAATTTAAATTTAACTTAATGCATTCATTTGAATGTCTATGGTTTTGAAGGTCTTAAAGAATGAAATAATTTAAAGGTAGATCACTTGAACCCTTCATAAATGCAAATCACTCCATTTGCATTCAAAAATTTAAAAAATTATATTATAAAATTATTAAAAATATATGAAATAATATTATTTTTAATTTATTATTTTCATTTTTAATCAAATTATGTATTTACAATAATATGCATATATACTTTAATTTTTTATAAATTTATTAAAAATATTAATATATTAATCTTACAATTTGTTGCCCCACTTTTGTTTTCTAATCTATTGACGAAAGTGAGTTCTATGTTTTAGATGTGGTTAGTCTCTTTCCCAAAATGTTTGAGTCTAGGTCTAGATTCTTAAAGGCTAGGGGATCTCTATTAGATTTTCCCAATAGGCCTTCTCTTTCTCCATAGCTAGGCAACTGGTTGTTTTTATCTTGTAAGTTGTTGTGTAAGTTAGTATCCAATTCGATAGAGATAAACTTTCACTCATTATAGATGAAGCATGTTTACTATTTGATTCATACCATATTGATGGTTGAAGAAACAAGCATCAGAAAAAAAATTTCATATTGCCTTCTTCTCAGTAGGTTTTCAATCCATGAAGGCAAGTTTCCATGAAGGCTCACGTGGAGGCCTATTTAGATTAAAAAGATTCAAAGAAGGTAAATGTTTTAAGACAATTGATGTTTGAGTCTAAGAGGAGACTCCTAAACAAGTTTGGATTTGTTATTGCTCAAATACTAAGCATTGGTAGAAAACCTGAAACTATGTTCTTTCTGGTGGTTTTCCAACCCATGAAGACGATTTTAGGTAGAAGAGATAGAAGTGAAAAAAAAGACGTTAAGTGACACCCAAGCAGATCCATGAACCTTAAATAAGCACCCTTGATATCAAGAGATACAGTTGTCAAAGATTCAACCAATAAAGGAGCATTGGTAGAAAAATAGAAATTGCCTACTCCTTAGCAAGTTTCCAACCCATACAGGCAATTTTTTGATTATACCAGAAAAATCAAGTCAAAAAGTAGATTTGGCCCCTGTACTTGATTTAGTGTATGTCTGAATGATATTAGAAAGACTCGAGCCATTGTGAAAGGAAGATACAGTCAAAATCTTGTTTGGCAAATTTTCATCAATGGAGTACCCCAACAACAACTTTCTGAAACTTGAAGGAAAATGAGAAAGTAAATAATGGGTTTACAAAAAGTTACAATTATACTCAATTTAACACTAAAAATAAATTTAAATGTCCATTGAGCCATTACATTTACTCTCTAATGAATATTTCCTTAAATTTTAGTTATGCTGCATGAATTATGAAGTATAATTGATGAATCAAAATCTTTATATAAAAATATATAGGTAGTTAAATGAGTTACCTTTTTTTCTTGATTTCCCACTCTATCAATACAAATAAGCTTTTGAAAGCCAATGACTATTTTATTTTTTGTCTTATTCACTTTTTTGATTCAAAATCTTGTTTATAAGCTATGGCCACCGAGTTCACGAGTTTTAATGGTTTGATTGGAATCAAGTCTTAATTGCAAAACTTCATAGATACATCCCTTCATTTCCATGATATGGTAGATTTCCAAAGGAGGGTAAAATCTAAATGAATTCACCCTATCATTGAGAATCTTTGAGGATGTGGTTTAGTCAAAGCCACTGGTATTCTTGTTGTAGTTGAATCCCCAAAACTCATTTATGAATGTATTCATCATTACAATCTAGAAACCAAGCAAATATTTCTGTCGGATGACACTGTGTTGATTTCAATTGATAGGAAGATGGTGGTAAATTGTCTTTGTGTGCTAGAGCAAGAAGAGTTCTCTAACTTAACTATTGGTGGGGCCATCTTAGAATTCTTAGCGAAGAAGGAAAAGTGATATTTCTCTTTCCCTTTTGTATTTTGATGTAAAATTGTAACTAATAATTGGCTTCTGGCCATTTGTCATTTTTGAGGAGATGAATTGATTTAGTTCCATTTTGTAATGATCATCTCAAAATCCTATGTGTACCCAATTGAAATATTAATAAAATGTCAACTAAGTTTTGGTGTGAAATATTTCATGTTGTAGAGACAAAATGAAGTGTTCTGTATCAATTATTTACTGCTCCATTGTTTATCACAGTTGAAGATATCTCTATGAGTTGAATTGAGTTAAGGAGTAAATAGAGATTTGTTCCTCTATTGAATACAAAAAATTGAAGATAGTAATAGTATTATTAAAGGTTAAAGGAGATTCTTTTCTACATTATTTCTTAAGGTAGTTCCTTGCATGTTAGAGTTAAAAGCATTATGTTAAGTATCTAATCCATAAATAGAATTCATTATTGCATCATCAAATTCTGTGGGTTTGCAAGATGTATGAATTCATGAATTTGATTAGCGTTAAGACCCAAAACTTAGCCTAAGTTAGTTCCTATTTATGACTTACTTGGTATTCCTCTCTTGTTCTCTAGTCAAGATCAAACCCCATTTTAGAATTAGGAATTAAAAAATTCATTACAAATCATAAATTCAAGGGAGTTGTATCTTCATTTCCCAACTATTATAATTAGTTATTGTTCACAAGTTTTGCTTATTTAAGAGTTAAATTGAAAAGAATAATCTGTTTACCAATAGATATTTGGCGACTTTGCTATAGAGATGAATAGTCAGTTGACTAGAAGAGCTATAATATGAAGAAAGATGGTGCTGCCTCATGAGAACATATTCCCCATACTCCAACCCAACCTTGGATTCCAAGATGACCAAGAAGATATCATTTTATCCCTAAATTTATATTTGTTTGGAGATATAGGAGGAACATAGAACACTATAGAAATGCTAGCCAAGTACTAGAAGAAGAAGAAGAAGAAGCTAGAGTTAAAGTGTGAATAAGAGCTATTTAGAGGAGAGAGCTTAAAAGAGCATAACAGAGTTTAGAATGGGAAGATTTTGGGATAGAGTAATTAGGAATCTTGAAACAAGGAAGATTCCTTAGATGCACCAAAGATCAAGGTGGGAAAGACCCTATTTTTGAAAAACTTGCAGAACTTGGTTTTCCCATCCTAGAAACAACTCAATGAGAGGGTGATAAAAAGAGTAGGAGTAAGCTATCTTCACCTCCCAAAAATAAAAATTCTTTGCACACTCCTTGTTAGATATTAGATTTACATGGATTAGTTGCTCCTCTAGTTGTCAATTTTCTGCAATACCTCACTAGGACAATTATGGCTACCCTCTAGGTTGCAACAACTTCTCCATTGGGCTTCATGACATATTGTGTGCATAAAAAGTGTCACACTTCTATAAACCATTATTATTGAGAGAGCCCATGGAAGAGGGAGTCTCAAGAGCTAGCTTATAGATCTCTATCTATGATGTGCAAAGGTTATGAGATGGTGGCTCTCAAATGAACCAAACTATGCAACACTTGTAAGGTGCACCATAGAACGAGAGATTCAAAGATGGGAGTAAGAATGCTATCATCCAAGAATCTAGAATGAATGCAATGAAAATGCAAGCTATTCTAAATGAAACGCAAGATAAAAAATAAAACTAAGCTAAAGCATAAAGGAAGCTAAGCTAAAAATTATGCCATTATCTAAGTAAAATGAGAGCTAAGCTAAAATGCAAAAATGCAAGAATGATCCAAGTCTCTAAAATCACCAAAAAAAACCTACAACATAACAATAGCATGACAGACTAAGATTTTTTGAATTAGAGGAGAGCCTCCCTTTTAAATAAAAATAGATGGTAGAGATTAAGAGGCAAGATGAATGTAATCAAGGGAGGAGTTTGAAAGTGGGAGCAATCCATGTGCACAAGCATCTCAAACAATCACAATTAATGGTTGACTTTTGAGAGGGTTTGAAATGTGTGGAGGAGATTTAAATTTATTTTAAAAGTAGAAGATTCCTCTCACAGAGAAAAAAAAAGTGCATTCATGTGTCGATAAAAATGCCTTTTCTTTTATTTCTAAAATATGAATAATGCTTTATGTGTGCACACTTAGGATAAGAGATGAGTGGGGAATTTTATTTAATTAAAATGGGGACATGTTCTTTAAATTAAATATGAACTTGGGATAAAGTGGTCATACCATAGGTTATAATCAAATAAATAGATTTTTGAGGATTTGATAAAAAAAACCATTAGATAAATTATAGCAAAATGTTAGAAAGGGGGCTCACAGTCTAGATGACCATTTTTAGTTGATTACTTTTGCCCCTCTTTGAATAATGTGTGATCAATCTAGGAACACATAACATCGAAGAATGAAGAATCCAAGATGGAAACGATAGATATAGATATCTAATTCCAAAGAATGACATACAGAGAGAGATAACACATCTTGAATGTGCAACCTAATAGTGGTAGTATTGAACATTAGGAAAAAGATGATGTCAAAATTCAAGAAGAATGCTAACACCTAGCAAAGAAGATAGACTAAGGGAAAATGAATAGATCAAACAAATGCTCCTAAGAAATAGATAGCCATATCAGGTAATGATAGAATATTTTTTCCACCTCGAGATCAAAATCAAAATGAGAAAGATAT
Source organism: Cupressus sempervirens (assembly GCA_028749045.1). Taxonomy (NCBI): domain Eukaryota; kingdom Viridiplantae; phylum Streptophyta; class Pinopsida; order Cupressales; family Cupressaceae; genus Cupressus; species Cupressus sempervirens. The sequence continues at coordinate 629,662,990 of CM053783.1, forward strand.
GAGCAAACCAAGATATAACAATGTACAAGATGAGAGATAGAGGATTAGAACCAAAGAGTGACCACCAAGCAATGGAGATATGCCCCAGTTTGACTAACTTTGCCCAAGAAAGATAAAGTATAAGAATTAGGTCAAGTGGAAGAGAGTAGAAATGATGAAGAAATGAAGAAATGATGATTTCCCTTACAAGATTCAAAGATTAAGCCTCAACAAGTTAGCTAAATACATAGAAGAAAGAATAAATTTTTGACTAGCAAGATGAAGCTGAATTTGGATTTCAATCCTGAAAGTGGATCTAGGATGTCGAGATTAGACAAGATAGGTCAAAAGCATAGATGAGATGGTAAGATAGAAAAGAAGAGATAAGATAAGATCAAGAAGAGGTAATAAAAAGATGAACATAGTTAGCTAACACATCCATGAAAGATAAAGAAGAGAGCTCTCTCAACATGCAAAATGAAAAGCTAAGCTAGAATGAAACCTAGAATGCAAGCTAGTATGAAAAGGTACAATTGCAAGGGTTACATAAGTAAGCACTAGTTCTTATCATTGAGCCTTATTAGGGACATTGGAACATCATACAATCATTACTAGCATAAAATATGAGGATATGAATATGATCTAGATCAGATGTAAATGTGAGAATCCAACCTAAGCATCAAAGACATGCAAGTCAAAATGACTAATACTATTAGAATTTCCTAAGTTTAGTATAACAATATTACACCTATATCAAGGCATAATCACTAGGATAACCCTCAAGTGTGGTCTTGCAAAAATAGACAAGGATGATACATTGTAGGTCCAAAGTGTCACGTAGCACAAGCACAAATGCTCTTCACACCTTAGACTAACAACGTATACCCACAAGCATAAAGAAAGTAAAACATGCCCCATGCCCCCAGTGTTCTAGTCCATGACATCCTCGAATGACTAATTAGGGATGGATGAAATAGCAAAGAAACCATCATAGACAACACACAAAAAAGATAAATTTCATCATAGCTCAATAGTTTAAATGTTTAAGTGTGTGTGTGTGTAAGTCACTTGGTCATTTCTTTAAGACTTGAATATGATAGTGAGAAATATTGTAACATCAGAGATTATACGTAAACTATGTGAAAAGTGTTGAGAAACACTTGATGTCAAGTTGGGGGTAGTGTTGAGAAACACTATTTTGTGAGTTTCCACACAAACCCTAATGCACATGGAGACCTTAAATAGGCAAAGTAGTTGTGCCCCAAGATGAGGACAAGAAACAATTCCAAGATAGGAAATGTGTTGCAGAGTCTGTGATTGAGACTGATAGACATAGGTGCAAGGGTTTAAAGTAGCACCTATTTCTAGCTTTTCATCACTTGGAAAATTTTGTCAAGACTTTTTTCAATTTTTTTTTGTTTTTTTTTGTTTTTTTTTGGTGATACATCAAAGTGCGAATTGCTAGGTTTTCACTAAGACAATCATTTTTTCAAGACATTTTTTGATTTTTTGGATTTTTTCAATATCATAGCTGATTTTTTGGATTTTTTAGAACATTTTAGAGATTTAAGGCAAGGTCACATCATTTTCTCCCAATGTCTAGCAAGGCATAGGACATGATGGAGCAATGAGATGGTAGATAAGCAAAGACATATAAGAAAGGAGTATGAAGCAAGTGAAAGTGATCATGAAGGACTAACTCCTCAAGAGTACCCAAGCTAGGGAAAGAGGTGAAATAGTCAGACAAAATATGTTTTGGATAAGCAATGGAAGTAATGAGCAAGATAACATGTAGGATAAGTAGTGAAGCCATCAAGTGAGATAGCATGAAGTGTGTAGTCCAAAAGAGTAGCCATGTCAAGACACCTATGAGAACCATGTTTTATTTATTGTGATCTAGAATAAGGGGTCAACTAGATAGGATAGTAATGGGATAGAGCAATAAGAATAAAGCTCAAGATGGAGGCTATGAGTGAATGAGAGAGCACAATAGAAAATCTCATGGATAAGATAGACAATACGCAAAGATAGCTTAACATTCTCAAGATCAAAGAGAGAAGAGGGGATAGATGGATGATGGAAGAATTAAACATGATGCCTATTTACCAAGTTTTCATCATGGTACTTATCCAAGGTGCCACAAGAAGTACTTTTCACCATAGTATGAATTTTATTTCTCTTTACTTTTGCTACCAAGGTGCCACAAGAAGTGGTTTTCACCAGACGTTTTTTTTTTTTTTTTTTCAATTTTTAGAAATAGCTCAAGATGCTTGAATGTAGATAGTGCTCCTATAGGAAAGATAAGTCATAATAAGCCAAGACCATAGAAAGGTATGCTCAAATATGTTGATATGGTGATGAAAGAGAAATGGTAGTAGATATAATATATTGAGGATAAGAGTTCATGAATAGAAAGTAAATGTAAGATTTATAGGATTTCATGAGGATAACTAAAATATTGGGCAAGATCAACATTGACACACACCTTGAAGGTATTGGAATGATGGAGGAATCATGGATGAAATACCTTGAGGTTTAGATGTATGAGGTGGTAGAAGAGATTTGGAAAAAAGTGGAGTGGAAGGTTTTGGAATATTTTTAGGAAGATTTTTGGAAGAAGATGGAATGGAAGGCTTTGGAAGCTTGAATGTCAACTTTGAAGTATTTTTAATATTCAAGTCTTTCAAAAGAGACTTGGGAATCCATATAGCTTTAGATTTCCCTTTGGATACTTTAGAGCATTTTTCTTCAATAATGGGCTTAGGAACCCATATTTTCTTTGATTTAGCTCTCTTAATAGTGGAACTTTGCAGTCTCTTTTGTGCATTTTCCTTCTTGGCATTCACATGTTGTTTAGATGGGACATAGTGAACGTCATTTTTCAATGGATTCTTATGTATATTCTTACTTCCAAAGGACTTGATGTTTGTGGATGAATAAGGTTGATATGACTAGTTTAGATGGATAGATTAGTGAAAATTCATCAAGGATGAGTGTCTTTGTTGATCTTGAGGTATGATGGGAGAGCTAGGAGTGAAAAATGTAGTAGATGAAGGAACATAAGGTCCCAATATAGATGGAAGGTTTGAAGGATTTAGCTTTGATGGATGAGGACCAAGGATATACTTAGGAGATGCAAATGGATAGTGAAAAAGGATATTGACATCTTTAGAGTAAGAAACATAGTCAAATCCATCAATAGACTCATGTGTAGCTCTGATAGGAACAAAAAATTTAATAGGAGCACTTGAAGCTTGAGCACAATTTTGAAGTGAATATGGAGAAATAGAACATGAGGGGACACTTTGGTCTTGACAAGTAGCTTTGGATAGCATAGGAAGATAACTTTTCTCATAATTTTTAGTAAGGTCAAGGGAGATAGTGGAAGTGGTGTCTTCATCATACTAGGGGGATGGAAAAGACATAGGATATGGAGGGAATAAATCTTGAAAGAGATGAAAGGGTGCTTGATCTTGATCTTTCTTGACATTTATAGCTCTTTCTTTTTGAGACTCCTTTTGACATGGAGCCACTTCTAAGGAAAAGGGAGAATAAAGAGTGAATAGAGTAGTGCTTGGATCTTTAGGCTTAGTAGCATGGAAAAGGTTTGTAGCCAAGTGAAGGTTAGCTTGAGTTTCTTTTAGAGGTAGCCGTTGAGGATAATCATAGTCAATGTGGAAAGCATTAGGTTCTTTGTTTGATGGAGGCATGTTGGAAAGATTTGAAGTATTGAGAGGTTCATGAGTGCTGAAAGAAATGTAAGATATAATGGAGCCACTACTAGACTTATGTTCATCAATGTAATCTTGCTCAAGAGAAGTATCCTCACCACATGAGTTAGTAGAGGTTCCAAGATCAACAATCTCACCATCAATGAGATCTTGGATTTTATGTTTCAGCTCAATGCAATCAGAAGTAACGTGGTCATTAGATTGATGATAAGTACAATAATCATCCAAGAAAGGATTTCCATAGGAGCTATACTTAGGAAACATGGTGAGCTTGGTGCTAAGAAGTGTTTGCAAAGTGTCATCATAAGAGTATTCCAAGTGACTAAAAATCCTCTCAAAATCATGTTTAGGATCTTCTTGTTGTTTCTCAAGTGAATAGCATGTATCCATATCTTCATCATTTTCTTGTTCAAAGATAGGTTTATCATGAAATTTTGGCATAGGCTCAAAGGATGTATCATTTTCTAGCTCTCTAAAAAGGCCTTTAGATCTAGTAGGCAAAGACAATTGATGTCTTGAAGTAGAGCATGTAGACCTAGAAGAAGAGGATGACCTTAAAGAAGGTGACTCACATGCATGTAAGACCTTAAGGAAGATTCATGTAATGATACAATCTTCTCCTCTAACCTTTTCTAAGTTTAGACTTCATTTCTTTCATGCGCTTAGAGAGATGAAGGTAAGAGAAATCATTTGTCTCTTCTCGTTCTTTGTATTGTGCATATATATCTTGAAACTCTTTAGTGGCATGGAGCATATCATGATCATCTAGCTTTGGTTGAGGTTTGGTACCACAAGATTTGAATACCATAGTTGTGGATAGATAATCATTCCTGAAGGAGACTAGAGGAAGCTAAGAAGGTGACACAAGATAACTTGATGTCTAAACTAGAGAGGTAGAGTGTTCACTTTCCAAATAGTAAATATAAAGTAAAGTGACTTGTCAAGAAAGTGTCCAAGAAAATTACAACACTAGTGACTCAAGTCAAGATCTAGGAAAGAAGCCAAATATCCAAGTAGATAGAGCAAGTGGGGTGACAAGTGAACAACTTTCCCAACCTAAGAGTTTAGTCAAGAAATAAAGGTAACTATTTCAGCAAAAAGATAACTAGCAAGCAGACATAGACCATGAAGATAGAAAGACCAAGAGCACTAAGACCAAAGAGGCACTTTAAGCATGTTCAAGCACTAGAGACATAGAAAAGGAAAATCAAATGATGAGACTCCCCTTAGCAAGAAACATGAGAAAAATTTTAAGCCTTGATGTTTTGACTTGGTTGAAAAAGTTTGAGAATAGTTGATAGCATAACAAGTTTGATGTTCAAAAGAAATTTCTTTCCAAGCAAGATAGTGACACATGGAGTAGTCTACAAAAAATGAAGCAAGGGAGAAAGAAACCTTGCATGATACAAGCATATGTGATGTCTCAAAAGAAATCCCTAGAACTATTGTCATGTGTATGCTCAAAAGATTTACACAGGTCTAGCACATTTGAGAACACATCAAACAATATCTACCTAGAAGTCATGGTTCATTACTCAACAACTTGGACCACATTTGATGCACCTTTGCCTCACACCAAGTGGTTGCCCAAAATAGATATTGGCTTTATCATGGAAGTGTCATATGAACAACCAAGGGAACACATATGGTGAGTGTAAAATGTTGGGGTGATTCGGGTAATCCACTAGGATCAATCCTTGCACCAAGAAGTTGAGTAGAAAAATAAGGTAGCTACTAACCTAGGGTGTTTAGAATGGATTTCCATTCATAGAATTCCTCTTGCTCTTGATAGAAGACACCTCACCTTGCGATGCATAACTGGTCTCGCGACCACAAGCATACCTTAAGCATTCTTTCCTAGTGATCTCCTCATGATCACAATCCCACAAGAAATCACACTAGGTAAGACAAGTGATACATATACAAAGGTTTTGTGTCTTTTATATCCTTGAGATTGTAGTGGGTTGGAATAGCCGGGTATCAGCTTGTCCCCATGTAGGTCATTCCTCTTGGTTGCCCAAGAGCAGGCCCTCTAAAGGATTCTAGACTAAACAAGAAGCAGATCAACCTTTTAAAGTCAAGATTTCTAATTCACCATTAGGGTGAGGAGAATACTCTCCTATCTTAAAAGCCTTTCCCAAACATGTCAAACAATGTTCAATTAACCCTCTTTCTTTCAAAATCTAGAGATGGGTCAAGATTTTTGATTCACCACAAGGATGAAGAGCATACTTTCCTACCACCAAAAGAATCTAATGAAAATATCTTAAGTTCCTAATAAAATGAAAAAATAGTATAATTCCACACTTAAAAATTAAAGGAAATAACAAGTATTTTTTTGTTTGGTTTTTATGTTTTGGGCAGCCCTGCAAACAAGTGTTACTAGCTCTTGCGCATTTGAAGCTTTGACATGCATTTTTTTTAGCAATGAAATGAGAAACTCCCTACAAGAAAACCAAGGTTAGAGTATAATAACCATGTAAGACCTACAACATAAAGTGGTTAGTTGCCTCAAAAATCCAAGTTATCTTCCAACCAAGTGTATGCGAAGAAAGTGTAAGCTAATCACAAATGCTCTCAATTTTACTCTTTGCTTTTGACCTAGTCAACAAGATTAGACTTGTTTACTATGATTTTAGATCCAAAAATAGAAATGGAAAGAATATACCCCTCCTAAAAACTAGATAAATTTACAAAAATGCAAAAAATTCAAAAAAATCTCTTCATTTGTGCCCTAGGGACCCATTCTTTCAAAATAGACTAGATTTATCAAATCGAGTTTTTAGAATATGCCTTTTCTTTTATTTCTAAAATAGGAACAATGCTTTATGTGTGCTCACTTAGGATAAGAGATGAGTGGGGAATTTTATTTAATTAAAAGGGGGACATGTTCTTTTAATTAAATATGAACTTAGGATAAAGTGGTCATACCATAGGTCATAATTGAATAAATAGATTTTTGAGGGTTTGATAAAAAATAACCATTAGATAAATAATGGGAAAATGCTAGAAAGGGGGCTCATAGTCTAGATGAGCATTTTTAGTTGATTACACATATCATCCACTCCTATTTGGGTCAAGAAAGGACTTCCCCATGTTTTCAAGTGATGGGAAAGTTACTACCAATGAACACATCAAGGCCTTCTTTGCAATAACTCATATCTTGGGAGTGGCACACAAAGACATAGTTGTGAAACTATTTGTTGAAACTCTAATAGAAAATGCAATGGATTGGTTTTATCACTTAGATGATGCCTCAATTACAAGTTGGGCTATGATGAGAACAAATTTTGAAACAAGATTCAAAACTACAAAAGGTGAACATACCCTGTTGGCACAATTGACATCTATCAAAAAATAAGGAGTTGTAAGTATGAGGGATTTTGTTGGTAATTTTAATAAGATCACTAGTAGAATCATTACTATAGAAATACCTACTGTAAGTAATTTAAAGATATTCTTTATAACTGTAATGCCACTAGATATTAACTATGATTTGAGGAGATCTCATCCCACAAAATTAGTAGGCACCTAGAATAAAGTAGTTGAAATAGAAGATGACTTGATCTCTATTAGAAAGTGGAAATGAGAGTTTCAGACCAAGGCAAGTACTAGTAGCACCACTTTGTCTGATGAGATGTTGCAAAAATTATCAAATGAACTAGTTTGTATGAAGAGGCAACTCCTTGTATTCAATTATACTTACCAACAAAATTTCTAAAATCAACCTGGGAGGAATATTGATGGGAAAAATTTACAACTTACTACTCCACCATAGAGATTGGCTATTGAAGTAGCACCCAAAAAGGGTAATATATGCGTCTTCCACTTAACCATGGATCATGATAATGAAAGTTGTCTTGAGATAACCCATATGATGTAGTTTCTATCCACTAACGAGTTGAATGCTGTAGCTTCTGGTCTTGAGTCAGATTCATACTCAAATGATGAATCTGGTAATTTATTTTTAGAGTATGATTCAGGTTCAGAAGGACCAAGTGAATGCTATGCTATTATTGATGGGATTGCATATACAATGTTGACTAGAAGCTAGAAAAATAAGAGTTATATTTTTGGTTATCCTCCGGGTGGTAATGAAGCTTCTACTTCAAGCACTAGTAATGTTGACCAAAGAGCCAAGATTTCTTAGTCTGATAAGGAAAAGATCTCTTTTGATCTCATTCAATTCTATAAAGATTCTAGGATTCAAATATCCCCTATAGACTACTTAAAATCCCATCCCTCAGAATTAAAAAGATTGGTAGATTATTGCAAAGGCGATGATGTAAACTTGAATCATAATGTTATGACAAAAGGAGGAGATGAATACTTAATATCTAATCTTTTCGATCAAGAAGAATGCATAGTTTTGGAAACCTTTCTTGGTCAAAGCCTGACCCATTTTATGTGTCACTATACATAAACAAATGCAAACTAAGCAACTGTATAATTGGTTTGGGTGCTTTAGATAATGTAATGCCCTACCCAGTGGCTAAGGCTCTAGGCCTTAATCTTACTAAAGTTCATGGTAGGTGTTACTCCATGGTTGCCAAACAAGTTTTACTACTACGACAAATAAAAGATGCACAAGTAGTGTTGGCCTCTCACCTAGAGAAGAAGTTATTGTTGACTATCCTAGTCATGGACATTCAACTAGCTATGGTTTTCTTTTGAGTAGAGGTTTTCGTAGAGACTTGGAAGAAGAAATAAAATTGAATTGGTCTCAGGTTGTGATACCCTGTAACACCTACCCCTAGTTGAATTTTCGTATTATATGTCAAACTCTTTTAGGCCAACTTTATGTTTATGCTTGATGATTAGTAACATTGTTTTCCAAATTTTTGGATATTATTTCATATTCAATTGATATATATATATATATATATATATATATATATATATATATATATATATATATATATATATATATATATATATATATATATATATATATATATATATATATATATATATATATATATATATATATATATATATATATATATATATATATATATATATATATATATATATATATATATATATATATATATATATATATATATATATATATATATATATATATGTTGAGCGAGTTAGTTATTTTAGTTATTTCATGATTGTTTGATGATGATATATATGTTCATCTAGTGACTTTTAGTTATTTAATGATGTTAGTTAGATAAATGATTTTTATGTGGTTTCAATGGATACTTACCCTATACTTGCATGTGTACGGTGTGTGCATATGTTTTCTTTATGTTTGATGTTTCTAATGTGGTTGAGGAAGGGAGTCATATTCACTTACTAGTTGTGATCTACATGATGAACCAATTCCTACCATTGCCTATTTAGTTTAAAATATTGTTTTTGTACATGTGTGGATTTTATGTAGATTGCAGGTGTTAGTTATCAACTTCTCTGAATTGTCATGATGAGCATACCCTATTGTAGTACTTCAATGGTATAAGTGGGGAGATAACTCTTGAGTCCAAATCCTAACATAAGCCAATTGTCCTAGAAAATAGGACAAGTATCTGAATTAGTTTCACCTTTCTAAAATTTTCAAGTGATGTGAATTCATGATTTTGACCCTAGTGTTTGATTTAGTTTTATGTTATGTATGATGAGTTATCATATTTGGTTTTGTGGGTTTGTGATGATTTTTTGTTTTAATTATATCAAATTAAAAGATAATTTGATGGAAATTTCATATAGAAAATTCAATATTTAATCTTATTTAATTAATTGAGAAATTAATTAAATAAAAAAATTAAATTTAAAAGATTATATTAAAGTTCTATTTTTGACATATTTACATTTAATTTAATAATTATTATTAGGAGTTTTATTTTAATAATAAACTCTAAATAATGTTGTTAATTAAGTTAATAAATATATTATTAAAAAAACACCTCGTGAATTTATTTAAATAAAATAATGAAACTTAAAGATAAAGTTATGGTTCTAATTTAGGCATAATTATATTTATTTAATTTAATAACAATCATTTAGGAATTTTATTCTAAACAATAAAGTGTAAATAATAATATTATATTAAAAGCATCTTGTGATTTAATAAGAGAGAGTAAGCAATTATTTAATAAAATTTATTTTAATTAAATTGCATAAAGTGTATGCATGAAATTAAAATATAATAAATTAAATAAAGTGAGAAAGCTAATTAATTTAATAAAGATATTTTAATTAAATATCTAAAAGTTTGTGCATGAAGAGGTAAAAGATAACAAGTAATAAATTGTAATTGAGCAACAAGTTCCCTCACATGATTGCACAATTAGAGCTCCAAATTAAGGGAGTACTCTTTATCAGAGATCGTGTGATTGCACAATTAGAGCCCCAAATTAAGGGAGAACTCTTTATTAGATATCTAAACCTCATTTTGCAATTACATAGGTTTTGGAGGAGCAATTTTGAAGAAGGAAGTTTTTAGAGAAAGGGGATTATTTTGCGTGCTTCATGTGATTTTTGTTTTAGCATCAGATCTAGGTAGGATCTCATAGTTTATTTATACAGTGGTTTTTTTGTCCTTTGAATTCCTATCTTCTCTGTGTTTATTGTTTTTAATTTTTAGAATTCATTTGGGTTGAGACCCTTGTTTTACATATTTATTGTTCTTCATTTTTGGGAATTTTTGTAAGGAATTTAATGATCGAAAACCTTGTGTATGGAATTGGTTGTTCATTGTTCTCAAGAAACATTTGTATACAAATTGGAAACTAGAAAAACCTCGTGTTAAGATTTATTGTTCTCTATTCTTGAATACATCTGTGAAAGACTTAAATTGAAACCCTTAGGGCCCATTTGGTGAGCGGAATAGGAATACATATTCCAAAAATTGTGAATTCTTTGTTTGGATGCACCAAAACAAGATTGGAATACGAAGCAAAAATGGAATATGTATTCCATTTTTGGCCCAAAAATGGGGTTTTACAATTCCACCAAAATAGGTGGTATTGGAATACGTATTCCTATTCCATTTTTTATTTATTTTAGAAAACATAAATTTTTGGGTTTGCAAATTCCCATCGAATATTTGCTGAACCAAACGGAGAATAGGAATATGTTCTATTCCAAAATATGTATTTTGAAATACGTATTCCAGAATACGTATTCCTATTCCGCTCACCAAACAGGCCCTTATTGTTAAATTGAGGTTTTATTTATGGAATTGTTAAATCGGGTTTTGAGTTTTAGAAAGAAAACAAATTTTGCTTTATAGAATTTGATTGGTTGGTTTAGATTTCTATATTAGGGCTATTTTTAGAAAGTATCTATTTTTAGTAGGTTTCTATTTTGGGAAAGTTTCTATTTTAGTGTTAGTGAATAGATTGTCCTTTGAGAAAATGCATGCAAATCTGACCCCGAATGCCCAAATGAAAGGACAAATCAACACCAACAGTTGGATAGGTTATCATGGAATTGATAACCTTCCTTTGAATTTTATTCGGTACATCTCCCCATATGAAATATTCAATGAATTGTTTGTGAATGCTTTTAACTAGAAAGCATAAAAGGATACCAAACATCTATCCGTACATACAACATAGATGCGAGAAAAACTAAACAACTACAAGAAATTAAATGGTAAATGACACAAAGTCCATTCACCTTGACATTCTACAAAAGATGGAATCAAGAAACACATTATCCATCTTCTTGAGAAAGTGCATAAATGAAGATATGGAGATATAACATCATATTTCAGAGAAAACCAAAGTGACACAAAGATCACAATTAGTGGAGAGTAGATTGTTCAAACTCAAAGTTTTGACAAACAATTAACTCTAAAGTCTCCCTCCTCTGAAAGCATAAATGCATCACTATTACAATCACCATTAATAAAATCTTGAGGTCTTCTTTGCATTTCAAAATAAAACACAACTCTCTTACTCCTGACATACAATTCAGAAAGAAAGAAAGAAAAACTTGTCTCTGCTCCTCATGACCATCACAAGAAAATGGGCTAATGTTGGAAATAATCTAGAAAAGTTTCCCCCTTTGCTGAAGCACAAAGTCTACAGTCTTAGAGAGAAAAATCTATGTAACCCCATGGCTCAACTCTTCTGTTCTGCAGCATCAAAGTCTCCAGCACCGAAAGAAGTGGAACCCTTGCTTATTCTGTCCCTGGCTTATTTAACTTTTTTTTCTTGTGACTTTTCAATTTCATAACTGATTCTTGAAACTGTTTCTCTTCACCTTCCTTGATAGATTTTGTTTGATTTTTATGAAATTTAGCTTTTAAAAGTTTTTCACTAAATCAAACGTCATTTTAGCATATTTGGACAAGTGGCAAATGAATAAATCAGTCCAAAATAATAATAAAAATCAACTGCTGGGCGGATTTGTTTTGACAATCAAATGGGTCTCAGTGCGGGGGCAATAACTAATTATTCCATTGTTAGATTTCCTTCATTTTTGGATATGTTGGAGAGATCCTAATTTCACATAACTTGAATAAAGTTATTGAGAAAATTATGTATGAGTAAAAAGTTATTGAAAACTGAGTGGGGGTATATAAAACTGCCAGAATAATCGAACCCGTTGAACTTGTTTAAACCATTCGAACTCATTTGAACCTGCGGGATGAACTCTTCTGAACTTGTGATTGCATTGTTAGATCTTCTTCACTTTCAAATATGTTGGTGCTAGACTAGTCATTTATGTTCTCACTAGAGTGATTTGTGAAATTATGCCTGGGTGAAAAGTTACAAGTCGTTGTTTATCGATATACAAAACTGTGATTTTGAACTGTCATGCCATCAAACCTATTGAACCATCGAACTTGACATTTGAACTTGATCTCTGAATCACTTTGAACCAGTTTTAACTTCTAAACCAAGCCACTAAATCATACATCTGAACCTCTTAGAATATATCATCAAACCTACATGAGCACATTGAACTGTTTTGAACCGGTTTGAATTGCTTCAAACTTTAGTTGAAAGTGGTTCAAAAACTCTATACTTGAAGTTTGAACTGTTGAACCTTTGAAACATCAAACTCACTGAACCTTTCACTCACTTGAAGATTCACTATGATGTTACTGCAACATGAGTCAACTGAAAAATTGAACCACTTTGAATTACTTTTAACTGAGGTTCAAAGTGGTTCGAAGCTATGAATTACAAGTTTTTAAAATTGTGGCTGTATCGGGTACTAACAGGGGCTCTAACTACGGGACTGATTTTGATGCAAAATTAGAGAAATCTAACAATCTATTGGAAAAGAACAGTGCTTTACCATTGGGCAATAGAGTCAACTAAGAAAAGAAGACTGGGAGCTACTTGCAGAGAGGGTGGAGGGGAACAGGGCAACACAACCAAATAGAACAAACAACACCTGAACTACCAGCAGGCACGAGGCTTGCACATTATTTCAACTACACTATGCACAACAAAAACTTATTTACAAAATATATACAAAGGTAGAAAGAGAACCTACCATGAGAAATGGAAGAAAGAAAAGGAATCACGTGAAACCATTTACTGGCTAGGAGAAGTAACATCCTTTTCGGAGCAACAAGTCATGTCTCATTTGAATAGCCCTAAACCAGTACCTATAGGTGACTTCTTCAATGCTAAACCATAAGCTAAAAACATATATCAAGATGTTGACCATGTTGATCTAAAGAATAATTTTAATAGTTGAGTGTCAATACACTTAACCATTTTTCACTATCAAGTGCCGAGTTATTCAAGTGTCGAGTTATTCGAGTGCCGAGTGATATCAAGTACCGAGTTATTCAAGTGCCTAGTGATATCAAGTGTCGAGTTATTCAAGTGCCGAGTGATATCAAGTGTTGAGTTATTCAAGTGCCAAGTGATATCAAGTGCCGAGTTATTCAAGTGCCGAGTAACATAAGGTGCCAAGTGATATAGTTTTGTTTAGGTGCCGAGCTATCTAGGAAATAGCATGTGCCGAGCATTAGTAATGCTTCAGGAGCTGAGTAACTCAGATATCAGCATAAGAGTTTGTAATTGCAAAAACTATGATGTAAACCATTTTTGTAGTTGACATAAGGTAAATCTCAAATGATCCAAAGATAAGAATGAATCTTTTACATTTCCTATGCAATTTGCATGCAGCCAATCAAAAAATTGGAAAGGCATGCAACCAATCAGAAAAAAGGGAAGTATTGAGCAGGAAATTGAGATTCAATATGGATTGTAGATCCATATCTAACCCTAAATCCTCAAATGTCTTTATAAGGAAGATGAAATTTCATTGTAAACAGATGCGAGCAGATATACAAGGGTGTATAAGGAAATCTATTTTTAGAACAAGGGTTATCAGATCACAAAGGATCAAGATCAGAGAAAGCAGAACAAGTGCCTGCATTTAGCAATCAAGGATTGCAAACTATTAGGTTTATAATACCTAATACTCTCTTACCATTGTATTAGAAAGAAAATCCTATGTAGATAGGTTGGCTTAATAGCTATTTGTAGATCCTTATCAAAAGGTGATTAAATCCTTTAAGAGGGTGACACTTCATGTTAAGCGTTTGTAAATCCTTTAACTAGGTCACTATTGACACAGTGTAAAGCCTTGAACAAGGCAGGCCTTTACCAGGGTAGACCATCAGAAGTGGTTGAACCATATTACTGCAGTGAATTTTTGTGGGTATCATCCCCATCCCAGTTTTACCTTCTTATTTCGGGAGGGTTTCTGAGTTACCAAATTCCAGTGTTATGTGTTGTAGATGCATGTTTTAGTTTCATATTTTCATGATGTATTTACATGCATGCAATTTAATTTCAGATAAAAGTTATATTGTACAAAGTATAATACTTCTGATTCAACCCCCCCCCCCCCCAATCAGTATTCTTTCCATTTTTGAATATTCCAACAATTGGTATTAGAGCAGATTAGGTTCTCACAAGAAAAAGCCTAACACCTTGGAGGAAAAGATCTAAAGATGGAAGCTTTCAAACTTGGAAAGATCATTGAAAATTAGGTGATAGATGTGCAACTTGCTCTGCATAGCTTGGAGGAATCTAGAGATAAGTTGAGAAACTCATTGAAAGAAAGGAAGGATTTGGCCATAGCCAAAAATGAGATAAACTACAAAGAGATTGATACTATAAATATATTTTCCAATGGAAATACTAAAGAGTTTGATGCAGCAATTGCAAATTTGATGGAGAAAAACAAAGACCAAAAAGATGAGATAAGATCTCTCAAGATGGAACATGAATCACATGCCATAATGTTATGTGAAATCACTGAACAAAAGAAAAGAGCAGTTGATGATAAAGCTATGATTGAAAATGACAAAAGGAATCTTGCAAAAAAACTTGAAGAAAAATGTACTAAATTAACAAGGATCTCAAACATGCAGATGGATACACTTGCCGAAATGATGAACCTTCATCATGAACTTAATGTGAAAGACATTGAGATCTCTACACTAAAAATACAGAATGAACAATTGCAGAATGAATTAAGAAGAGAAAAGGAAATTTCAAAAAGCTTCAACAAACCCAATGAATCCACCAAGTATTTTGAGCAATTACTGAAATCCCCAAGATCAATCCATGATAAATCAGGACTTGGATACAACAACACTGAAGTTGGAGAATCATCAAAGAGTGCTGAACAGAGAAGTGACAAAGGTAAAAATGTCAAACTTACATGTCATTTTTGTGGAAAGAAAGGACATACATCTAATGTATGTAGAAGCAAGAATGCCCATCAACATGATAAGAATGTAAACTATTTTCATAAGTGCAAGAAGCAAGGTCATCAAGCATATGAATGTAGAACCAAGATTATTAAGACATCAAGATTTGAGGGTCACTATCATAATTTCAAGAAATATGGACATAGAGCTTTTGA
This sequence comes from Cupressus sempervirens, assembly GCA_028749045.1. Lineage (NCBI taxonomy): Eukaryota > Viridiplantae > Streptophyta > Pinopsida > Cupressales > Cupressaceae > Cupressus > Cupressus sempervirens. The sequence continues at coordinate 629,678,562 of CM053783.1, forward strand.
ATGCAGATTAAAGCCTATGTGGACATCAAATCAATCAGCAAAGGCATCAAACCATGAATTTTGGGATTACAACACCAGGTACAATTGTCACTGTTGTCAAAAATATGGACATATACCCCAAAATTGCATAAGAATGCATTTTAGGGGAAACTATAAAAGATGGTTGAGTCAGACCACATGTTTTAGTTGCTTAAATTTTTTTCATATCAACAGGAATTGCCCAACAAGGTCAAAGGCACCTAGTTCTAAGTTCAACAATGGAAAGGCAAAGAATGGGTGTGTGAGATTGATAAACTAAGTTACATCATACATCAGTCCCAAAACATAGAAGAATTGCAAAGAAGAAATCAGCATAAGCAAAGATGCAAAACTAAGAGTCTTGCAAAATTAGTCAAAATTATCTTCAGATGCCGAGTTGGTAACAGTGACTGAGTTGATAGATGATGCCGAGCTGTGAAATATCAATAGGAGCTAAGTGAAGTCAAAATCCTTCAGGTGCTGAGTAGATAGTTGTCAGCGCACTAAGCATTAATTAATCTATTTTAAAAGAGTACATAATCCTATTTTTGACCATTCAAACACAAAGCAAAGACAAGAAGAGCACAGAAGATCAAGGTTAGCTTAGAAGCCATTTGTGAAGATTTCCACAGCAATTCAACACGAGTCTCATCGATTTGAGGTATTTTTACTTAAGTGCTGAGCTACGTAGTGTTCATAAACTTGTTTAAACTGTAAACCCTAGTTTGAAAAACAATGGCATCTGGGTCTGGAACCACTAAGAGCAAAGAGAGTCATGAGATATAGTTGGTTAGTAATGAAGTTAAGCAACCAGAATTCAAGCCCATCCCAGAAGTCGCATATAAGAAGGATCCTGCAGGTGCATTATCAGTTATTCCTGATAAAGTTGTTATGGTCCAAGATGTTTGTAGATGCTATAACTGAAAAATTGGAGCCATAGGAGATTTAGAAATTCATAATGCATATGACAAGTTATGTGAGAAAAACATACTGAAAGATGAGTTCTCAATAGTCGAGAGAAAAGGATTAACCAAAACCTTAGAATTTTTTACTGTTTTCAAAGTTGAATGGGTATGTATAGTTTTGAGCAGAATACATGATGGATCCTTTTGGTTAGAAACAGGGCTAGTGAAATTCTCCAAGAAAACTATTCAAAGGGTTACTAGTATTCCAACCCTAGATCGGCCAAAGACCCTACGTAGTGATAAAAGAGAAATAATAGAGAGAAACATGGGTGCTAAATGGAATAATAGGGGAATGACTATAGATACAATCATAGAACCCCTACTAGATTTTTCTGTGAGAATCATCTCACACAAATTCTATCAGTCAAGCAAGTTAAATAGTGTGCCTTGTATAGCAGTTGATGTTGCATACAAATTGATTAAAAAGGATCATACTTATGATCTAGTCGAGCCCATGTTTAAACAGATTAATGAGAATCTAGGAGCTATAAGGAAGAGCAAGGGAGCTCAATGCAAATTTGGATCCATTTTGGTGTGCATGTTTTTCTATCTGATGAAAGAATTTCCTTCTATAGGTAAGGTGAGATAGAGTCTAGACAAAATAATTGTTGAACAAATCAATGGATATATTGAACAAATGGGTGATAATTTTGATGCCCAAATGACTAGTTACTTTGAGGACTTCAAATAGTCCATGAAACAAAGAATGAGAATTCCAGTTTCATTGACTGAAAAATATGAAAAAGACATTTGATTTCTTGTAGATATTGATTATACCTATATACAAGTAGTCATACCTAGAGTAAGATGGCTTAGGCCACTAGGATATGAACTTGACATTGATCAAGCCTTTGCAGCAATAACAACCCTCCTTGCAGAAGAAGTTGATAAGAATGCAAAAGCCTTTAGAACCTATGATGTGGTAAAATCAAGGGTGATAATAGATTTGAAAACTGCCTCTGCAGTAAAGAAGAAAGAAAAATTGATAAGGAAAATTAAACAAAAATTTGGTGTTGGAGAAGAAGGAACAACAGAAGAGAAAGAAGAAGACATTGAAGATGAGGAAGATGAATCACAAGGTCTGACTCAAGGGTTAGGAGAAGATGAAGAGGAAAGTTCTAAGGAAGAAGAACCTAAGGAAGCACAAGTTGAAAACAAGGTCACAAAAAGAAAGGCCACAACTCCTCCTACTTCTCAACCTAAGGGAAAGAAAGTAGTTGCTCTAGAACCAAAGAGACCTACTACAAGGGCTGCAACACAAAAAGCCCAAGAGGAGGAAAGAGAGAAGAAGAAAACTTCAAAGAAGACTATAGCTAAGCCAAAGAAGAAAATAAAATTTGTTGCTCAGCCTAAAACAGATGAGGAGAAGACTGAGTCGGAGGACAACAACCAATTTCAAGTGGTAAGGCACAAACCTCAAACTACTATTGATAAATTATGTTCAAAGATCAAGAATGATGATTTAAAAGGTTTAAAGAACCTAACTTTTTCTAAGCTCACCAAAGAAGAAAAAAATAGAGGAATCAGTGTATGCTATGATGGCTGAGTATAAGCACACACCTCTAGAATTAGATGAATCAATGCCTAAGAATTTTTACAAAATTGTAGAGGATAAATGGCATTTTTGTTTACAAATGGAAAGGGAGATAAGGGAATCAAAATTAGCTAGATTATTGCCTGATTTGACTAAGGATCAAGTAAAAAATGTAGTCAAGAGGCATAAAAATAGATTCACTCCCAAACATAGAGCTTTCAGCATTTTATAGAACAAAATTGAGGAGGTAGTTACAAAATCCACAAGATTGTGGAAGATAGTTTACAAGAAAATAGAAGATGTGTATAATGAAGAATATAAGGCAGAGGCAAGTGTCAAGATAAAGGAGAAGAAGGCATCAGGGATCAAAGGAAAAGAAAAGGAACAAGTGGAGAAGAAGGTTGGAGAAGAAAAGGAAGAAAAGGCACATACAGAGGAGAAAGAGGAAGAGGAAGATATAGTTGTGCAACAAGATCAAAGTGTGCAAGACACGCAAGTATCCCCTCCTAGTCCTCCTTGTTCCACCATCACACCTGTAGAGATTATCAAAATCAAGGATGTTACAAACATTTCAAGTCCAAACATCAATCAATTAACTGCGAAGGATTTAGAAATCCTTGACCAATCAACACTAGTAGCAAAATTATGTTCAAATCCTGTATTGGTCAGTGTTGATGAATTGTAGAATCAAGTAGTCATAAAAAAAGCAATTAAGATGAAAACACAAAAACCACCTTCCATCATACAACCTATTGGCATTCTATTCCTTCCTCGACCACCTTCACCAAGTGTAGTTAGTGACACACTTTAAATGCCAAGTACAACAGCAAGGGAAACTAAAGAAACAACTGAACAACTAGCAAGTTCAACTCCACCTAGTGATCATCAAAAGGACATACAAGCTGAAGAAAAAGAAGAGACAAGCAAGAAAGAGGAGTCTGAAATACAAACATTGGTTGCATTACCCAAATCTGGTACTCCAACACAAACTCTTTAGCATCCAAGCACCGATAGGTTACAATTACAAATCAAGACACCAGGCTCGAGCTCATCAAAGGTAGCTAGGAAACTTCACTATGGAATTCCTGAGCTTGATGAAGAAATATAAATTCTATATTATGAATCCAGCACTCTCACTGAAGAGAAGATCAATGAAATTCAGAGTGCATTGGACAGAAGAAGGAGACAAGAAGCACTATGAAGAGAACACAAGCAAAAGCTTACCTTGAATGAAATCAAAGACATATTCACCGAAGCTTTTTGCTTACAGTCTCTAGATGAGTCAAAATCAATTGTAGAACAACTATCTGATATAGTTGACCAGGTGACTAGTGAAGACTAGGAAACAAACGACAAACTACTGGAATGGTCAGAAAGAAAATTCCAAGGCAAGGTAAACAAGAAAATATTCAGTGATAGAGCACTATCACAAGTAGAGCTGGATAAGAAAATAGAAAAAGTCAAAATTGTACTTGGAAACATATTTTCCCTATACAACAAGTTGTGTGACTTTTCCACATTCACATAGGATACTAGCCAGAAGATACTGAGCTTCGAGAAAAATTTGAAGATTTCTAGCATGCAACTCCCCACAAATCCAGCTCAGAGTGAGAAGCATTTTGCCCAATCGCTTCACACACAAAGAGAGTTAGCTGTCTTAGTAGTAGAGGAGGAAACCAAAAAAGCTAAATTGATACAAATTTAATCCTCTATCACTCCTCATTTGGAATTACTTCACAAGGAGCAGATGAATGCAGAGACAGTCCACAAGAAAGACCCCAATCTTTCTACAACTGATGGACTTGTACACCTAGCAGTAGAGATTGCCATCCAACAAAAGTCATTGGATGTTGCACTAGCAAGTTAGGATGTAACTCTAAAGATACTCCTTGAATAAATAGTACATTTTTGGCCAAGTATGGCATTTCTTTATAAGACCTTTGACATAAGTGTCAAAAAGGGGGAGAATAAGTATGAAGTGAGAGTTAAGTACAGAATGAAAGAGTAAGTATGATGAAAAGGGGAGATAGAATTTTTTTTTTTTTTTTTGACAAATCTTGTATAACATATTAGTCAGAATGCAGAAACAAGACATAAGTTACAAAGTGTATAAGGCATAATCAACTCACAGGGAGTCATAAGGTATATTGTTATTTGTTTATAAATTTTTTGAAGCGAATAAGAGGATGCATGAAATAATGCCAAGATCACAAGATCTTAGTTAAGTGTTTTTGCCACTCATGTCAAAGGGGGAGATTGTTGATCTAAAGAATAATTTTGACAGCTGAGTGTCAATACACTTAACCATTTTTCACTATCAAGTGTCGAGTTATTCAAGTGCCGAGTGATATCAAGTACCGAGTTATTCAAGCGCTGAGTGATATCAAGTGCCGAGTTATTCAAGTGCTGAGTGATATCAAGTGTCGAGTTATTCAAGTGCCGAGTAACATAAGGTGCTGAGTGATATAGTTTTGTTTAGGTGCCAAGCTATCTAGGAAACAACATGTGCTGAGCATCAGTAATGCTTCAAGAGCCGAGTAACTTAGGATATCAACATAAGAGTTTGTAATTGCACAAACTATGATGTAAACCAATTTTGTAGCTGACATAAGGTAAATCTCGAATGATCCAGAGATAAGAATGAATATTTTACATTTCCTATGCAATTTGCATGCAGCCAATTGGAAAATTAGAAAGACATGCAACCAATCAGCAAAAAGGGAAGTATTGAGCAGGAAATTGAGATTCAATGTGGATCGTAGATCCATATCTAACCCTAAATCCTCAAATGTCTTTATAAAGAAGATGAAATTTCATTGTAAAAAGATGTGAGTGGATATACAAGGGTGTATAAGGAAATCTATTTTTAGAACAAGAGTTATCAGATCACAAAGGATCAAGATCAGAGAAAGCAGAACAAGTGCCTGCATTCAGCAATCAAGGATTGCAAACTATCAGGTTTATAATATCTAATACTCTCTTACCATTGTATTAGAAAGGAAATCCTATGTAGATAGGTTGGCTTAACAGCTATTTTTAGATCCTTATCAAAAGGTGATTAAATCCTTTAACATGGTGACACTTCATGTTAAGGGTATGTGCAGGATCATGGTGTACCAAACTATGGCCTTAAGTGGCAGTCAAAAATTAGAAAATCAGGGTTATGTCAACTTGAAACATAATTTTAAAGTGGTTATGGAATTTATATCAAAAAGTTGTAAGAAAATAATCTGTAGGAAATTGAATGTAGTTTCTAAACTACTAGGCCTTATCAGGAGAAAAAAAAATTGATTGGTCAAAAGTTTGAATTTTAATGCAGTACTACAAAAATTTTAGGGCAAAAATAAAAAGTAGGTGTATGTCTAACCACCTTAATCAAAACCAAATGATAATATTTTTTAAATATAATTATAGATATGAAAAGTAGACTCATGCCCGGATGTGACGCATATCTTTTGGTATTTTTATTCCAAATAAATAATTAAATATGAATTTTCTACCAAAACTTTTTCGAAAAAAAAAAGTCTGGTGTCTGACCACCTTAACTAATAGAAAATTTTATCAAATTAAATTTTTTTTTTCTTATACTAGGCAAAGCATAGAATGTGGCGCAACTTTTAGATTTAAAAAATGTTATACCGTTTGAAAATTATAGTTGTTTTTCAATCAGTATGCCAATCATCACTTTACAATAATCTTCATTGATAATTAACTAATAAATACTTATTAATCTCAGAATTTGAAATAAATTATATTGATGGAATCTTGAGAGTGATATTAAAAAACTCTTTTCGTTTCATTCAATTTCAATGAAAATAACATTGTCAGACGACTACCCGAAGTCTGAGTATCACTAGAACCCTCTTCAAACACGTCTTTTGGGTTGACCGAGTAGGCTTGGTAAATACCAAGCCTAATCGGATATCGAATTTCAAATCGGATATCAAATTTGAAATCAGATATCGGATTTCAAATCAGATATCAGATTTGAAATCGGATATCCGATATGGCTAGGTGAATTTTGGTGAGAAATTTGAAATCCCAACCCATTTTGGAGGGAAAACCAGATTTAAGACTTATAGCTTATGATTTATAAATTATTTTTGTTATATTACTATGTAAATATATATTATAATATATTATATATACATATATAATAATGTAATGTAAAGATATAACATATAATATATTAATATATAATAATATATTATGTTATTCTCATTATAATCTATAAATATAATTTATATAATTATTATTTTTACTAAATATAATAACGTAATATATATATATATTATAACATAATATTTTTATTAAATATAATAACCATATATATATATATATATCTTATTAATATATATAATAGCATTATATATATATTATATATATATAAGTATGTTATTAATATATATAATAACTTAATATTTTTATTAAATATAATAAAGTAATATATATATATATCTATGTTATTAATATATATAATAACGTAATATATATTATAACATAATATTTTATAGCTTATGATTTATAAATTATTTTTGTTATATTACTATGTAAATATGTATTATAATATATTATATATATAATAACGTAATGTAAAGATATAACATATAATAAATTAATATATAATAATATATTATGTTATTCTCATTATAATCTATAAATATAATTTATATTATTATTATTTTACTAAATATAATAACGTAATATATATATATATGTTATTAATATATATGTATATTATTAATATATATGAGTCAAAGGGGGTCATAGGTCCTTTCAACCCATTACATAACAACATATGTCCCTAGGGGTCCTAGGACCCCTAGTGACATATTAGAATCATTCTTATGGGTTGAAGGAGGTCATAGGTTGACCTATGACCCCCTTCGACGCATTACATGATGACATATGTCCCTAGGGGTCCTATGACCCATAAGGACATATTAGAATTGTTCTCATGGGTCAAAAGGGGTCATAGGTTGACCTATGACCCCATTCAACTCATTAAATGATGACATATGTCCCTAAGGGTCTAGGACCCATAGGGACATATTAGAATCATTCTTATGGGTCAAATCTATGACCCCCTTTGACCTATTACATGACGACATATGTCCCTAAGGGTCCTAGCACCCTTAGGGACATATTAGAATCATTCATATGGGTCGAAGAGGCTCATAGGTTGACTTATGATCCCCTTTGACCCATTACATAATGACATATGTCCCTAGAGGTCCTAGGACCCCTAGGGACATATTATAATCATTCTTATGGGTTGAAGGGGGTCATAGGTTGACCTATGACCCCCTTCGACACAATACATGATGACATATGTCCCTAGGGGTCTCAGGACCCCTAGGGACATATTAGAATCGTTCATATGGGTCAAAGGGGATCATAGGTTGACCTATGACACCCTTCGACCCATTACATGAAGACATTTGTCCCTAAGGGTCTTAGGACCTCTAGAGACATATTAGAATCGTTCATATGGGTCAAAGGGGGTCATAGGGTGACTTAGGACCCCCTTTGACCCATTAAACAATGACATATGTCCCTAGGGGTCCTAAGACCCATAGGGACATATTAGAATTGTTCATATGGATCAAAAGAGATCATAAGTTGACCTATTAACCCCTTCGACCCATTAAATGATGAAATATATCTCTAGAAGTCTTAGGACCCCTAGGGACATATTAGAATTGTTCATATGGATCAAAGGGGGTCATAGGTTGACCTATGACCCTCTTTGACCTATTTAATGTTGACATATGTCCCTAGGGGTCCTAAGATGCCCAAAGACATTAGAATTGTTCATATGGGTCAAAAGGGGTCATAGGTTGACCTATGACCCCTTTTGACTCATTACATGACGACATATGTCCTGAGGACCCCTAGGAACATATGAGAATCATTCTTATGGGTCAAAGGGGGTCATAGGTTGACCTATGACCCCTTTTGACACATTACATGACGACATATGTTCCTATGGGTCCTAGGTCCCCTACGGACATATTAGAATTGTTCATATGGATCGAAGGGGGTCATAGGTTGACCTATAATCCCCTTTGACCCATTAAATAACTACATATGTCCCTAAAGGTCCAAAGACCACTAGGGACATATTAGAATTGTTCATATGGGTCAAAGGGGGTCATAGGTTGACCTATGACCCCCTGTGACCTATTACATGATGACATATTTCCCTACGACCCTTAGGGACATATGAGAATTGTTCTTATGGGTCAAAGGGGATCATAGGTTGACCCATGACCCCCTTCAATGCATTACATGATGACATATGTTCCTAGAGGTTCTAGGACCCCTGGGGAAATATTAAAATTGTTCTTATGGGTCAAAGGTGGTCATAGGGTGACCCATGACACCCTTTAACCAATTACATGACGACATATGTCCCTAGGGGGCCTAAGACCCCTAGCGACATATTAGAATCATTCTTATGGGTCAAAAGGGGTCATAGGTCAACCTATGACCCCCTTTGACCCATTACATGATGACATATGTCCTATGGGTCATAGGACACCTAGGGACATATTATAATTGTTAATATGGATCAAAGGGGGTAATAGGTTGACCTATGACCCCCTTTGACCCATTACATGATGACATATGTCACTAGGGGTCTTAGGACCCTTAGAAACATATTAGAATGCTTCTTATCGGTCAACCTATGACCTCCTTCAACAAATTACATAATGACATATATCCAAAGGGGTCCTAAGAACCCTAGGGACATATTAGAATAGTTTTTATGGATCAAAGGGAGTCATAGGTTGACCTATGACCCCCTTTGACCTTTTACATGATGACATATGTCCCTAGGGGTCCTAAGACCCTTAGGGACATATTAGAATCGTTCTTATGGGTCAAAGGGGGTCATAGGGTGACCTATGACACCCTTCAACCCATTACATGACAACATATGTCCCTAGAGGTCCTGGGACCCCTAAGGACATATTAGAATAATTCTTATGGGTCAAATGGGGTCATAGGTTAACCTATAACCCCCTTTGACACATTACATGATGACATATGTTCTTATGGGTCATAGGACACCTAAGGACATATTAGAATTGTTCATATGGGTAAAAGAGGGTCATAGGTTGAGCTATGACCCCATTCGACCCATTAAATGATGACATATGTCACTAGGGCTCCTAGGACCCCTTGAGACATATTAGAATTGTTTATTTGGGTCAAAGGAGCTCATAGGTTGACCTATGACCCCTTTTGACCTATTAAATGATGACATATGTCCCTAGGGGTCCTAGGACCCCTAGGGACATATTAGAATTGTTCATATGGGTCAAAGGGGGTCATAGGTTGACCTATGACCCCTGTTGACCCATTACATGATGACATATGTCCCTAGGACCCCTAAGGACATATGAGAATCGTTCTTATGGGTCAAAGGGTGTCATAGTTTGATCTACGACACCCTTCAACACATTACATGACGACATATGTCCCTATGGGTCCTAGGACCCCTAGGGACATATTATAATCATTCATACGGATCAAAGGGGGTCATAGATTGACCTATGATCCCTTTTGACCCATTAAATGACAAAATTTGTCCCTAGGGGTCCTACGACCCCTAGGGACATATGAGAATCATTCTTATGGGTCATAGGTTGACCTATGACCTCCTTCGACGCATTACATGATGACATATGTCCCTAGGGGTCCTGGGACCCCTAGGGAAATATTAAAATCATTCTTATGGGTCAAAGGTGGTCATAGTTTGACCTATGACCTGCTTTGAACCATTACATGATGACATATGTCCCTAAGGGTCTTTGAAACTTTAGGGACATATTAGAATCGTTCTTATAGGTCTAAGTGGGTCATAGGTTGACCTATGACCCCTTTTGACCCATTACATGATGAAACATGTCCCTAGGAGTCATACGACCCCTTAGGGACATATTAGAATACTTCTTATGGGTCAAAGTGGGTGATAGGTTGATCTATGATCCCCTTTGACGCATTACATGACGACATATGTCCAAAGGGGTCTTAGGACCCTTAGAGACATATTAGAATCATTCTTATGGGTCAAAAGGGGTCATAGGTTGACCTATGATCCTCTTCGACCCATTAAATGATGACATATGTCCTTAGGGGTCCTAGCACCCCTAGGGACATATTAGAATTATTCATATTGGTCAAAGGACATCATAGGTTGACCTATGACCCTATTCGACCCATTACATGACGACATATGTCCCTAGAGGTCCTGGCACCCCTAAGGACATATTAGAATCATTCATATGAGTAGAAGGGGGTCATAGGTTGACTTATGATATTCTTCGACCCATTACATAATAAAATATGTCCCTAGAGGTCCTAGGACCCTTAGAGACATTAGAATCATTCTTATGGGTCAAAGGTGGTCAGAAGTTGACCTATGACCTACTTCGACACATTACATGATGACGTATGTCTCTAGGGGTCTTTGAAACCCTAGAGACATATTAGAATCATTCTTATGGGTCAAAAGGGGTCATAGATTGACAATTGACCCATTTCAACACATTACATGATGACACATGTCCCTAGGGGTCCTAGGACCCCTAGGAACATATAAGAATGCATCATATGGATAAAAAGGTGTCATAGGTTTACCTATGATGCCCTTCGACCCATTAAATGATGATATATATACCTAGGGGTTTTAGGACACCTAGGGACATATTGAAATCATTTTTATGGGTCAAAGGGGGTCATAGGTTGACCTATGATCCCCTTCAACCCATTAAATGATGACATATGTTCCTAGGGGTCCTAGGACCCCTAGGGACATATTAGAATCATTCTTATGGATCAAAGGGGGTCATAGGCGACCAATTACATGACCACATATGTCCCTAGAGGTTCTAGGACCGCTAGGGACATATTAGAATCGTTCTTATGGGTCAAAGGGGCTCATAGGGTGACCTATGACCCCCTTTGACCAATTAGATGACGACATATGTCCCTAGGGGTCTTAGGGCCCCTAGAGACATATTAGAATCATTCTTATGGGTCAAAGGGAGTCATAGGTTGATTCTAATATGTCCCTAGGGGTCCTGTGTCATCATTTAATGGGTTAAAAGAAGTTAGAGATCAACCTATGGCCCCATTTGACCCATATGAAGCATTCTAATATGTCCCTAGGGGTCCTAGGACCCCTATGGACATATGTCATTACGTATTGGGTTGAAGGGGGTCATAGGTCACCCTATGACCCCTTTTGACCTATTAAAAGAATTCTAATATGTCCCTTGGGGTCTTAGGACCCCTAGGGACATATGTCATCATGTAATGTGTCGAAGGGGATCATAGCTCAACCTATGACCCCCTTTGACCCATAAGAATGATTCTAATATGTCCTTAGGGGTCTTAGGACACCTAGGGATATATGTCATCATTTAATGGGTCGAAGGGGGTCATAGGTCAACCTATGACACCCTTTGACCCATATGAAGCATTCTAATATGTTCTTAGGTGTCCTAGGACACCTAGGGACATATGTCATCATTTAATAGGTCAAAGGGGGTCATAGGTCAACCTATGAACCCTTTTGACCCATATGAAGCATTCTAAAATGTCCGTAGGGGTCCAAGGATCCCTAAGGACATATGTCGTTATGTAATGGTTTGAAGGGAGCATAGGTCACCCTATGACCCCCTTTGACTCATAAGAACAATTTTTATATGTCCCTAGGGGTCCTAGGACCCCTAGGGACATATCTTGTCATTTAATAGGTAAAAAGGGGTCATAGGTCATCATATGACCCCATTTGACCCATATGAAACATTCTAATATGTCTCTAAGGGTCCTAGGACCCCTAGGGACATATGTCATCATGTAATGTGTCGAAGGTGGTCATAAGTAAACCTATGACTCCCTTTGACCCATACGAACGATTCTAATATGTCCCTAGGAGTCCTAAGACCCCTAAGAACATGTCATCATTTAATAGGTCGAAGCGGGTCATAGGTCAACCTTTGACCTCCTTTGATCCATACAAACGATTCTAATATGTCCCTACGGGTCTTAGGACTCCTAGGGACATATGTCATCATGTAATGGGTCATGAACAATTTTAAGAGATTCCTATGATTCCTAGGACCCCTAGGGAAATATGTCATCATGTAATTTGTCAAAGGGAGTCATAGGTCAAATTATGACCCCTTTTGACCCATAAGAATGATTCTAATATGTCCTTAGGGCTCCTAGGACCCCTAGGGACATATGTCATCATTTAATGGGTCGAAAGGGGTCATAGGTCAACCTCTAACCCCTTTTACCCATATGAACGAATCTAATATGTTCCTAGGGGTCCTAGGATCCATAGGGACATATGTCATCATGTAATATGTCAAAGTGTGTCAGAGGTTAACCTATGACTCCGTTTGAGCCATAAAAATGATTCTAATATGTCCCTAGGGGTCCTAGGACCCCTAGAGATATATGTTGTCATTTGATGGGTTGAAGGGGGTCATATGTCAACCTATGACTTGCTTTGACCCACGTGAAGCATTCTAATATGTCCCTAAAGGTCCTAGGATCTCTATGGACATATGTCATCAGGTAATGGGTTGAAGGGCATCATAGGTCACCCTATGACCCCCTTTGACCGATTAGAAGGATTCTAATATGTCCCTAGGGGTCTTAGGACCCCTAGGGACATATTTTGTCATGTAATGGGTCGAAAGGGGTTATAGGTCAACCTATGACCCCTTTTGACCCATAAGAACGATTCTAATATGTCCTTAGGAGTCCTAGCACCCCTAGGGACAAGTGTCATTATTTAATGGGTTGAAGGGGGTCATAGGTCAACCTATGACCCCCATTGATCCATAAGAACAATTCTAATATGTCCCTAGGGGTCCTAGGATCGGTAGAGACATATGTCATCATTTAATGGGTCAAAGGGGGTCATTGGTAAACCTATGACCCCCTTTGACCCATATGAATGATTCTAATATGTCTCAAGGGATCCTAGGACCCTTGGGGATATATGTCATCATGTAATGGGTCGAACGGGTTCATAGGTCAATCTACGACCCCCTTTAACCCATATGAATGATTCTAATACGTCCCTAGGGATCTTAGGACCCTTAGGGACATATATCGTCATGTAATGGGTTGAAGATTCTAATATGTCCCTAGGGGTCCACCCCTAGGGATATATATTGTCATTTAATAGTTTGAAGGGGGTCATAGGTCAACCTATGACCCCCTTTGATCCATATGAAACATTCTAATATGTCCCTAGAGTTCCTAGGACCCCTAGGGACATATGTCGTGATGTAATGGATCATAGGGGGTTATAGGTCAACCTATGACCCCTTTTGACCCATAAGAATGATTGTAATATTTCCCTAGGTGTCCTAGGACCCCTAGCTATATATTTCATCATTTAATGAGTCGAAGGGGGTCATAGGTCAACCTATGAGATCGTTTGACCCATATGAAGCATTCTAATATGTCCCTAGGTGTCTTAGGACTCTTAAGGAGATATGTCATCATGTAATGTGTCGAAGAGGGTCATAACTCAACCTATGACTCCCTTTGACCCATAAGAATGATTCTAATATGTCTTTAGGGGTCATAGGACCCTTAAGGACATATGTCATCATCCAATGGGTTGAAGGGGGTCATAGGTCACCCTATGAGCCCCTTTGACCGATAAGAATGATTCTAATATGTCCCTAGGGGTCCTAGGACCCCTAGAGATATATGTCATCATTTAATGGGTCAAAGGGGGTCATAGGTCAACCTATGACCCCCTTTGACCCATATGAAGCATTCTAATATGTCCCTAGGTGTCCTAGGACCCCTAGGGACATATATCATCATGTAATATGTCGAAGGGGGTCATAGTTCACCCTGTGACCCCCTTCAAACCATATGAAAGATTCTAATATGTCCCTAGGGGTCTCAGGACCCTTAGGGACATATGTCATCGTGGAATGTGTCGAAGGGGGTCATATGTCACCCTATGATCCCCTTTGACCCATATGAATGATTCTAATATATCCCTAGGGGTCTTAGGACCCCTAAGGACATATGTCATCGTGGAATGTGTCGAAGGTGGTCATTGGTCACCCTATGACCGCCTTCGACTCATATGAATGATTCTAATATGTCCCTAAGTGTCCTAGGACCCCTAGGGACAAATGTCATTTTGTAATATGTCGAAAGGGTTCATAGGTCATCTTGTGACCCCCTTCGACCCATATAAACTATTCTAATATGTCCCTAGGGGTCGTAGGATCCCTTAGGGACATATGTCATCATAGAATGTGTCGAAAGGGGTCATAGGTCATCCTGTGAGCCCTTTTGACCCATATAAATGACTCCACTAGAAATAATATAGTAAAAATAATAATAATATAGTATAACAATCATATATATATATATATATATAATTTATAGATTATAATAATAATAACATAATATATTATATATTATATCTTTACATTACGTTATATATATATATATATATATATATATATATATATATAATATAATATAATATTATTATATAATATATAGATTATATATTATTTTATATATAATAGTTATGTTATTATATTATATATTATATCTTTATATATTTCATAACTCAAATTAGTTATATCACTTACAAATTTGTTTTACCCTCTTATTTTTGTGCCTTTTCCCTCCAATTTTTATGCCGTCGATATCAGATATCGGATCTCATATCGAATATCTGATATGAGATCCAATATCTGATGTGAGATCCAATATCCGATAAGGCTTGGGCCTTACTTTCCAGGTTTGGTACCTGGATAGGTTAAAAAAAGTTAGAGCAGATTTTGAAGTGCTTTTAGACGTGTTCAAACTCTATTTTTTTCACATTGCCACTTTTTGGCATACCATGATCCTGCAAATACCCTTAAGTATTTGTAAATCCTTTAACCAGGTCACTATTGACATAGTGTAAAGCCTTTAACAAGGCAAGCCTTTAATAGGGCAGACCATCAGAAGTGGTTGAACCATATTACTATAGTAAATTTTTGTGGGTATCATTCCCACCCTAGTTTTACCTTCTTATTTTGGGAGGGTTTCTGGGTTACCAAAATCCAGTGTTATGTGTTGTAGATGCATGTTTTAGTTTCATATTTTCATGATGTATTTACATGCATGCAATTTACTTTTAGATAAAAGTTTTATTGTACAAAGTATAATACTATTGATTCACCCCCCCCCCCCCCCCCCACCCCCCTCATTAGTTTTCTTTCCATATTTGAATATTCCAACAGACAAAGCATTCCTTCCCAAACAACCACAACTCATCATAGCATTCTTTTTCATCCAAGGATTGATCTTCAACACACGATAGACCAGATTTCATTCTGAGCTCTTGCATATGGTTATTAATATCACGATCAACTTGCAGGCGAAGGAACACCTCATCCATCATAGAATTAATTCTCAAGTATATGTTCTCTTCAACTTTTTAAAGAATCAAACTATCATCAAGCATATAATGCATAATATCTCTTATCTTTCCCAAAGTGCCATCATAGTTTCCAGTACTACTTCCACAATCCAAATTAGAAACACCATGCATAGAGGAATGAAAAGAAAATTTATCAATGAATGCTTCATTCTCAATCTGGTTTGAATCAATACTTTAGTGGTCATCAAAGGGATAATCCAGCTGGAGTGATGATAGAAATCTACCTATAATTTCCTCTTCTTCATTGGAAAAAATGCCTTTTGGCATTCTAGATCCTTCCATGTGCTAATTACAGATTCTTAAACATGAGAGATCATCTTTATCTTCCATAAAAGTACAAGATTTAATCTCGGACTGCATGTTATTCTGAACCTTCTTACAAGGGAAACTTTCCAAAGAGAGATCACTTTCATCAATTTTATTAACAATGAAAGATTGATATTCTAGCAGCATGTTGTTGTCAAATTTTTTACACACAAGAACTTTTGAAATGAGATGACTATCATCACTTTCAAATCTGAAACTTTCGAAACATGGAGAAATGAAAGATTCAAGAGTATCTTTTTTCATGTTTCCCTGAGTATCAGCATGATCAACGAGAACATAAGGATTGTGAGGATTGAAGTAAGATGGTGTTACCAAGGAATCTTCTTCTTTTACTGTCACCCTTTCTTTATCTTTTTTATCACTGCTGCCATGGTTTTTACTTTCAGCTTGAATGTCTTTATCTACCCATTTTTGGTTGTCTTCAAGATGAACTATGGCTATAGCTTCCTCACTTTGTTGAGATATGTCTATACTGCTAGAATTTACTAGACAACCTTCTCCTTGCTCCTTCATGTTATATAGAAGATCACATGGTACAAAGGGAGGATTGTCTTTGATTTTAACATCTTCAGTATACTCAGAAGCTAAATATAATACATTCATGCTACCCCAAACAATCTCACCATCAGCATCTTGGGATTGATTCCTTACTGTTGTCACATCTTCCATATTTTTGCTATGGCACATAAGAGGGAAATTAGATTTATTACTCTCTTCTTGGGTATCAAAAGATGAGCTATCCTCATGGTATGGAAAGGATTTTGCATGAGTCTCTATATTCATAGGAACAAAGTGATAAGAGACACCTTCCTCTTTCTGAATGTATTTAAAATTTTCTCCTAAGGAAAATGAAGATGGGCAATCCAAAATATTTACCTCGTTCTTAGAGTTTACTAGAGATGATGTGGAGACGGGAATCATATGCGACTGAAAGGTGTCTAGACATTCATCATTCTCCTGACTTTCAACTACTTCTCCTTTTTCACATGCGTCTCCTTCTTCTTCTAGATCTTGCACTTGAGGTTTCTTCTGGACGAGAATTGCACCATAAAAAGACTTTAACCAGTCCACTTGTTTTGCTAGTTCTTCAGTAACCTCTCTGATAGGATAATTTTGGAATGGTGGGACGAAGATAAGGACTTTTGAGTTATCTTCATCTCTTGCTGGAACCCATTCCTTCAAGATTTCTTGATATGTAAGGAAGATTTTTTGGCATTTTCCTCAATAGAGCCGCCAACCTCCATCTTCGGGGAGGTACCTTCAGATTTTTGAGAAAAGAAAACATTGAAAATATGATTCTTTCCCCAGCTGAGTCGCCAAAAATCTGTTAGTGAACAGATTGTCCTTCAAGAAAATGCATGCAAATCTGACCCCGAATGCCCAAATGAAAGGACAAATCAACACCAACAGTTGGATAGGTTATCATGGAATTGATAACCTTCCTCTAAATTTTATTAGGTACAGCTCCCCATATGAAATATTCAATGAATTGTTTGTGAATGCTTTTAACCAAAAAGCATAAAAGGATACCAAACATCTACTCGTAAATACAGCGTAGATGCGAGAAAAACTAAACAACTACAAAAAATAAAATGGTAAATGACACAAAGTCCATTCACCTTGACATGCTACAAAAGATAGAATCAAGAAACACATTATCTATCTTCTTGAGAAAGTGCAGAAATAAAGATATGGAGATATAACAACATATTTAAGAGAAAACCAAAGTGACACAAAGATCACAATTAGTGGAAAATAGATTGCTCAAACTCAAAGTTTTGACAAACAATTAACTCTCAAGTCTCCCTCCTCTGAAAGCATAAAATGCATCACTATTACAATCACCATTAATAAAATCTTGAGGTCTTCTTTACATTTCAAAATAAAACACAACTCTCTTACTCCTGACACACAGTTCAAAAAGAAAGAAAGAAAAACTTGTCTCTGCTCCTCATGACACTCACAAGAAAATGGGCTAATGCTAGAAATAATCTTGAAAAGTTTCCCCATTTGCTGAAGCACAAAGTCTATAGTCTCAGAGAGAAAAATCTATGTAACCCCTTGACTCAACTCTTTTATTCTGCAACATCAAAGTCTCCAGCACCGAAAGAAGTGGAACCCTTTCTTATTCTGTCGCTGTCTTATTTAACTTTTTTTTCTTGTGACTTTTTAGTTTCATAACTGATTCTTGAAACTGTTTCTCTTCACCTTCCTTGATAGATTTTGTTTGATTTTTATGACATTTAGCTTTTAAAGGTTTTTCACTAAATCAAATGTCATTTTAGCATATTTGGACAAGTGGCAAATGAATAAATTAGTCCAAAATAATAATAAAAATCAACTGCTGGGCAGATTTGTTTTGACAATCAAATGGGTCTCAGTGCAGGGGCAATAACTAATTATTCCACTGTTAGATTTCCTTCATTTTCAGATATGTTGGAGAGATCCTAATTCTACATAACTTGACTGAAGTGATTGAGAAAATTATGTTTGAGTAAGAGTTATTGAAGACTGAGTCAAGGTATATAAAACTGCCAGAATAATCGAACCCGTTGAACTTGCTTGAACCATTGAAACTCATTTGAACCTGCGGGATGAACTCTTCTGAACTTGTGATTGCACCATTAGATCTTCTTCACTTTCGAATATGCTGGTGCTAGACTAGTCATTTATGTTCTCACTAGAGAAATTTGTGAAATTATGCTTGGGTGAAAAGTTACAAGTCGATGTTTATCGATATACAAAACTGTGATTTTGAACTGTCATGCCATCGAACTTGTTGAACCATTGAACTTGACATTTGAACTTGATCTCTGAATCACTTTGGACCACTTTGAAATTATAAACCAAGCCATTGAATCATACATGTGAACCTCTCAGAATAGATCATGAAACCTACATTAGCACATTGAACTATTTTGAACCACTTTGAACTGCTTCGAACTTTAGTTCGAAGTGGTTCAAAAACTCTGTACTTGAAGTTCGAACTGTTGAACCTTTGAAACATCAAACTCACTGAACCTTTGACTCACTTGAAGATTCACTATGATGTTACTGCGACATGAGTCAACTAAACAATTGAACCACTTTGAGCTGAGGTTCAAAGTGGTTAGAAGCTATGAATTACAAGTTTTTAAAACCATGGCTATATCAGGTACTAACATTAAGAAAGTTTCTATTTTTAGAAAGTCTCTATTTTTAGCGAGTTTCTATTTTTAGAAAGTCTCTATTTTTAGCAAGTTTCTATTTTAGGAGAGTTTCTATTTTTAGCAAGTTTCTATTTTAGAAAGTTTCTATTTTTAGCAAGTTTCTATTTCGCGAAAGTTTATATTTTTAGTAGGTTTCTCTTTTTGAAAAGTTTGTGTTTTTGGTAGGTTGCCATTTTGGAAAGTTTCTATTTTAAGTGAGTTTATTTTTGGAAGTTTTTATTTTTAGCAGGTTTCCTTTTTGGGAAATTTTTTTTCCAAATTTTAATTAATTTAAATTTTTTATACTAATAATTGATAATTTTTATTATTAATAATTTTAATAAGTATTGTTAAAATTTAAAATTTAATTATTTGAAATTTTTATTAACTACTTTATTATTTAAATATAATTCTAAAGTAAATTAAAAATCAAAGAAATTAATCAAGAGAATTAATATTTTCTTTTATAAAATTGGATGTGTTTACATGGTTTAGATATATGAAAATGATTTGTAATACTGGGGAAATTTTACATTAGTAATTATAATACTTTGAGAAAATGAAAACTGAAACCCTAGTTTTGAACATCGAATCTTGTGTTTGTTTGATAACGAATTGAACTATGAAACTATGCTGAAATAACTTTATATGGATTAGTTGAATTATCTGGGATTCTAGTGAACTCGAGAAAACTTTAGTGAATATGGTAACTAGAGAAATTAGAAATTGAAACCCTAATGTAGATCAAAAATATTAACTATAATATTTGGAAATGAAAATGAAAACTTGAAAACCTATAGTGAAGTTTAAACTTGTGTGTTTTCCAAAACATAATGAATTATGAAAGTAACTTTTGTATGCACTCTTTTTATGATGTGTAATGTTACTGTTAGGTGTCAGGTTGACTTAGGTTTGACTAGTTAGGATGTTTACTAGAGGCTTGGGAGTTTTGTTTATGATGTCATGATGATGCATTGTATACGATCTTTTATACTCAACCATGGTAATGTGTCTTGTATGCTCTATTAGGTGTTTTGATCTATCGATTGTTATTGCTTTCCAATATTGATTGTTATTTCTTTCCAATGCTCTTGTGTGAAATTGAGGTGAATGGCATGACCTATCTGATATAACCTTTGAGTCTTCAATTAGTTGTTTTTGGATTACTTTCTAGTCACTTGTATAGGACTGAGGTGTTTGTATGATTTGTTCTTGGTGATGTCATGTTATGATATGGATTGGTTTATGTATACTTGATTTTGGGATCAATCCTATTATCATTTTGGTGGAATCTGTGATTATAATTAGTGATTTTAAGTACTCATCATATGCTTTTTCAAGAACTAATGTATGGTATGTGGTCTTTTGTGATCTTTGAATTTTACTAGGCTTAGGGTAGGTTATCTATAGGTAGTGTCGGGAAGTGGCTTGCAATGGAGGTTGAGGCCCAAAGTGGCTGCCAGGGTAACCCATTGTAAGTTGTTTAATAAGTGAAAACACTGCACTAAATAGGAATAAAATGAACCTAATAAGAGTCTTTGTATGTTCTCACCCATGCCTCGAGTGCTAGTATAGATTAGGTGTAGTGCCTACCCCTAGTTTACATTTTTGTTATCATTGCCAAACTCTTTTAGGCTAGTTTTATGCTTGATTACTAGTAGTATTATTTTAAATTTATCAAATATTGTTTCACATTCAATTGATTATATGATGAGATTACTTGGTAGTCTATACTTCATGTATGCATGATGATTATTTAGTGGTTTCAATTATTGGTGATGATTAGATAGATGAATTATCACATATTTTTTTATGGATACTTACCCAATACTGCATGTGTATGGTGTGTGTGTATGTTTTCTTTATGTATGGTGTTTTTGATGTGGTTAAGGGAGTCCTAGTCACCTACTAGTCAAGATCTACATGATGCACCACTTCTTGCTATTGCCTATTTAGTTTAGAATATTGTATTTGTACATGCATGGATTTTATGCAGATTGCAAGTACTGGGTATCGACTTCCCTGAATTGCCAGGATGAGTATACCCTATTGTATTATCTCAATGGTAAGAGAGGGGAGATAAATTCTTAAGTCCAAATTCTAAACCTTTAATCCATGTGTCCTAGAAAATTAGGACAAGTATATGAGTTGATTACCTTTTGAATGTGTTGAATGACATTGATTCATAATTATAACCCTTCAGTTTGATCTTGTATGTGTTTTCTATGATGGGTTCTCATATTTTGTTTTATGAGTCCTTGGTGATATTTCTATTAATTAAGTCAAATTAAATTATTAAATTAATAATTTAATTTAATGGAAAATTATTATGGTATTTTAATACTTAATTATATTTAATTAATTGGAAGATTAATTAAATGAAAAGAATTAAATTTAAAGATAAAAGTTACAAGTCTAATTTTAGAATGTGATAATATTTATTTAATTTAATAATAATATATTTAGAGTTCATTTTTAAATAAATACTAAATACTATTATTATTTAAGTTAATAAATATTTTATCAATTAAACGTTTGAAAATAAATTAAAAAGTGAAAAAGATATTAATTTAATAAAAGTTTCAAAATTGGATAATTTGTGCATGAGATTAAAATTTAATAAATTAATTGAAAAGAGAAGTCAAGTGAAAATTAAATAAAGTTATTTTATAATTCAAACGTGCATGGAAAAGATAAAGAAAAGATTAAGAACAATTAATAAAGAGTTGAAGTATGGTGAGCAAGGAGTCCACTCGGGTGGATGCATAATTAGTGTACCAATTTTAGGAGAGAACTTGTTATCACCAGTTGAGGGTTCATTTTTGAAGGACCACAAATTTTGGAAGAGGAAAGAATTTCGGAAGAGAGAAGGTTTTGAGAAGTAAAATTTCTCTCACAATCTTCTTGGGCATAGCGATTAGCATCAGAGTCTAGGTATACACTTGTGATTATTTGCTCAGTTTATTACACTCTTTTCTTTCCTATCTTCATCATGACTGTCGAATGTCTATCTAAATATTTCTTAAGACAGATGCTTTCACTTTTGTGAATTTTCAGTATACATGTTAATTCTTCTATATACATAGAGATTGAAATATCTTAGAAAACCTCATCTAGTAATTTTGCAAATTAGATATTAAAGTGAGGAGGGTTTTGAAATTAAAAAGGAAATTTAAAGAGAAAATTCAACAAGTTGGTGTATTTTATCTATCAAATTAATGTTGAATCTGTTATTAAAAAATAAATTTTTTATTAAAAAGACGAGGACTTGTTTTATATAAATTTTATATGCATAAAATTTCATAAAATAAAATAAATTAAAATCATTTTTTTGAAAGGGTTTTTTTTGTTATTTTGTGTATAATTTTTTTTAAAAAAATAAAAAAATATAACAAATTATATGTGGGAGGGTGGATTTACCACACCCCCCTACCCCTGCACTTATTGTCTATTGTGCGACTGCTGTTGTAGACTGCGACAGTAAGATAGCCTTAGTAGTTCCTTTAAGGGAAGGCCAATGACCATTAAAATGATTTATGTCAAATTTTATTAAATTTAAATTTATTAAATTTTATTTTAATATTATTTGATATTAATTTTAAATAATATTTATTAAATAGAATTTTATTAACCGTTTTAATTATTAATAATTACCTAAAATATAGTTTATATCTATATAATTAAATTTAATTCATTTTAATTTTATGTATAGTTAAATATAATTCATGTTAATTAATGAACTCATTATTAAATTTGATAATTTTTAATTAAGTATGTTGATATAGATAATCCATTTGCATGGTTATTAATTAACTTGATTAAATGGAATTTAATTAAGTTTAATCATTAAAAGAGAAGTATTTAATGGATTTAAATTCATTTTATAACTGTAATGTTTTTTAATGAAATTGAAACTATTTTATTGAAAGATCATTAGTTATTATTTTAATGATTTAAATATACAAACATTTACCCTTAGAGTATTTTAGAAAATTGATTACAAATATTATGGGGATAATTCTTTATTTTATTCAAATAAATGCATGGGTTAACCTATAGGGTAAACATAGAATCTTTTTACTTGAAGCATACATTGAAATGAAAATTGAAAACCTCACTTTTGACTTAACAATATATTTTCAAATCAAACCAAACTGTGAGACTATCCTATTTTTTATGTGATGTCTATGTTTTAGGTTTGGAGTTGAGTAGAGTGTTGACCAGTTCTAGGACATCTACCAAAGGCTTGGGAGTTCTATGATTGTGGTATTATGCTGGCTCGATCTTGATTATTTTAACTCAACCATGGTAATGTGTTGGTATGCTCTATGATGAGTGTGATTATATTATTGGTTACTATTTTCATTGTCTTTGTGGGATAGCGAGATTTATGCTATGAGATATTTGACTTAACCATTTTGAATCTTCAATTAGTATTATTGGGATACTTTACTGTTTCTTGTTGAGAACTGATGTGTATTGTGATTTATCTTTTGACACTTTCCAGTCACTTGTATAGGACTGAGGTGGTTTTATTATGATTCTTTGATTTGTGCTTTATGAGCCTACAATAGGTTATCTATATGTAATGTTGAGAAGTGGCTTGCAATGGAGGCCAGGGCATTAAGTGGCTGCTAGGTTAACCCATTGTAAGTTGTTTAATAAGTGAGAACACCACAATAAATGAGAGTAAAATGAACCTAATAAGAGTCTTTGTATGTTCTTACCCATACCTTGAGTGTTAGTACATACTAGGATGGGAGTAGAGAGAATGCTTGGTTGTAACCTTGCATCATTTGTATGTTTTGTCAGTACAAGAGGATACTAGTGCCACATAGGAATCACTAGGGGGCCGGGGGCTTGAGAGATTTTTAGGGTAACTCTAGTGTGATTCATGTGATGAAACTTGCTTGCTTACATGGTAGGTTTTCTACATGTCTTTGTTTGCCTTTGGATTAGATGTTGATTTATCTTGGAACCTTGAGCTAGATTACTTTTAGGACTTCCTAGATTTAGAGAGTACTTTTGATATTTAGGTTGTTATCTTGTTTGGGACTTGAGACTATCTCCTTAGTGTAGTGAGAGTGGGACTTTTTGGGTTACCATGCATTTAGGTGGTAGTCCATTTTACTCCTACCATTGAGATCTATCCATTGATACCATGGCTGGAGTTTCCTTGTCTATATTTCCTTTGTATCTTTATGATGGGTAGTTATATCTTAGTATGGATGGTTTCATTTATTATATTTTACTTTGTATCATGGATCTGAGGAGGATGATATAATCTATTTGTATAAATGTATATTCTTTTAGCCTTTCATACCCTGTGACATGTATAGTGGATGATTGAGCATTCCAAATTTTATTGGCAAGTAACATTCAAAACAAATGTATATTATTTAAATGGACTTTAGACTTTTAATTATTGTTTCATAGGGATGTGGTATTTATTAGACTTATTATTAATTAAATTAAATGTGACTCAACATCTTGGGATCCTTAAGAAATGTAATCTATTATGTTTGCTTCTATACGATCATATGCTATTGCTTCCTATACTTTATGTTTGATGTGTATGTTAACCTTTCTTAAATTTTTTTTTTTGGAAAACTTAGTAAAATTTTAGGTTAATTCTTTTGGATCCCTTGGCAAGGTGTTACACTAGGATGGGAGTAGAGAGAATGCTTGGTTGCAACCATGCATCATTAGTATGCCTTATCAATACAAAAGGATACTAGTGTTGCATAGAGTCACTAGGGGGCTAGGGACAAGTTAGACTACTAGGGTAACTCTAGCATTAATTCATGCGATGACACTTGCCCACTTGCATAGTAGATTCCCTATGTGTCTGTGTTTGCCTTTGGGTTGAGATGTCAATTTATCTTAGAATCTTTGAGTTAGATTACTTTTAGGGTTTACTTGACTTAGATATTACTTTTGATTTTGGGATTGAGATCTTGTTTGGGACTTGAGACTACCTCCTTAGTGTGGTGAGAGTGGGCCATTTAGGTTCCATGAGGTTAGGTGGTAGTGCTTTTTCTTATTCCATTGAGATCTAACCATCGGATGCCACTATTGGATGTGTATGTGCAGATGATCATTTCTATCTATTCCTATATTTCTATGATGGATGATTATGCCTAGTGTATTGTTTTTGATTTCATAGATCTTACAAGATGATGTTATCTATTTCATGATGTATATTATTTTGGCCTTTTGTACCCTGTGACTTGTATAGTGGATGATTGTGCATTCTATTTATCGTCAAGTGGCATTTGAGATGGCTGTACATTATTTAAATAGATTTATACTTGTAGTTATTCCAAGATGCGAAATTGCTATGTGTTAGATTTAATATTAATTAAACTTAAATGTGATTCAACATCATGGGACCCTTAATAATTGTAATCCATTTTATGGTATGTGTTTATGTGAATGTTAATACTTCCACTAAATTATATCTATTATTGTATCTTTATCTTTAAAAAAATGCTTTTCAAATGTAATAGAACTTTAGGTTAATTTCTTTTGAGTCACATGGCAGGGCATTACATACACATATGTAGCAAGAAATTAAAATTGGAACCTGAAGAGAAAGTTAAATTTATAGTTTTGAAGTTGGATGATCCCAAAGATCAAATCCTTTACCAAGAATTAGAATTTGATAATTACATGTTGTTCACTTAAGGTTTCATGGATGACAAAGATGTTGAAGAAAGGAAAAACCAAACTCCAATTGAAGAAAAAGAGACATTGTCAATTTGGATTTGGAATTTGATGAGAGTTGTTCCTCATTTGGGTCTAGTGTAGGGGTAGTGTTGATATCACTTGAAGGAGAACCTAAACCCATGTCATTCAAGTTAGAATTTGGAAATATGAAAAACATTGCCAAATATGAAGCCCTATTACTTGTGATAATAGTTGTGAAAGGAAAATGAATATAAATACTGAAAGCTAGGGGTGATGTAGAACTCATCACATGACAAATTAAAGCATAGTAGTATGTAAAAAACCATAAATTGAAAAATTATAGGAATAGGGTATGGGATGAGATAGAATAGATAGGTACATTCTCCATTGAATCAATACCAAGGGAAATGAATTCCAAAGTATATTCATTGATAGTCTCCACCTCCTTGCTACTTCCTCACCCAAATTTCAAAGATAAGAAGTATCAGGTGGAAATTGCATACAAACCTTCCATTCCTAACAATGTAGAAGCCTGACAAGTATTCAAAGATGAAAAAGCTTTACAATTATTCCTAGAGAACACTGGAAATGTTAAGGAACATAATTCAAGTGATTATTAAGAAGATCAATCAAGAAATAGAAGAAAAAGGAATCTGACACCATCCAATTGCAAGGTAATATCATTCCACCCTACTTTGTATCATTGGAGAAATTATTTAATTGCCATCATACTTATATCAAGAAGAAGCGAGCAGATAAAGGACCTACCAATAGAGAATATGAAGGAATAAACATTGGAATATTGAAGAAAAGAAAGAAGCTAAGGATTTTTTTAAAATATTGAGATGTATTTACATGGAGTTATGAAGACTTGAAAAGTTTCATGAATGGATAATTAGAGCATGAATTCCCCTTACAACCAAACACTGCTCCTTTTAGACAGAAACAAGAGATGTTATAATCCAAAGGTCACCGATGCCATATTCAGAGAAGTAGATAAATTTTTCAAAGAAAGAATCATATACCTGATTGATCATTCTACTTGGATAGCTAACATAGTGCCCACTAGGAAGAAAAATGGAGAGATAAGGACATATGTAGATTTTTGGAATTTGAATCAAGCATCACTTAAAGAAAATTATGCACTCCCTAATATGGACCATCTCTCGTAGATGGTGGTAGATGCAGAGATGATATCTATGCTTGATGGATTTCTGAGCTACAATCAGGTTGAGGTGAAAAAGAAAAATTAGCATAAAACTGCTTTTGCCACCTCATGGAGAACTTTCACATATCATGGGATGCCTTTCAACCTCATCAACATCAGTGCTACTTTTCAACAAGTTATGGAACTTTCTTTCAAAGACATGAAGGGTAAGATTATTGTCACATATATAGATGACTTAATGGTGTTTTCAAAAAAGAGGAAAGCTCACATAGGAGATTTGAGGAAAGTATTACAAAGATGTAGAGAACATGGGATCTCTTTGAACCTTAAGAAGTCAGTATTTTTTGTGACTAAAGGAAAACTTCTTAGCCACATAGTGTCTTAGGAAGGGATAAGGATTGATCAAGAATGAGCCAAAGCTAAAGATGAAGTCTTCTTGTAAATAAGACTGGATTCAAATCATTCTTCAATCAAGTAAAATTCCTTAGGAGATTTGTTCTAGACTTTACTGAAATTACCAAATGCATCATATATATGATGAAAGGAAATCCAACTTTCAAGTGAAGTGATTCTAGAAAATAGGCTTTTAAAGATATAAAAGAAGCTATAGCTAACGCTCCTATTTATCCCACCTGGATTATAAGGAAGACTACATAATTTACTATAGGGTATTTGTAGGATCATGGTCAACCAAACTATGGCCTTAAGTGGTAGTGAAAAACTAACAAATCAAGGTTATGACAACTTGACACATAATTTTAAAGTGGTTCTGGACTTTATATCAAAAATTTGTAAAAAAATAATTCGTAGGAAATTTAATCTAGTTTCTAAAATACTAGGCCTTATCTAGAGAAATTTTTTTTTGATTAGTCAAAAGTTTGGATTTTAATGTAGTACTACAAAAATCTTAGGGTGAAAATAAAAAGTAGGTGTATGTCTAACCACCTTAATCAAAATCAAATGATAATATTTTTTAATATAATTATTGATATCAAAAGTAGACTCATGCCTAGATGTGACACATATTTTTGGGTTTTTTTATTCTAAATAAATAATTCAATATTAATTTTCTGCTAAAAATTTTTTGAAATAAAAAAACTCCTGTGTCTGACCACCTTAACTAATTGAAACTTTACCAAATTAATTTTATTTCCCTTATACTAGGTGAAGCATAGAATGTGACGCAACTTTTGGATTGAAAAAATGTTATACCATTTGAAAGTTATAGCTATTTTTCAATCAATATGTCAATCAACACTTTAGAATCATCTTCATTGAAAATTAACTAATAAATACTTATTGAACTCAAAATTCGACAGATATTATATCAATGGAATCTTGAGAGTGTTATAAAAAATCTTTTTCGTTTCATTCAATTTTGATGAAAATAACATTGTCAAATGGCTACTCGAAGTCTAAGTGTTAGTGAAACTATTATCAAACACATTTTTTGGGTTGACCAAATAAGTTTAGTAAATACCAAGCATAATCATATACCCAAATTCAAATAAGGTATCCAATTTTAGATTGGATACCTGATATGAAATTGGGTATTTGATTACACCAATTTTTTCAATTGGGAGGGAAACCACCCACATTGGAAATTTTGAAGGGAAATTTTAGAGGCAAACTTTAGAGGGAAATTTTAGAGGGAAATTTATTTTTGGGAAGTGTGGGCATTATTATTATTACATATGATTAAGATTATTATTATTAACTATTGTTATTATATATGATTATAATAATAATTATATATAGTAATATGTATGATTATAATGATTATTATTATTAAATATAACATAGTTATAAATATAATAATAATTATAACTAAATATTATATAGTAATATCTATGATAAATATTATTATTATTAAATATATAATCTAGTAATATATATGGTTATTATTGTTATATAATCTAATAATATATTATATTATATTAAAATATACAGTATTATATTATTATTAAATATAATATTGTCATGAAATGCATTGAAAAGGGTCATAGGTTAACCTATGACCCTTCTCTATGCATTTCATGACAACATATGTCCTTGGGGCCCCTAGTAACCCCTATCAATGCATTTGCAATGGGTCCCTAGGGGTCATAGGGCCCCTGGGGACATATGCTATCATGAAATGTGTCAAGAGGGGTCATAGATTAACCTATGACCCCTCTTGATGCATTAGAACCAACCAAATGGGTCCCTAGGGATTCTAGGGCCCCTAGGGACATATGTTGTCATGAAATGCATTAAGAGGGGTCATAGGTAAACCTATGACCCCTCTCAAGACATTCAAACCAACCACATACATTCCTAGGGGCCCTAAGGCCCTTGGGGACGTATGTTATCATGAAATGCATTGATAGTGGTCATAAATTAACCTATGACCCCTCTCGATGCATTGGAACCAACCAAATGGGTCCCTAGGATTCCTAAGGCCTCTAGGGACATATGTTGTCATGAAATGTGTTGAGAGGGGTCATAGGGTAACCTATGACCCCTCTTGACACATTAGAACCAACCAAATGTATCCTTAGGGGGTCTTAGGGCCCCTAGGGACATATGTTGTCATGAAAAGCATCAAGAGGGGTCATAGGTTAACTTATGACCCCTCTCAATGCATTGGAATGAACCAAATGGGTCCTTTGGGGTCCTAGGTCCCCTAGGGACATATGTTGTCATGAAATACATCGAGAGGGGTCATAAGTTAACCTATGACTTCTCTTGACACATTTGAACCAACCAAATGGGTCCCTAAGGGCCCGAGGGCCCCCAGGGACACACATCATCATGACATGAATCATGAGGGGTCATAGCTTAACCTATGACACCTCTCAATGCATTAGAACAAAACAAATGCATCCTTAGGGGCCCTAGGGCCCCTAGGGACATTAGTTGTCATGAAATGTGTCAATCTCAATGCATTAGAACCAACCAAATGTGTCCCTAGGAGTCCTAGGGCCCCTAGGGACATATGTTGTCATGAAATGTGTTGAGAGGGAATCTATGAGCCCTATCGATGTATTGAAACCAACCAAATGCATTCCTAGGGGCCTGAGGACCCTTAAGGACATTCATTATCATGAAATGTGTTGAGAGGGGTCATAGGTTAATATATGACCCCTCTTGATGCATTATAACTGACCAAATGTGTCCCTAGGGGCCCTATGGCCCCTAGGGATATATGTTGTCATGAAATGTGTCGATAGGGGTCATAGCTTAACCAATGACCCCTCATGATGCATTGGAAACCAAATTGGTCCCTAGGGGTCCTAGGGCTACTAGGGACATATGTTGTCATGAAATGCATTTAGAGGTGTCATAGGTTAATGTATGACCCTTCTTGAATCATTAGAACAAACCAAATGTGTCTCTAGGGGCCCTAGGGCCCCTAGGGACATTCATTGTTATGAAATGCATCAATAGGGGTCATAGATTAACCTATGATAGCTCTTAACAAATTGGATATGGGTCCCTAGGGGTCCTAGGGCCCCTAGGGACATATGTTGTCATGAAATGCATTAAGAGGGGTCATAGGTTAATCTATGATCCCTCTTGATGCATTAGAACCAACCAAATGCATCACTAAGGGTGCTAGGACCCCTAGGGACATGAATTGTCATGAAATGTGTCGATAGGGGTCATAGGTTAACCTATGATGACTCTTGATGCATTAGAATCAACGAAATTGGTCCCTAGGGGTCCTAGGGCCCCTAGAGATATATGTTGTCATGAAATGCATTGAGAGGGGTCATAGGTTAACCCGTGACCCCTCTCAACACATTTGAACCAACCAAATGTGTGCCTAGGAGCCTTAGTGCCCTTAGGGACATATGTTGTCATGAAATGTGTCAATAGGGGTCATAGATTAACCTATGACCCCTGTTAACACTTTAGAACCAACCAAATAGGTCCCTAGGGGTCCTAGGGCCCCTAGGGACATACGTTGCCATAAAATGCATCAAGATGGGTCATAGATTAACCTATGACTGCTCTAGATGCATTTGGGCTAGCCACATATGTTGTCATAAAATGCATCGATAGGGGTCATAGATTAAACTATAACCCCTCTCAATGCATTAGAAGCAATGAAATGGGTCCCTAGGGGTCCTAGGGATATATGTTGTCATGAAATGCATTGAGACTATTAACCTACGACCCCTCTCAACACATTAGAACCAACTAAATGCATCCCTAGTGTTTTTAGGGCCCCTAGGGACATATGTTGTCATGAAATGCATCGAGAGGGGTCACAGGTTAACCTATGACTCCTCTCAATGCATTAGAACCAACCAAATGGGTCCTTAGGGGTCCTAGGGCCCCTAAGGACATATGTTGTCATAAAATGCATTGAGAAAGGTCATAGGAAAACCTATGACCCCTCTTGATGCATTTGAACCAACCAAATGCATCCTTAGGGGCCGTAGGGCCCCTAGGGACATATGTTTTCATGAAATGCATTGAGAGGGGTCATAGGTTAACCTATGACCCCTCTCGATGCATTCAAACCAACCAAATGCATCCATAGGGCCCCTAGGTACATATGTTGTCATGAAATGTATTGAGAGGGGTCATAGGTTAACCCATGACCCCTCTCGATGTATTAGAATTTGTTGGTGTAAATATGTATGTACTATTTACACTTACTTAACTTTACTTAGGTTAATGAATTATTTTATTATTTTATTTTGCAAGAAACTTAGGAGTTTGTACACTTTTTTGAGTTGTCATCTTGACAACACAGAAGTATGCAACTCCATTTTAGCACATGTTGTCTACAACATTGATTTGTGTGTTACACCCTTGTAGGTGTATCCTCTCATCATCACACTTACTTCCATGCTTAATGGAGGATAACCCATATCTGGTGGACATGCGCGTCATTGTACAACTTATCATGTAGCCAATTTTGAGGCATTCTAGATGTATCTCAAAGGCCTTTATATACAGACACTCCTAGTGTACTTTTATGAATGCATATTGAATGAATATATTGTCATTCTGATCATACTCTCTCTTTCTAGTCTATAGTTGTGCTTGTGTTTGAGTTCTTAGTTCTTGGGTGAATTTTGCACTAAGAAAAATTCTTACATGGTATCAGAGCTATACCAAATTCTTACATGGTATCAGAGTTTGGAGATTTTCTTATCACATAGCCATTCAAGACCATTTTTGCTTCAACACCTCAGTATGAATCTGGAGTACTAAAAAAATTGGGAGCATCTAGAGCTAGATTTGACCTTGTCATTACATCCAAAACATTAATCAGTGAAGATTGACTATAAATATGCCTAACCTAGGCCAAAGTTGACCATGAGGTAAATTTTTTTTGCAAATCAGCACCTGGAGGCCTCAACTTGTAGTTCGGGTATGGTCATTTGTAGATCTATTTGATTATTTTTCTTGTCTGTAATTTATTTCTCTACAATTTCATTTTTGTTAGTACTTTCAAAAAGAAAAATTGCCCTTTGGGAAGCTAGTAGAGATTTTTTTTTGCAGATAACGGGTTGTCAGATCCTGACCCTACACAGAGTATATTTTGTTTGATATTCATAGAATATTTAACTATTACTTCCAAATATTCTATGTAATTTAAATAGGCACAACATTATTCATTTAAAAAAATTTCAGGCCATACCATAAATGCGGCTCTACTAGTATTGACAATTGCAGAAATACACAGGGAAAGCCCATCTGGCCAAGCCCACCCCACACTTTGGTAGCCTCTTTGTGTAAGGCTCCCTGGGCTTTAACATTTAAGCTACACACAAAGGGTAACCCCACTCAATGTGGTTTAAATAATAATAAAAAATCCTCCTACCGTAAAGATTTCTCTAGCCCTTGTGGAATTTTTATAGCCCCCACAAAGATGTTTTATGACAGAGACCTTTCTCCAGTGACATTTAAAACAAATCTAGTCTGCAATTAAATTTTAGCATCGTTGCAAGTTCCAACCCACAGTTTTGATTTTTCTAACCTTGGAAATTTTTTTCTAGTGGTCTAATTACCTTTTCAGTCCCTACTCCATTAGTGTTAAATAACATGTGGTAGAAAACTATTTGCAGAGACAACACCATGAGGTAGGGTCATAGTGCCGAGTCAGTGATAGTAGATATATCCATGTGAGAAACTCATCTTGCCAGCTAAGCAACAGTTAACCAACCCCTCAATGCCATGTGTATGTTGCCAGTCAACTATGTGACTACCACACAAGTGCTAAATTCCACATCAACTCACATGCAACATTTTAAAATTGTCTTGGACAACAGACCTGCCACATCAATTTGTTAACAGCAAACAATGCTTAGGCACATGAAATCTAGCCAAGCATCCTAGTCAATAATTTTGTACACCATATAGCTTCTACCACATGTATGTCTATATGGATCTATATGCCCAGTCACCTACCATGTCAGTCTAGGAAACCTTTTTTGTTTGATGTCATCATTTCATTAGGTTAAATTTAATGGTCATTTAACCATCATTTCTAGTCATATTTCAACTACTATGATAGTCGTTTGACCATCAAATTTGAGATAGCAATTTTCCTACCAGACCCCTCTCCAAATTGCTTTTTGATTTGGCAGCCAGACTTTGTGAGCCCATAACTCAGTCATCCAGACTTCAATTCAAGTGCAATATTTTTTGAAATTGGGTAGAATTTCTTGAACTTTCTAGTGGTGGTGTTATTTTCTTGTTTTGGTGCAAGGATTTTCTAGAAATTGCATTTTTTTGTGACTGTATCTACTTAATCTTGCATTTTGTAACTTCAAATCCTTTGTACGGGCTCATCTAGTCACCTTTTCAGGTTTCATTTTGTTTGAAAGTGCATATTTTTTGTCTACTTTCCAAATTTGTAGTCAGATTCTAGGGTTGTGTGGACAAAATTCTCACTTTTAGAATTAGGGCTTTTATGCATTGTAAATCTTTAATTACTTTTTAGAATTGTTGTACATCTAAGATACAGTGCTTAGTGATAGATTTGGGCCTCAAAAGGTAGTTGTAAAAGCAAAATTAGAAGGTCCACTTTGTTCATTTTGATAAGTGGCCCATTATAAACACACTACTTATAAAGTGCTAAAAGCATCTTTTTTGGGGTGGTCTTTTGATTGAGTGAAAAGCGGGGAGGGGGGGTGTGTACCGTGTTCTTGTGTCTCTCTTTTGTGCTCTTTATATTTTCTACATCATGGGTTAATTTAAATGTCCATGTCTAACTTCATACAATTATTCTACATGGAAAGATATTGCATGGAATAGATTAATAGAAAAAGGTTATAGTCTTTATGTTGATGGTACAATTACCAAACCTGCTAATGCTAAAGAGCTTATTGAATGGAAAAAACAAGACCAACAAGCTTTAGGAATTATCAGGAGTTGTGTACATAGGGATCTCTTCTTTTACATTGCCAATTGTACAAAATCCAAACTTGCATGGGACAAACTTGAATCATTGTATGGTAAGGTGGATGAAGAAAAGGGATTTTAGATTGAGTATGATCTACTCCTCTTAGATCCAAAGAACTTTAACATAATTTAGGATTACATCAACAAAGCCAATGAGTATAGGGCATTACTTAAAGATTGTGGAAATCCCATGAACGATGAAAAGTTGATACATCACATCCCAAAGAAGCTCCCTTTAGAGTATGCTTTCCTTTGTTTCGAGTTTCAATACTCACAGGTTGACCATGGGAACTATTTACTAGAAGCCTTCATTTGGTGCATTTGCAGAGATGTTGATTGTTGAACAATCTCACTCGATGGATTTAGGACTTTTCATAAAATCAAAGACCAGAGCCTTGGTGGCTAGTGATGAGAACCAATCAAGTCAAAGAGGGAAAAGTTCTAGCAACAAGAAGAAGAAGCAGTGGAAGTAGAAATCACAATTTGAGACACAAGAATCCTCTTCATAGCAAGGCAATTCTTCTTCCAACGAGAAGGGAAGTAATGAAAATAAGGACAAATTTTTGTGTGCATACTGCAAAAAACCAAATCATGATGAGCATCATTGCAAGACTAAAGGAATCAATGAGTTAGAAAATATACTTAGGAAGAACAAGATTCAAGTGCTAGGTACTTCCAAGGATTTAACTCCAACCTCTTCAAAGGGAAAAGGGCAAGCACTTATGAAAAATTCAAGTTCTTCTTTGAAATGGATACTTGACTCATGTGCCTCCTACCATATGGGTTATTTAAAGGGAGAATTTTCTTCATTGAAGTAGTCAAAGGTATCACACATCTTCATAGGAGATGATACTAAAATGGAAGTTGAAGGAAAAGGACATGTGGAAATGAAAAATTGGGAATTCAGAGATGTTCTCTACATTCCAAACCCTAGCTCAAATCTCCTCTTAGTTTACCAAATCACTCACCTTGGAGATGGTCACAAAGTTGAGTTCCTTTCAGATTTAGTGATGGTGTGTAGTCTAAAAGATGATTCATTGGTTGCTGTGGGGAAAGTTAATGATGACAAGAGGCTTTATTCCTTCTCCCACTTTGTGCCTAAGGCTCCTTCTCAAGCCTTGTTGACTTACTCTACTTCACAAAACACATTATGACATGAGTGGTTTGGTCATCTTGACTTCCACTATCTTTAGCAACTTTACTTTAAACACATGGTCAAAGGTCTATCTAACATCAAGTTTTCTAAGTGAGAGTGTTCATTGTGTTTAGTGGATATCCATCTCGAGGAGAAATATGATAAAAGCAAGTCTTCTCAAGCACCAATTGTTCTCTAGTTAGTTCACATGGTTTTAGCAGGACCTTTTGCAGTGACTTCAGTCAGCCAAGGCCACTACATCCTCACATTTCTTGATGATTTTTCATGATTCACTTGGGTCTACTTCCTTCATCACAAGAATGAAGTGGTTGATAAGCTTCAAGCCTTCAAGACTCATGTTGAACGCAAATCCAAGAAAGCCATCAAGGTTTAATGGGTGCACAATTAGAATAGATATGTGGACGTAAGCCTTAGGGACTTTTGCAGTCATGAATGAATTGATCTTCAGAACCCACTAGCATTCAGTCCACACAAGATGGATGTTGTAGCTATGAGGATTAGGACTCTCAAATCCATGGAAAGTTACATGATTAAAGCCAAATCTCTTGATCCAACACTTGAAGTTGAAGCCATTAGTAGTGCCACTCACATACATAACACATCTCCTCATAATGCCTTAGATGGGAAGACTCCTTTTGAGGCATGGTGTGGTAGAAAACTAGTTGTGAGTCATTTTAGAGTCTTTGGTTGTCCAACATGGACAAACCTTACTTTTAGGGGATGCAAGGCACTGACACCTAGGCCTTGTACCTCCATAGGATATGAAGACAATGTGAAGGATTATAGACTTATGGATCTAGAGACTCATGATATTTTTTTGGAGAAGGATGTTAACTTTGAGGAAAGTTCACCCAACTTATCCTCTAACCCTCTTTGCACTTCATACATAGTGGAAACTGATAGTGACACCAGTGATAGTGCTTCAACAAATTTAGACACGTGGGGTTCTATCAGCAATTATAGTGAAAGGTCACATCATCAGTATAATACACATGCTTATATTTCCACAATTAAAAGTTCACCATAGCATCGTACATGTTGTCTTCCACCTCCAATTTTAGTTGATGACTACATGGTAGACATTGTAGGTTTGTTCTTGGAGTCGCACATTGCAGACTTGGGAGACAACCTTGATTTTTTGCATCTTCTATTTGATGAAGGTGATCCTTCTACAGTTGTTGTGGATCTTTATGAAAAATAGTTGTCAGAGGTCTCTTTGCTAGTTGAGTAGACAGATTGTTCATTGGAATAGGTTCAACAGACATCCTTTCCAAATCTGCATTCATTTTTTTCAACATAGTTGGATGAAGTGAACATCAGCATTAGCATAGGGATACTTGAGTAGGTTTTAGGGCCACCATACATCTTTAGGATTGTACCTTTGCCATTTTTTCTTCCAAAGGGGAGGAACGATATTCTGCATTCATGGACCAACTTCTTCATTGGAGTAGCTTTTACTAACTGACATTCTTCATCTGGGGGGGGGGAACTACCTTGTCTCTCTTCCTCTTCTTTCTTATTGGGGGGCCTTTTTCCTCTTATAAGGTTTTGTCTCTCTCCTTCTTCATTTATTTATTTACTAGATGTATGTTGTAATGGGGGGGTTTTGATTACTCCATTTATCCATACATCCCTATTCATCTCTCCTTTTGGGGGAGGGTTTTACCCATGAGGTTTTCCCTCTTTCTCCACTTTATGAGAGATTGCATTTCATTATGTACACGGGTACCTGACATGGCCTAGCAGTTAGGACCCATCATGTATTTCATCCTAGTTTTTGTAAGCTTGAGGGAATTCCCCTAAGTTTCTCTTAAGGGGGGGTGTTGGTGTAAATACATATTTACTATTTACACTTTCTTGAGTTTACTTCAGTTAATGCATTATTTTATTATTTTGTATTATTTTTTATTTTATTTTGTGAGACACTTATGAGTTTGCACACTTTTTTGAGTTGTTATGTTGACAACATAGAAGTACACAACTCTATTTTAGCACATGTTGTCTACAACACTGATTTGCATGTTACACCCTTGTAGGCTTATCCTCTCATCACTGCACTTACTTCCATGCTTAATGGAGGATAACCCATATCTAGTGGACATGTGATTGGTTGTATGAATTATCATGTAGCTGATTCCAAGGCATTCTAGATGTATCTTAGAGGCCTTCATATATAGGCATTCCTAGTGTACTTTTATGAATGCATATTGAATGAATATATTGTCATTCTGATCATACTATCTCTTTCAGGTCTATAGTTGTGCTTGTATTTGAGTTCTTAGTTCTTGGGTGAATTTTCCCTAAGGAAAATTCTTATAGAACCAATCAAATGCATCCCTAGGGGTCTTAAGGACCCTAGGGACATATGTTGTCATGAAATGCATCAAGAGGGGTCATAGGTCCTATGACCCCTCTCGATGCATTAGAACTAACCAAATGGGTCCCTAGGGGCCCTAGGGCCCCTAGTGACATATGTTGTCATGAAATTCATCAAGAGGGGTCATAGGTTAACCTATGACCCCTCTCAACACATTTGAACCAACCAAATGCATCCCTAGGGGCCTTAGGGTCTCTAGGGACATATGTTGTCATGAAATGCATTGAGAGGGGTCATATATTAACATATGACCCCTCTTGATGCATTAGAACCAACCAAATGCATCCCTAGGGGTCCTAGGTTCCTTAGGGATATATGTTGTCATGAAATGCATCAAGCCTCTCAACACATTAAAACCAACCAAATGCATCCCTAGGGGCCCTAGGGACCCTAGGTACATATGTTGTCATGAAATATGTCGAAAGGGTCATAGGTTAACCTATGACCCCTCTCAATGCATTAGAACCAACCAAATGCATCCCTAGGGATTTTAGGGCCCCTAGGGACATATGTTGTCATGAAATGCATCGAGAGGGGTCATAGGTTAACCTATGACCCCTCTTGACTAGGGCTCCTAGGGCTCCTAGGGACATATGTTGTCATAAAATGCATCAAGATGGGTCATAGGTTAATAAACTATAACCCCTCTCGACACATTCGAACCAAC
Organism: Cupressus sempervirens; assembly: GCA_028749045.1. Taxonomy (NCBI): domain Eukaryota; kingdom Viridiplantae; phylum Streptophyta; class Pinopsida; order Cupressales; family Cupressaceae; genus Cupressus; species Cupressus sempervirens. Next base: position 629,717,560 of record CM053783.1, read on the forward strand.
CAAATGAACCCCTTTGGGGCCCTAGGGAACCTAGAAACATATGTTTTCATGAAATGCGCTGAAAGGGGTCATAGGTTAACCTATGACCACTCTCAATGCATTAGAACCAATCAAATGCATCCTTAGGGGTCCTAGGGGTTCTAGGGACATATGTTGTCATGAAATGCATCGAGAGGGGTTATAGGCTCTCAACACATTTGAATCAACCAAATGCTTCCCAAGGGGCCCTAGGGCCACTAGGGATATATGTGTTCACGAAATGCATCGATAGGGGTCCCCTAGGGGTCTTAGGGCCCCTAAGGACATATGTTTTCATAAAATGTGTCGAGAGGGGTCATAGGTTCTCAATGCATTTGAACCAACCAAATGCATCCTTAGGTGCCTTAGGGCCTCTAAGGACATATGTTGTCATGAAATACATCTAGAGGGGTTATAGGTTAACCTATGATCCCTCTTGATGCATTAGAATTGACCAAGTGTGATATATGTTGTCATGAAATGTTTCGAGAGGGGTCATAGGTTAACTTATGACCCTTCTCAATGTTAGGAATAAGGTGTCTCAACCTTGTATAATTGCTATTCTTATTATTATTTGTTTAATAAATTTAATTTTGCAAATAATATGTAAATGTGAGTGTACATGTCTAGTTGGCATGTTGATTACTTACATGTGTCAGCATCTTGAAGTGTGTGAAGGAGATCATGGCTGAAATGGTTATGACAGATTCCTATGATGCATAAGAGCTATTTAAGGAATGAGCTATGACAGGTGTAAGAGCATCTTATGACATGGGGCCTATTTGGGTGCCCAAGAATGAGTGGTTGGTGTTTGTAAGAGAATATGCCAAAAATAGGTTGGTTTGACGAATTCCCTTACACTTCTCTTGTGATTGCTATTTTTGGCAGATTCTATGACAAGCTGTCATTGCCTATTCAAGGGGTGGACACCCTTTTCTTGGTATTGCATGTATATGTGGCATTGTGCATGTTTCTTGGTGGTTGAGCCATGCAAAATGTCCAACTCCTTTGTGGGCATTTTGTTGGGTCTTAAGATGTTCATAAAAGTAGTATTGCATGTTGTAAATTCAAGAGAGAGGAAGAGGAGAGTGTGTAGGTACTGTAGTGCTACTAGAGTCTTCTATTGTTGCTATTAAACTTGCATTGCAAGTGTATTGTAACCTTGTGTTGAAGATAATACATTGTCCAGGTTTTGAAGGGGTGGGGTTGTTTTACCGAAAGGTTTTTCCCCACTGGAAAATCTTTGTGTTATGTGTTTCTTTCTCTATCTATTTTTTGTATGCATGGTTGGATGCAATATTTTTGTTGTTTACAAATTTGTAAGTGAAAAGATTTAAAAGGATTTTCACCATACTTTCCTTAAGAGATTAGTGTAGGAAGCTATTTCCACACTTGAGTTTCCTTACAGTTGGTATCAGAGCCTGATCAACTTTTGATCCTAGTTGTTGGGTAGGGTTTTTTGAGCTAATCTCAAGTTGAGTGGGAATATTGTGTAGAGCATCCTCAATCTTATTTGTATATTGAGATAGTGAGTTCATCATATAGAAGAATGGAGGTGGAGAAATTTAATGGCACTAATTTTGAGTTGTGGAAACTCAAGATGGAAGACATGTTGGAAGATCATGACCTATGGGAAGTGACTTCAAATGCTACGAGACCAGCAACTATAGCTCAAGAAGATTGGGATATCAAAGACCATAAAGCTAAGGGTCTCATAAGACTCTGTTTAACTGATGCAGTCCTTTTGAATGTTATAGATGAGAAAAGCACATATAGTTTGTGGGAAAGACTTGGGGCCGTGTATCAGGACAATTCTTTGGTGAACAAGTTGTTCCTGAGGAAGAAGTTGTATTCTCTATGAATGGAGGAAGGTGGATCCTTAAAAAATCATTTAAATGCATTTAATCTACTGGCTGCATAGTTGACATCAGCTGGTGTCAAGTTAGAGGAGGAGGATCATTGCTACACACTTTTGTGTTCTTTACCAGATTCATGGGACCATCTTTTGATGGCTCTCGGAAGCACATTAGTCACTTTCAAAATGGATTATGTGGTGTATTCACTTCTATCAAAGGAGATGCAGAGAAAGGCTTTCGTTTTAAAAAAAAGAAGCACTTGCTATTCGTGGGAGATCCACAGAAAGAGGGCAGAAAAATGAGAATAAGTCTGACAATAAGGGTAGATCCAAATCCCATGGGAAGTCAAAGACTTCCAATAATTCTAAGGAAAAATATTGGAACTGTGACAAACTTGGGCACTTCCGTAAAGATTGCAAAGAGCCGAAGAAGAAGAAGGAAGGTTCAGATTCAGCTTCGAAAAGATCTCAAGAAGATGGCGATGCATTCATCATAGCTTTGGCAGCCCATGCATCTGATGATGTGTGGTTGGTTGAATCGGGTGCATCTTTTCACATGACCTCTCATTGAAACTGGTTCTCAAAATATGGAGAGTTTGATGGTGGAAAGGTGTACTTGGGTGATGATTCTCACCTAAAGATAGTTGGATGTAGAAGGGTCACTATCAAATTTCCTGATGGACGAGTAAAGGGAATCAATGGAGTTATGCACATTCCAGGTTTGGCACGAAACCTATTATCTGTAAGTATGCTGAATGATGTAGGTTTGCAAGTTGTTTTTTATAAAGATGGATGTAAGATGATGAGAGGAACTATGGTGTTTGCTAAGGGTACTAGGAGAGGTACTTTGTTTCAGCTTGATGCATGCATTTCTCAGTGTAATAGTTCTTCTATTTCAAAGAAGAGAGTAGCTATCACTTCATCCCCACCATTTGAATGAGTAGTAAAGAAGATTGTGGTTAGTGGTCTAATGGTAGTGCAACAAGTGTACCTAAGGGTGCAAACACTTTGGAAGGAAAGATTCCTACAGAAAAGACAATGTTGTGGCATATGAGATTTGGCCACATTGGTGAGAAGGGTCTCAGAACCTTGAAAAATAAAAATCTCGTTGAGGGGATAAATGATTGCAGTCTCAAGTTTGACTTCTATAAACACTGTGTCTATGGTAAACAAAATTGTGTTCAGTTTTACTCAAGTTCTCACAAATCTTCTGATGTTTTGGACCTTATTCATTCTGATGTATTTGGTCCTGTAAAAGTTCCTTCAATCTCCAAGTCTGTATTTTTTGTATCTTTCATAGATGATTATAGTAGAAGGACATGGATTTATTTCCTTAAAAGTAAGACACAAGCCTTTAGTTGATTCAAGGAATTTAAAGCCCTTGTAGAGAATCAGACTAGTAAGAAGATTAAGTGTGTGAGAACTGACAATGGTGGTGAGTTTTGCTTAGTAGAGTTTGAATAGCTGTAAAGAACAAGGTATCGAGAGGCATAAGACAACTCCTTATACCCCACAACAAAATGGAGTTGTAGAGAGAATTAACAAGACACTAATGGAGAAGGCTAGGAGTATGATTATTGGAGCTGGTTTAGAACAAAGGTTTTGGGCCGAAGTTGTGGCCACTGCTTGCTATCTAGTTAACAGATCTCCTACATTAGCCATTTTTGGTAAGACAACCATGGAGGTGTGGTCTGGTAAAAATCCTTCAATTAGACATCTTCATGTTTTTGGTTGTGAAGCTTATGCACATGTTCCAAAGGAGAAAAGATCTAAGTTGGAAAATAAAGCTGTTAAATGTATTTTCATTGGGTACAGTGCTGGTGTGAAAGGATACAAGCTTTGGGATCCTATGACTAGTAAGGTGTTGTATAGTAGAAATGTTATTTTTAGAGAGCTAACATCTTCTCCTATTGTGCTACAACCAGAAGAAAAAGAAATGGAAAAAGATGTTGTTCAGTTGCCTCCTACCCCTGAGAAGATTGAATAGAGAGACCATGTTGGATCTAATGATGAGGAGAGCTCTAGTAGCTCTAGTAGTTTAGAAGAAGAGGAAGAACAACCTAAAATGTAGCCCTTGAGGAGATCCATGAGAGAAAGGAAGAAACAAGAAAGGTTTGGTTATTCTATGTTAAATTCCAGTTGTGCTTTTTCTTTGATTACTAACACTGATGAGCCTAGATTTGTGAAAGAGGCTTTGGGCATGGAAGATGCAGGTTCCTGGATTGAGGCTATGGATGATGAGATGGCTTCATTAGAGAAAAAAAAAAAATGGGACCTTGTACCTTTGCCTAAAGGGAGAAAATCTGTTGGTTGTAAATGGGTGTTCAAGAAGAAATTCTATGCAGATGGCAGTGTTGAAAGGTACAAAGCTAGATTGGTTGCAAAGGGATATTCACTAGTAGAGGGAATAGATTATGGTGAAATATTCTCTCTTGTTGCAAAGTTGACATGCATTAGATTTCTTTTATCTCTTGCTACATCATATGATTTAGATATAGAACAGATGGATGTGAAGACAACTTTCCTTCATGGTGATTTGGAGGAAGAGATTTATATGTCACAGCCTAAGCACTACATTGTTAAAGGTAAAGAATCCTTAGTTTGCAAATTAAAGAAATCTCTATATGGTTTGAAGCAATCTCCTAGGATGTCGTACCTTATGTTTGATGCCTTTGTGTTGTCGATTGGATTTGTAAGATCAAAATCAGATCATTGTGTTTATTTTAGAGTTGAAAATGATCGCCTTATTGTTGCATTATATGTTGATGACATGTCGCTATTTGGGAAGGGTAAGGGTATGATTTTTGATTTTAAATCTCAGTTGTCAGCACAATTTGAGATGAAAGATCTTGGGGTAGCTAGGTACATATTGGGTATGGAAATTAGTAGAGATAGGCCTAACAAAAAACTTTGGTTGAGTCAGAGTAAGTATGTGAAGTCTATGTTGGACAGGTTTAGCATGGTAGATTGTAGACCACTATGTGTTCCTATTCCTGTGGGAACAAAGTTATTTATAGATGATTGTCCAAAATCTCCTAGTGAGATGGAGGACATGAGTAGAGTACCTTATGCTAGTGCAGTTGGCAGTCTTATGTATGCTATGGTCTATACTAGACCAGACATTGCCCAAGCAATGGGAGTCTTGAGTCAGTTTATGGCTAATCATGGATTGGTACATTGGGATGTAGTTAAGCGAGTATTAAGATATTTGAGGGGTACATCAGATTACTCCATATGTTATCATGGTAACTCTTCTGGATCTCGACATTTAGTTTGTATTCATGGGTTTGTGGATTCAGATTGGGCTAGTGATATTGACCGCAGGAGATCCACCAGTGCTTATGTGTTCACTACGTTTGGTGGTGCCATCAATTGGATGAGCAAGCGACACCCTATGGTTGCTTTGTCCACTACATAAGCTGAGTACATGGCTACTACTCATGCTTTTAAGGAAGCCATTTGGCTTAAGAGATTATGTTCCAATGTTGGTGTTGATGTAGGAAAGATTACTATTTCATGTGACAGTCAAAGTGCTATTTTCCTTGCAAAGAATTCAACTTTTCATGCTAGAACAAAGCACATTGATGTGCAGTTTGACTTTGTGAGAGATATGGTGGAAGATGGAAAGGTAAATTTGGAGAAGGTAGATACTATGAAGAATGTTGCAGATGCATTAACGAAACCAGTGGGCAAAGAGAAGTTTAGATGGTGTTTAGAGTCTATGGGCTTTTTGGCCTATAGTGTTTAGTTCCTATTATGTTCCTATTTCTCTTACAAGGTGTTCGAAAAGTGGGAGAATGTTAGGAATAAGGTGTCTTAACCTTTTATAATTCCTATTCTTATTATTATTTGTTTTGTAAATGTATTTTTGCAATAATATGTAAATGTGAGTGTACATGTCTAGTTGGCATGTTGATCACTTACATGTGTCGGCATCTTAAAGTGTGTGAAGGAGATCATGGTTGAAATGGTTATGATGGATTCCTATGATGTGTAAGAGCTATTTAAGGAATGGGCTATGACAAGTGTAAGAGCATCTTATGACATGGGGCCTATTTGGGTGCCCAAGAATGAGTGGTTGGTGTGTGTAAGAGAATATGCCAAAAATAGGTTGGTATGATGGATTCCCTTACACTTCTCTTGTGACCACTATTTTTGGTGGATTCTATGACAAGCTGTCATTGCCTATTCAAGGGATGGATGCCCTTTTCTTGGTATTGCATGTACATGTGGCATTGTGCATGGTTCTTGGTGGTTGAGCTATGAAAAACACCCAACTCCTTTGTGGGCATTTTTTTTGGTTCTTAAGATATTCATAAAAGTAGTATTGCATGTTGTAAATGAAAGAGAGAGGAAGAGGAGAGTGTGCAGGTACCGAGGTGTTGCTAGAGTCTTCTATTTTTTCTGTTAAACTTGCATTGCAAGTGTATTGTAACCTTGGGTTGAAGATAATACATTGTGCAGGTTTTGAAGGGGTGGGGTTGTTTTACCGAAAGGTTTTTCCCCACCGGCAAATCTTTGTGTTATGTGTTTCTTTCTCTATCTATTTTATGTATGCATGGTTGGTTGCAATATTGTTTTTGTTTACAAATCTATAAGTGAAAAGATTTAAAACAATTTGCACCATACTTTCCTTAAGAGATTGTGTAGGAAGCTATTTTCACACCTGAGTTTCCTTACACTCAACACATTCAAACCAAAAAAATGTGTCCCTAGGGGCCCTAGGGCCCCTAGGTACATATGTTGTCATAAAATTCATCAAGAGGGGTCATAGGTTAACCTCTTACCCCTCTTGATGCATTAAAACCAACCAAATGTATCCCTAGGGGTCTTAGGGTCCCTGGGGACATATGTTGTCATGAAATGTGTCAAGAGGGGTCATAGGTTAACCTATGACTCATCTCGATGCATTAGAGCCAACCAAATAGGTCCTTAGGGTTTCCAGGGCCCCTAGGGACATATGTTGTCATAAAATGTATCGAGAGGTGTCATATGTTAACCTATGACCCCTCTGGATGCATTCAAACCAACCAAATGTGTCCCTATATTGTCAAGAAATGAATCGAGAGGCTCTCAACATATTGGAACCAACCAAATGTGTCCCTAGGGGTCCTAGGGCCCCTAGGGACATATGTTTTCATGAAATGCATGAATAGGGGTCATAGGTTAACCTATGTCCCCTCTCAACACATTAGAACCAATCAAATGGGTCTCTAGGGGTCCTAGGGCCCATAGGGGCATATGTTATCATGTAATGCATTGATAGGGGTCATAGGTTAACCTATGACCCCTCTTGATGCATTGGAACCAACCAAATGCATCCCTAGGGGCCTTAGGGTCCCTAGGGACATATGTTGTCATGAAATGCATCAAGAGGGATCATAGGTTAACCTATTACCCCTGTTGATGTATTAGAACCAACCAAATGGATCATAGGTCATACTAATAATAATAATATCGATAATAATATATGTTGTCTATACTATATTTGATAATTATAGTGAAAATCATAATAATATAATATAATAATCATATTTATATTATATTTGTAGGTTATAATGATAATAATAACAATAATAACATATATTACATTATTATATTTAATAATAATAGTAAAATTCATAATAATATAATAATATAATCATATATATTAATCATACATACGTTAATGAAATTTGTTTACATTGCCCATAATTCCTTTCAAAATTTTTGAACCAATATCGAATATTCGATCTAATTTTAGATATTTGATTTAGTATCGGGTATCCTATTTGAGATCGGATACCCAATTAAATTGGCATGATTTTCCCAACATATTCCCTATCACTGCAAACCTGACAACATCACTTTTTGAGGGCAATTTTCATTAGTTTTGGGAAAACTAACTTTTTGGGATCCAAATGATTGAAAAATGTTCGATAATATATCATTAGGTGTCTGATATTGTCATCTGAATGGAGAGTAGTAGTCATTGAAAGGCTAAATGCAAAATGAAGATATCGAATGAAGACATTACAGTATATAGGGAAAGGGACAAGGTAAATTACTGAAGGGAAAGACAAGGTATGTTAAATGTGAGTCAAGTTGACAATGTATTGGTCAAAGGTGAAATCATAGACTCAAATAATGAATATGTGCAGTTGGAGAATGAAAATGTACCAATTGATAACAATAATGCCAGGATTGAAAATTTAGAGAATGAAAATTTTGAGAGTGAAATACTACCAAGTCATAATGTAAGTTGCATGATTGACCATGTTGAACATGACAATGCATAGGAACATTGCATATCTCCTAATTATAATCAACATGAAGGTTTTAGAACACCAAAATGGATAATTGAAATTGATGAAATGATTATTACCAATTTTGAAGGGAAAAAATTAGAATGAACTATTAAGTTATGAGGTTCAAGACTCTATAAGATGTTTCTTAGCAAAAAGATAATGGTGGACTATTGTCAAATTTTTATGCACTTATTTAAGATGCAAAAAATGAGACCTATTCTTTTCAAAATAAAGATTCATGTCAATAAAAAATTGGAAAATAATGCCATTATTGTGAAGAATCTTTTTAGTGCTCTCAATAGCATTGGAAAAAATAGCAGGGAGAAGGATAAGAGAGCTACTTGAAGGGTTATTACAACCTCTTTGGTAAGTCATCATTTGAGAAAGGGTAGATATATGAGACAAACTTGTATTGACTTGAACCTAAATCATACTACTTTGAGATGAGACTTAGTAGACGAGAGAGAATTGATGATCCTCTTCAAAATAAAACACACGCTTTTGGTGGGAGACTTCCACATTTTGATAAGAAGCTATCCAATGATGTGAAGAAAGAAATTACACAATTTCGGCACTCTATCTCAAGAGTATCACCCAATGCTAAAGACATGTTAAAGTTGAGAATTGGTAGCAAAGACTGCATGCCACATCTTAAACATTATTTGGAGGTAAGTCAAAATATGTTTTTCAAAAAATTTAGCGAGAGTCATCCAAGTCTTCATATATCACAAAGGGCTTTTGAATCTTTGAAGCCATTTTATTGTGTGCCACTTAAAATTCAAAATACATGTTGTTGCAAATATCATGTTGAGTTTTCTATGCACCATGAACTATTACACTCCATCCATTCTACTTTGCATAGTAAAAAAATGTTGAAGAATTCTGATGTTAGTGGTCTTCTAAAATGATCAACAGACTTGCTAGATCAATTTTTATGTTGTAGAGTTGATGGTTATTTCTTTTATAGGAATTCTTGCTTAAATGAGAAGTGTTCACAATGGGGTGGCTTATCCAAGTTTGACACATGTTTCCATGAGGGGTGTGAACAAGATCTTGGGAAGAAAATAGTAAAAAAAATGTATATGAAATGGTGAAATACACATTGAAGAGTGGGGGTGAGGGCTCTAGATGTGAATTGCTTACAAAAGAAATCACTGTGGCTAGTTTTATTTCAAATTTCAGGATAAATCTTTTCTACAAGTATGCAAGACATAGTCACCGGTCTCAGTGGTTGAATCAACAATTTAGAATGTGTAAAGATACTTTTCCCATTGGCACTATTATATTAGTTGTTGACTTTGCTGAGAACTGCAAATTGTAGCCTCAAAATGAGACACAATCTCAGTATTACAACTCCATTCATATTGCTATTTTTGTCCACATAATATATATACATGCCCTTGATAGTGCAGAAGATAATCAGAAGATTATTAGAGAGTATCATTTCTATATGAGTGATGATAGATCTCACTCTCATGAGTTTGTGCAACATGATGAAGATTAGCCATGCATGAAGATAAAAAACTAAATAAGGAGCAGAATGAAGAAAAATCTATTCTATTTTTGACACTATGATTTTTAACAATACTTTTATTGACACTATAATTTTTGACACTACTATTTTTGACACTACAATTTTTGGTAGTTGTGTATTGATGTAATAATGATGAAACACTTGATATATTTTAAATTTAAACTTATTAATTTAATGCAAGAAACAAAGATGATTTTACTTAATGCAATTTATGTGAAGGGACCGGAAAAATGATGATTTTAATACATACTAACATCGAACTTGCACTGTGCCCAATGCCAAACACTTGAGAGAGGTAAAAAAAATGTTTTTGTTTTTAATACTAACCCTAGTGACACCCTTGTTTTGGTTGCAAAGAGCCTCCATCATCCATGGCCACTCTATATTGAAGAGTCTCCAAGGTTCTCTAAGTGAGTATCGAGGTCGATCTTTTGAGGGTCATAACTCAGAGCTCATGAGGGCTATCAATGAAACATTGAATGCTACAGGATAGTCATGGCAAGGTCTAAAATAACCTATCTCATTTTTGAGAGATCACATTCTATTTGGATTTGGCACCTCAATCTCGCTTAATGCCAAAACTTGCAGTGTACCTCAGTTCATAGGTGTGCCACAACTTAACTTTTAAACCACTAACCTTGGCATTGAATCATTAGTACCATTAGCTCTAGATGGGCGGGTAAACCCTAGTGACACTCTTATTCTAATCATGGAGAGCCTCCATAGTCCGCAACCACCTTGTGCCAAAGAGTCTCCAAGTTGCTCTAAATGCATATCAAGGTCAATCTTTTGAGGGTCATAACTCAAAGATCGTGAGGGCTATCAATGAAATGTCGAATGCTATAGGACAATCATGCTAAGGCTTAAAATAACCTATCTCAAGGATAGTCATGCTAAGGCTTAAAATAACCTATCTCATTTTTGAGAGATCACATTCCATTTGGATAAAATGACACCTCTAATTTGCTATGTGGAGGGATGTCAAAAACCATAATCAATAGTTTGGGCTTTTTGTGATCAACTTGTAAACCAATTTTTGGGTTTGCAAAAAGGGCAACCAAATCATCTTTACTTATATTAGGGGCTTCAACCTCATCATAGTCCAACCCATTATCAAACATCTCATGCATTTCATCATGCCAGTGAAGTGCGATATTTTGTTCATTGGTAAGTGTTTCAATGTTATCCACTATGGTGTTTAACATGGATGACATAGGAGCCAATGCAGGTATAGTATTATATGTTGTTCTCAAAGCCCTCAATTAGGTGAGATTTTCAAATATAAAATCCTCAATTTGAGGAGGGTATTGAGGGGGTAGGGGATCATTTGATGGACAATTTTGAGGGGGCACTAGATTGTTTAGTGAGGGGTTATGAGGAACAATATTTCTTGCCTTAGTATCACCATTTTGGTTAGCCATACCTATTGAAAACCTAAATTTCAACAATTTCTATCAAAAAAACCCTAAATTTTAACAAATTCAATTAAAAGTAAAATTTATAATAAAATTGATTGAAAACATTAAAAATACAAAAAATTACTAACCTATATCGTGTACCCATTCGCAAAATGGATATTGAAGCTCAAAACACAAAACATAGTGTGAACAAATAGCCCTTGGGTTTTTCTTTAAAAAAAAAAATCAAAGTATAGGTATCTGGTATCCAATATGAAATTAGATACTTGATAAGGCTCGGGCCAACCTTTTAGCTTTGGTATCAAGATGGGTGGAAAAATGTTAGAGCAGATTTTGAAATGCTTTTAGACATTTTCAAACTCTATTTTTTTCACATCGTCACTTTTTGGCACACCATGATCTTGCACATACCCTGTTACACTTCTGACCATACCTTATCAACAATTCTCATGGAAGATAAAAAAGAAGGAGTATAAGACCCTATTGCCTTCATGAGCATACCCCTAAAGAACCATGAGCTAAAATATTTTCAAATCGAGAAGCATGTTTTTATCATGGTAAAAGCCTTGAAATTTTTTAGATTTTATATCTAACACTTTCATTTCATGGTTCATGTACTTGAAATCATGGTGAAGAGTGTGTTGACTCAATAGGATGTAGGATGTAACACTAGAGGGGCATGGGTAGCAAAGAAACAAGAATATGACATTGAGATTGAACCCACAAAATTGGTAAGAGGCAATGCATTATGGAAAGCCATAGCAGAAAATAGAAATGGCAAAGAATTAGAGGAAAAACAATTAGTTATGGTCATGAGTCTACAAGATCCTTGGTTAAAAAATATCACATATCTCTTAACATATGATAAATTCCCTAAAGGATTGACAGTGGAACAAAGAAGAGATCTCAAATTGAAGGTTGCAAAGTATGTTGTGAGGCAATAGATTATACAAAAGATCCATAGAGGAGACTTTCCTCAGATGTGTAGACAAATAAAAGTAAGAGAAATTTTTGAAGAATTAAATGATGAAGCACGTGACAAACATTTCTCATTCTCAGTCATTGCTTGTAAAATATTGTGGCAATGCCACTATTAGCCCAAAATGTTTAAAGACACTTATCAATGGGTGGGGTAAGTGCACCAAGTTGTGGTGCCAAAAGGGGGGTATAAGTGAACACCTTTTTTTTGAAATCAGCAATTTCTAAACTTCAACAAGAATTTGAAGATAGTTACGCTCAAAATTTTAAGACATGATAAAAACAAAAGTAGTAGTCCTTTGAATCTAGTTTCTAAACTACTAATTTTTTTTCAAAATGGTTTAGTTTTAGGTCCTCAAAAAAGGGGATCACAAAAAGTGGTATTGTTTATTCCAAAAAAATATAAAATAGTACAAAGTGTGGCCCCGTTAAAATTTTAACTTTAAAAAAAAATTCTTTAATCACTCTACTCAAAAGTTACTCAAAACTATGTAGTTTATCCCAGATTTTTTTGGTAATTTTATAATGCGTACTTTTTGTTGTGAATTTTTTAACTAGACACATCCCAAAAATGTGAAATATCTATGTGCTCCCCTTATAAATTATTGAAAACTAATCTAAAATCAAAACTTCTTTTTTTCAAAGTGTGTAGAATGGAGTCTAGTTTCTAAAAAACTAAGTTGTTGCAAAATTTGATGAACGAGCTAAAATCTATAGCCCAATTAGTACATGGTGGTTTTTGAAAAAAAATGGACATACATTCAAAAGAAATTATAGATGAAAGACTTGAAATAGTTCAAATTAAAAATAAATTATATGGTTATATAGCTAACACAGAGACCTACAATGTCATGTAACCTGATCTTATCGATGCCCAACCATGAAGATTCTTGAAGGAGAGCACACAAGAATAATCAATCATGTTTTGTATGTTTGCAGCAAAACACATCTTAGACCTGTTTATAGACTCCAAACCTTTGGATTGGATCTCCAAGGAAAAACCAAGCCTTAGGCTTGGTTTAATGCAAAGCTCTGAATAGCACATATGCGTTATAGCATGTGTGCACTATTTAAAGCTTTTTGAATTTGGGTCTCAATAGTGCATGTGCACTATAGTGCACACACACAATTGAGACCTAAATAGTACATAAAGAAGGAAGAAGAGACACAAAAAAGAGAAAGAGAGAGGGGGGGATGGCTATGTGTGTGTGTGAGAGAGAGATATATAGAGAAAAAGTAGGGGATGGGAGAGGGGAGAGAGAGAGAGTAGGGGATGGGGGAGAGAGAGTAGAGAGGGAGAGAGTGAGAGAGAGAGAGATAGTATGTGGTGGAAGAGGGAGTGGGAGAGGGAGAGAGGGGTGGATGAGAGTGTGTGTGAGAGATCTAGAGAGTAGGGGATGAGAGAGAGAGAAAGTGGTGGGAGAGGGAGAGAGAGGGGGAATATGAATGTGTGTAAGAGAGAGAGAGTAGGGGATGGGAGAGAGAGGAAGTGAGAGAGAGAGTAGGGGTGGCAGAGAGAGAGTACATGATGGGAGAGAGAGAGAGTACAAGATGGGAGAGAGAGATTCTGAGTAAGGGATGGGAGAGAGAGTAGGCAGTGGGAGACAAAGTGGGAGAGGGAGAGTGAGAGAGAGGAGGATGGGAGTGCATGTGTGTGAAAGAGAAAGAGTAGGGAATGGGAGGGGGGGAGAGAGAGTAGCTTGAGAGAGAGTAGGGGATGGGAGAGAGAGAGAGTAGACAGTGGGAGAGGGATTGAGAGAGAGGGGGGGGGGATGGAAATGTGTGTGAGGTAGAGAGAGAGAGTAGGGGATGGGAGAGAGTGTGAAAATGTGTGAGAGAGTAGGGGTTGGTAGAGAGAGAGTAGAAAGAGAGAGAGAGAGAGTGAGTGAGTGAGAGAGAGAGAGAGAGTAAGTAGTGAGAGTGGGAGTGGGAGAGGGAGAGTGAGTGAGAGATAGAGTAGGGGATGGGAGAGGAGAGAGAGGGGGGATGGGTGTGTGTGTGAAAGAGAGAGAGTAAGGAATGGGAGAGGGGAGAGAGAGATAGAGAGTAGGGGATGGGAGAGAGTGAGAGAGAGAGAGTAGGGGTGGAAGAGAGAGTGAGAGTAGGGGATTGGAGAGAGAGTAGAGAGGGAGAGAGTGGGAGAGAGAAATTAGGCAGTGGGAGGGAGAGAGAGGGGGAATGGGAGTGTGTGCAAGAGATCTAGAGAGTAGGGGATGAGAGAGGAGAGAGAGAGAGGAGGGATGGGAGTCTGTATCTATGAAAGAGAGAGTTTAGGGGATGGGAGAGGGGAGAGAGAGAGTAGGGGATGGGGGAGAGAGAGTAGGCAATGGGAGAGGGAGTGGGAGAGGGAGAGAGGGGGTAATGGGAATGTGTGTAAGAGAGATAGAGTAGGAGATGGGAGATAGTGTGAGAGTGTGAGAGAGAGTAGGGGGTGGCAAAGAGAGCTTGTACAAGATGGGAGAGAGAGTAAAAGTAGGGGATGGGAGAGAGTGTGTGTGAGAGAGTAGGTGATGCAAGAGAGATAGTGAGAGTAGGGGATGGGAAAGAGAAAGTAGAGAGGGAGAGAGAGTACTTAGAGAGAGATAGTAGTCGATGTGAGAGGGAGTGGGTGAGGGAGATAGAGAGGGAGGATGGGAGTGTGTGTGACAAATCTAGAGAATAGGGGATGGGAGAGGAGAGAGAGGGGGGATGGGAGTGTGTGTATCTATGAAAGAGAGAGAGTAGGGGATGGGAGAGAGGGAGTAGGCAATGGGAGAGGGAGTGGGAGAGGGAGAGAGAGGGGGGAATGGGAATGTGGATAAGAGAGAGAGTAGGGATGGGAGAGAGTGTAAGAGAGAGTAGGCGGTGGCAGAGAGAGCTCGTATGGGATGGGTGAGAGAGAGAGAGAGAGTAGGGGATGGAAGAGAGTGAGAGAGAGAGTAGGGGATGGCAGAGAGAGAGTGAGGGAAAGGGATGAGAGAGAGAGAGAGTAGAGAGGGAGAGACAGAACTTGAGAGAGAGATAGTAGGCAGTGGGAGAGGGAGAGAGATAGGGGGGATGGGAGTGTGTGTGATAGATCTAGAGAGTAGGGGATGGGAGAGAAGAGAGAGAGGGGGGATAAGAGTGTGTGTGTCTATGAAAGAGATAGAGAGTAGGGGATGGGAGAGGGGAGAGAGAGAGTAGGGGATGGGGGATAGAAAGTAGGTGGTGGGAGAGGGAGAGAGTGAGAGTAAAGGATGGGAGAAAGTGTGAGAGAGAGTAGGGGATAGGAGAGAGTGCGAGAGAGAGTAGGGAGATCTTAGTTATCAAGAATTACCTATATATTCAAGAAGATCTATGTGTATTGTATCCACATATATTTTTATTATTGATAATAATTGAATCTATTCATTTAATGATCAAATCATTTCATCTCTCTCATTTATCTTATCCTTATAAATATTACATTTGAGTGTAGTTTCAGTATTTGGTAGCTCATTACCAAGAGTAGTCATCTCACAGAAAAAAAGGTCTTCCAACCTAAGCTTCTCTTGAAACTTGTTTTATAGTTCTTAATTTCTAAATAGATATGAATTTTTCATTGTAACATGTAGGCAAAGATCTCATAATTTTACTCATGTTCATTATCATCACTTAAGGTGCCATCTCTACTTATAATTGAAGAAACTATATCATTCACTCTCTACATAAATGGTGAAATAGTTCACTTTCACTCACCCTTATATCTTCATACTTCCCTTAAAGACCCTACAACTCAAATTTCTTAACATACCCATCACCTTTAAAAATAGTTTCTAGCTTTTTCCATGCCTCATGGGTTATCATTGACCCATAGATGTGAGAATACTCTATATCAGACAAGACACTAATCAAATATTAACTTTCTATCATGTTTTTTCTTGAGTTGCTTCATTTGATTTGTAGTAGCATTTGATATATCATTTGGTATATTATAAGGCTTCCGACTAATATCCCAATATTCATCTCCCATACATATCATATAAGTAGTCATACCAATCTTCCAAATAAGGTTGTTGGTTCCATCAAACTTAAGACCATTTTGTAAAATTTCCATGTCAAATATCATGTTAAGTGATCAAACATCTGTAAAAAGGACTTGGCTATAATACCAATTTTTAGGCCCAGGAAGAGACAAACACATATTAGGGAGGGGGAGATTTAGTTGTATGCGAAATATAATAATTCCAACCACTTAAAATAAATTAAATATCTAAAAGATAAATAATAATACAAGATTTGTAACACATAATACATAACACATAACATCATATATTGGTGCAGGGGCACCAAGTGGACACACAAAACTACAAGGTACACACGGACCTATGAAGGAGACCATAAAGGTACCAAGGGAAATAAATGCCTAATGAATATATGTAAAGTCATTTGATGATGAACCATGGCTATTGAAGCCATCAAAATGTAAGGGAAGCATGAAATTGTCAAATTTGTAATACATTACCAAGAATGGACAAACATAGGCCAAACTGGCACAAGTGAGGTTTAAGGAGTTAAAAGTCATTTAATGTTAATTTCATAGTCAAATGTAATGTATTTGGTTCATCAAAGTCATAGTATAGAGGAGTCATAGATCATTCAAGGTTAAGATACAAGATATGCATAAATAGATGTAAATTGCAAAATTGACAAAATGTTGTCAAGAATGCCAAAAATGGCTAAGAGAAAGGACTAATGGATATGCTTAGAGATTTATAGTGTAAACAAGTTAAAGATTCTTTATATTAGTATATAAATGTTGAGTTGTTGAGTTGACAACTTTGTTGTCAACTTGACAACATTTTCATATGTTAAGTTAGTACACTGTTGTAGACAGTTACAAACAATTAAGAAGTTGTTGTCAGGTTTGTGGGAGAAGATGGGGTATATTTAGAAGTTCTTCCATGTTATTGGATGGGAGAGATGATCCATAATGATAAAATATGTAATGCAACCAAAGATGGAAGTTTTATGAGTAGAATTCAATTTTTTTTCATTTTATGAAGCTTATTGTCCCAATAATAACAAATTTGTTTGAATATATAAATGTGAACTTGTTTGAAACTTGGTATAAATACATTTGATTTTATTTCCTTTACATGTTTATGCATTAACTTCAGTGTTTTTTTTGATGATAAAGTGAAGGAAATCACTGGTATAAGTGACTGTGCCTATATTGTGACTATAGATAGTCATTAGTGCAAGGACTTTATTAAGTGCCATGGCTCACCCACCAATGGGTTTCCAGTGATTGGTGTGGTGAGTCAAATGAATAATAGACCTTTTAATATAGTGAATATATTTAAGGATTTGAAATGAAGTCTTTGAAGAACCCAAAAAGATGGGAAATTGCTGATTAAGGGAACCCAGTCCCATACCAATCATGGCTAGGAATGATCTTGATGTGACAACCAATCTTGCTCAAAAACCCTAATATTTCTAGGGTCTTCTAAGGTATTCTACCAAATAAAATAGGGCTTATTTAACACCCTATGCCTCTAAGGATTCTATCAAAGAGATCCCACTTCTTCAACTAGTGCACATCAACAGGTTAGTACAAGATTGCTCAAACTTCCACAATCACACAAATAACCCCAATGCTCCTTGGACCTTTCCATTTGGTCAACTTAATACCTAGGCATGCCTTAGGTTACTCATCAACATGCTACACCCAAAAAAAAGTGTAAAACCCTATGCAAATTGAAATCCACAAGTCAATTCTTACTTAGTTGCTTGGAAAAAGGCTATATATAAGAATTAGCTCACCAAACACACTAAAACCGAGATATTCTAAAAAATAACTTAACGATGGCAAAAAAATCGCATTTCTAGATACCCTTTTAGGAATACTTGAAGATTTTGCAACTCTTAAGCCTCCAACTTGTCTGTATAGCCAAGCGTGCAATTTTAGGCTTAATTTGAGGGTTTCAAGGATTTTGGTGCTGTTCGGGGTTTAAACCTCCTCAAACTCCTTACCAAGACTCCTCCTTTGGATTGGAGTTAGCGCTCACCATATAAATACTCACCACATTCTTGGATTGAAGAATCAAACCTTTCAATACACTATGCTCTTTTTTAGATTTGTGATCCTTAACTAAACATGGTTTTCTTGCCTAGGGCATCATGCTAAAAATGTTTGCTGTGCTTCCCATGGGCTCTCCTTTGCTGTACATAATGTAAAAGGAGTCTAGTTCCAAATCCCAAGAGCTTGTACATTTTATATGGTGGGAAGTGGCCCTAAGACTCCATTTTTTGTTGGCTGCCCAGTTCAGAACAACAACCTACTAACTTTCAAAATATTTTATTTGAACACACCAAACTCTCTATAACAACCCAAAAACTAAAAATATAAATGAAGGAAAAAAACCACAAAAAAATTCAACTCAGAAAACCTAAGTTTGATCTTTACAAAGCATGAAAAAAACACTCAATGCAAGTGACTACTGTAATAAACAAAATGCTAATTACAATCCGTACATTGTCATTTTTCCTTCTTCCAACCCCTTGAAAAGGTTGAGTTCAACCTTATATAGGATTAGAATGTACATTTAAAACTACTTTAAGTGTTTGAAGGGCTCCCACAAAGAAGTTTCTCTTTTTGCATAAAAGTTGCAAAAGCTGTCAATGACAACTTTGCAAGAAATGAGCAAAAGATGTTCAAATAGTGAGGGTTTGTTGATTTGGGAGTTTGATAATATTGTGTCTTAAGAGGCCTAGAAAGAATATTTTAAGTTGGGGAGTCTTGGAGATTAGTTAAGGATAGGGTTCCTTTGTTGGGGTAGGCTAATTGGGCCTAAATGCATGTGCAATCAGTAGTAGAAAGGTTCACCAGTCAAGAGGTGAAAGTTTGAGATTGATAGGGGTTTTATAACTCCTAAAAGAGTATTTTAAAAGTTAATTACTTACTAGGTTTTTTGAAAACATTTCATGGAATTTTCAAATCTCTGTTTGAGAGGGCTACTAGGTAGGCCTAGGAGGGCTAAAGTGTGAAATGGTGAAAGATGAGTTGGTTGGAGTTGGTGAAGAGTCAGATCATGGTAGATAGGCCTTGAAAAGGTTTTCCATGATGTTAGGGTTAGTGTGGGAAGCTTGATTGGATATTTGGTATCTTAGAGGCACTAGGTATACTAGGTGCACTAGGTAACCTAGGAGAGTATTGGAGTTTGAATAGATTGGATTGAGACAATGAGATGATGAACTCATGAGAATAGTTGAGGAAGTAATCTACCAAGTTAGAGAACTCCATTTGATCTTTGAGTAGGACTAATTCCTTGAGTTGATTCCAAGTTATATTGTTGAATCCTCAAGTTGAGTTAGTCTATTTAAGGTGATAGTGGAGGGCTTGCATCATATGTGTTCTTGAGGAAACCTATTAGGGAAAACCTAGTGGGAGCCAAAACCACAAGATATTTTTACTATGAAAAAGTACTCCTAATTTTTTTTTTTTTAAAGAGAAAAAAATCAATCCACTTACATCTAGAGGCATATGACCCAATTTATGGACACTCTATGTAGAGCACATTTCTTACAATAAATTTTAGATTTTTCCTTTAGTTGGGTTCACTAATATAATCTTGATTATAAGAGAGTGGACATAATGTCCACTACAACCAAGAAGATAAACATCTCAAATACTAAGACAAATCCAATGAAGCACAAATTCTACTTGTTCATAAAATGCACACAATACATTTCCTTTGCACATCCTTTGAATACTTAACATACTCTCAATTATAGAAATGTTATCTCATTTATACGTGTTACAAAGATTAAACATAAACAAGGTTGGCTAATGCCTATTACAACAAAAGATACAAATATTATATTTAATCAGCAATGTTATCCAAATAAAGTCATCCAAGACTTTGATAGGACCCAAAAAAATAACCAAAAGTATGTTATGGTATCACCAAAGTAACATTAAGAATCACAACTTATTACTTCATCAAATCAGTTAGACCCTAACTAAAGAAACACCAAAAAACCACCAAATAAATAAAAATTTGGTCTCCTCAATCAATGTGAACCTTTAACATGATCTAAGAACACAAAAAATAAGCATGAATACCATTTAGAGTCTTCATATCATCAGTAACTCAAATTTCAAATCATTTTCAACACTAATAGACAAGAACACTAAAATATTGAAGTCAATCATAACAAAAGATAGATTATTATAATCTAACTCATTAAAAACACTAGCTAAGGAAACAATGATAATTCCAATACAAACACTAGCATAAAATGCTATCTTCTTTCATTTTTTTCCACATTTTTTCATAACATCAACAAAATAATTGAAGATTAGGATACCCATTTCGGTCCTTTATAAATATCAAAAGATGAGGTATGGTTGTTTTGGACCAAGTCTCTGTTGTTACACTATGGGCCACTTTTTAGGCATAAAAATGAGTAACATAAGTGATTTTTCAAGGAAAAAGGATTTTTATGTTTCTTAGAATGTTATAAAGGTCCTTAGGGTCATTAGGTTAAGTTTTGGGCATCTAGAAGTGAAGATGTCAAAAATTGCAAAAAATTACAAAAGTTGTCAAACCAAAATTGCAATTTATGTTGACAACTTTATAGGAGTTTGGGAATCAGTGAAGGGTTGAGAATTTGGAAATAATTTATTTTATTTTTTCCAAACCTTTTCCAAGTCATAGAATTGGAATGAAGTGGAAAATGTAAAAATTGCACATTTTGTGCAAAGTTGCATTGTTGAAAGTTGTAAAAGTTGCTCAAATTTGCAACTTAGTGGAAAAAGGGTCGTGGGATAAAATTGTCTACTCCGTTAGATCCAAGTGGCTGGGTAAACCCTATCCCCAACCTTGTCTCATCCTATTGAGTGCTCAAATGTTCTCGAGCATGCCAAACCAAAACGTCCCTAAGGGTCACTAAATGCTATAGGGTAGCAAGCTTTGACGGGTGATATCTCAGAGCTCGTACGAGGTATGGATGCAATTCTAATTCCTATAGGACCATGTTGCAAAGACCTACAATAACCTTTCTCACTTTTTGGAGATCATACTCTGGATTTTATGATGCCATCTTAGGTGATGCTAAAACTTGTAGTGTTGGCTAGTACAAAGTTGCCAACTGCTAAATCTCTCTCACCTTTCATTCTAGGATTGAAATATCTATTCTATTAGCTCTGGGTAGCTAGGTAAACCCTATCCCCAACCTTTTCCTATCTCATTGAGTGCTCAAACATTTTTGGGCAAGCCGAGCTTAATCTTTGGAATTTACATGGTATCAGAGCCAAACTGCAAATGTAAACAACTATTTGAATAATGGAAACTTACAAACATGGTGTGAAATTAGGTCAAAATAGAGAGGAGGATGGTGATAGATTTGGAACAATATGTAAACAAAGGTGCAAGACATGGAGGGAATTATATATTAAGAAGATAAAATGGGAACAATGGAAGAATAGAATGAAGTCTTAGTCATAGAAATGATGATCAACCAGGATCTTTTATCAAACATTGCCTTTCCCTTCTTAGTATATGTTGACATAATGGATTAGTGGGTAAATTATGCCAAAAATCAGTAAGGATTCAACAATAGCTATTCATCATGGGGCAAAAAGATCTTGTGCTAAGGAGATGTAACATGGCCAATACTAAATGCTCACAGCTTGCAAATTTTGTTAGATAAGAGAAAAAAAACTACAATTTTTACCGATGAATATGGACTTGTGAAACTTATATTGTTATGTTGCTAATGAAGTCAAAGTACCATCATTTATAATCAATCCCCCATGTTTTTGAGACACCCCCACATGGCAATTTGGTCATTGATGGGCACAAAGTTAATCTACTTCCTTCAGTACAAGGATTAATATTGCACTTTCTTCAAATGTACTACTTCAAGAAGCACAGATAGGATGGAAGCCTACTTTTCATTAAGAAAAACTATGAAAAAGGTCTTCCCAACTCTACAAACCACAACAATTTTCATGTTACTCCAATTTCAACTTCCATAATTGAATGACAAGACTTATCCTATGCTACTATCCTTAGCATCAATTACTCTATCTTAAGATAAAGTTGACAAAGTCATCGAATTCATTACACAAATTAAACATAACTACCAAGTACAGGCAACGACACCACAATCTTGTCCACTACATTATGAGCCCTATAACATCACCAAGAAAGTAGGATTAGACACCACCTTTGAGCTCAATCTTCCTACCTAGCTTGTTATGCACCTTGTTTTCAATTCAAAACTCTCACACCATTAGTAGCCACCTCTATTGAAATCTACAATGCTGCAAAGGCTCTATTTTCAATTGAACTCAATCCTCTATGTGCCACCCCAACTAATAGTAGCTAGATAATAAATAATCAACATCTAAGTTTTCCAACAAGAGACACCCTCTTCCTAATGATGGAAGCACAACAAGTTCCTTCCAAAGGATAGTGGTAGAAAAAAGTGAAAATTGCTCAAAAATCTCCATGTCTCATTCTACAATTGGACATAATGGGTATTAATGCTTCTCAAGGGTTTGGGGGACTCAGGGATACATAACTCTGTCTATACTAAGATAAGCCCTCTATTGCTCTGTCAACAACACACTCATCACCTATAGAACACATCAGAGAAACACGAGAATGTAAGTCTTCTAAAAACTTTCCACACACATCCAGTGGCACCTGTCCTAACATATTTGCTAACTACAAACAATTGTAGTGACATATTTGGCCCTGCCATTCTCTAGGAGCCAACTTAGTGGTAGATTAGGGGAATAGATTAAGCACCAATATGTACAACATCTTAGATTATACCTCTTGGATAATAATATTATGCATTGTAGTTAAAGTTTAACATCTAACTTATTTTTTAATTTGTTTTCCCCTCATTTTCTCTAGCTTGGTATGGTTCACAGAAAACACCAAGATCGACATATAATATACAAGGTTGCACGGGGATAGGGGTACTTGGGGTACTTAGGGTACAGCTATAGGTACAACTATTTTTTATAATAGGGGATGGGGTTACTTGGGTATGTCAAACTCTATTTTTGATTATACTTTTATATTTATAGAAAACTTGAATTTATGAGCCATGACAATGATTTTTCAAATTAAGAATAGTGATAAAGTGTGTAAATGTAATGTATTGTTTTTAGTTTCAGATTTGTTGTATGTTTGTAATAATAATTTGTGATAAATGTTTAGATGCATAACATAGAAGGTAGGCTTTAAACATGAACAAGAAGATCATTTGCAATATGACAATGACATATTGCAAATGATAATTTTCTAGCAATGACATATTGCAAATGACAATCATATGACAATGACATATTGCAAATGATAAATTAACACTGATAAAGTTTATTGCTGATCAATATTGTATCAAAAATTCAAACTGATTATGTATTGAATTAAGCTTGATAAAAAAATAATAGAGAAGGAAAACTTTAAACATGAACAAGATCATAAATCATATGATGATGACATATTGGAAATGATAAACTTATGCTTAAACAATGATAAAGTTTATTGTTAATCAATATTCTATCAAAGTTTCGAATTGATTGGGCATTGAATCAAGCTTGATAAGCAACGAGCTGATACACAAACAAAAAACCAAAAAAAAGAATCCGAAATCTCAATCAAGGTCCTTAGCTATGATGCTCTCCACCAAGTACCCAGTACTTGGGTACATGGGTACTTGTACTAGGGGTGTGGGTACAAGTACCCATGCAACCTCATAATAGATTATGATAACCAATAATGTCGTACATGAACAAATATATCATATATTAACCAATAATGTCATAAGTCTAATAATGTCATGCATCAAATAAATGTCATACATCAAATATAAAATATCATATATACATCAAATGTATATTGAATACGTCCATTGACATAAAATCCAACATATATGTCCGTTGATGCCTATACATGTATGTCTATCAACTCTTGTCCTTCCCACAAGGGGAAGGAAATAAATCTCTAGAGGTCTTTGATCATCATGTGGAGGGAGATGGTGGTGATGACAGGGTTTTCCTCACACACTCGCTCATCCTCTTGTTGAGGCTCTTCTCTAACTCGAGCTGATGCAAACAAAGTAGATATGAATCAATAATGATTATACATTGAAATCAAATATATGTATACACAAAATTAATTATTTTCTTACCACCATCATATAGTCACTCTACAAGTCCACCTTGAAGGCTCGTGGACAATCAGATGTGACAAGATCCTACAATAATTGAATCAATATAATCACTTATAAATAACATTAGAAATTTTGATACTAACTATTATAAACAACAACTAAAACCAAGAAAATTCTTTCATATCTCAGTCAATGGTTGTGAACTAGCCATAGTTGCAGCCACTCCACGATCAACAAATTGTCGAAGATGAGGAGTCTCAGATGTCAAGAGCTACATGTCATACAATACATGTTAAATGTAATAGGAAACATGAAACAAATATAATCAAATGAATTTAATTAACATGAAACAAATGTACCTCTATGAAGCTCATGTCATGTCTAGGCTCGGAGTCTGTAGTGAATGTCGATGGTCCTATAGAGAACTAATGCACATGCATAATTTTTTTTGTTAATCCTTCATATGATTACTTAATAAATATATGTATTCATTTAAATAATTAAATCACTACATACCTCTGGACTCATCAACGGGATGAAAAATGGGGCCGTGGGATTGCTACTAGGGCCACCAACACTTTGACCTTGAATTTTGAACAATGTCAATACATGCTAATTAATTAGTCATTCACTATAAATATGAAATGTGATCAAATTATTCTATTATAATTGTAATTTACCTGTGTGTCAATGTTAGGAACCTGTGTGTTCCTTCTGTTTATTTTGTTAGAGTAGTGTTGTTGGACGCATATGCTTTGTAAGTCGTCGCGTGAGTATATTTTATTATCCCACATGCATAGGTAGTATTACTTTTCTAGATCGTACCCAGTATATAAGAATAGGTTGAGGCCCTTGATGGGCACGGACGAATTTATTGTATTGAGCTTGCTCAAAGGAGGTTACCCCCTCGAAGTGGCCTGTGATCAGTAGATTCATTCTGAGTTCTGCTATCACTTTGTATTCTATTATTTCGAGCATTCTCACGATATTGCTATAAGGAGGTTCTTCACATCTGGTATCAGAGCACTTTCTTGGGCTCGCTGGGTGGAAATTACATCAAATTTTTTTTTCTGTTGTGGCCTTCAGGAGCAAAAATCATGGAAGAGGAAATTGCATCCCTCAAAACCAAACTTCAAGATCTGGATGACAAAATTCTGGGTCTTAACTTTCAGCAGTCAGCCATGAGCCGAAACCATTCAGGAGATACTGGGTCCTCTTCTGGCAATTTCCGTGGACCAAAGCTTGATTTTCCACGCTTTGATGGTTCTGATCCGACTGGATGGATCTATAGGGCAGAGCAGTATTTTAGCTTGCATAATACTTTGGATAACCACAAAGTCTCCCTTGCATCTTTTCATTTGGAACATGAAGCTCTTCAATGGTTCCGTTGGTACATCAAGGCTAATGTAGGCCCAACGTGGAGCGAATTGTGCACCCTCATTTTGGAGCGCTTTGGCCCTAGTTCCTTTGATGATTTCACAGGAGCACTCACTAAACTGCGTCAGACAGGCACTGTAAGAGAATACCAGACAGAGTTTAAAAAATTAGCTAATTACACAGAGGGCTTGTCTGATGAATTCTTCCGTAGTTGTTTTGTCAGTGGTCTGAAGGATGCACTTCGCTCAGAAGTCAAAATGTTTCGACCTGCTACAATGATGGAAGCCCTTGGGTTGGCTAAGTTAGCGGAAGACAAGATTAGTGCTCTACAACGCTCCAGATCTAATTTTGTTCCATTCAGAAATACAGGTTCTCACAACCCTCCCGTCATACCAGCTCCCAAAACTACTCCGATCAAGCACTTGTCTGAAACAGAGATGCGAGTCAGGCGAGACAAAGGGCTTTGTTATAATTGTGATGAGAAATGGTCTCGGGGCCATAGATGTGTTCAGCAAAAGCTCTATCTCTTGGATGTGGATTCTCCACCGGAACTGGAAGAATATGTAGATGCTCAGGAAACAGTGGATGATGAGGTTGAGCCTCACCAGCCTGAACCTCCTTCACCAGAAGCTCCACCAGAGATATCTGTCCATGCTTTGGCAGGAGTCACTACTCCACAAACCATGCGGGTCCAGGGTTTCTTCAAGAAGATCCCTCTTACTATACTCATTGATTCTGGTAGCACTCATAACTTCATTGATCCACGAATAGCCAAACAGGCTGATTGCTTTATCCATCCCTGCTCTAGCTTTGAAGTCATGATTGCCAATGGGGGCACTTTACCTTGTAAAGGGAAATGTCACAATGTGCGTCTCTCTATTGGAGATTATAACATGCGCTCTGATATGTTTGCCTTACCCTTAGGTGGCTGTGATGTGGTTTTGGGTGCCCAATGGTTACGCACTCTTGGCCCCATTCTCTGGGATTTTGCTGAACTTTGGATGCAGTTTTCAGCCGAGGGGCACCAACACACTTTGAAAGGCTTACAACCAGGGTCTCTCAGCATCATCAGTTCACACCGTATAGAAAAACTTCTTAAGAAGAATTCACATGGTGTCATTGCTCAGCTCCATTCCATTCAGATGCAGCCATCAGCAGTCTCTAGCACTCCTGCCGATCTCCAACACATTTTGGACAAGTATTCTGGTATATTTGCTGAACCTGTGGGATTACCTCCTTCTCGTCCAGAGGACCACCGTATTCAGCTCCTTCCTGGCAGTGTTCTGCCCAACATCAGGCCCTACCGCTACCCATTTCATCAGAAGACCAAAATCGAGATACTTGTCCGTGACTTACTGAAGCAAGGTATTATTCGCCCTAGTACCAGTTCCTTTTCTTCTCCAGTTCTGCTTGTTCGCAAAAAAGATGGGTCATGGCGACTCTGCATTGATTTCCGAGCACTTAATCATCTCACTATAAAGGATAAGTTTCCCATTCCAGTTGTTGATGAACTTCTTGATGAACTTCATGGGGCTCATTTTTTCTCCAAGTTAGATCTTCGTTCTGGGTATCATCAAATTCGGGTTAATGAGGAGGATATACCTAAAACTGCCTTCCGCACACATGATGGTCACTATGAATTTTTAGTCATGCCCTTTGGCCTCACGAATGCTCCTTCAACATTTCAGGCAGTGATGAATAACATATTTCGACCATACCTCCGGAAATTCATTCTGGTCTTCTTTGATGATATCCTCATATATAGCAAAACTTGGGCTGAGCATCTCCATCATCTGGAGCTTGTCTTGCAACTTCTCTCTGATCATCAACTCTGTGCAAAACTATCTAAATGTGTGTTTGGCCAGGAGGAAGTGGAGTATCTCGGGCATATTGTTGCACACCATGGAGTGCGGGTGGATCCTACAAAAATAGATGCCATGAAAACTTGGCCGCATCCTAAAACTCTCAAGAGCCTTCGGGGTTTTTTGGGGTTCACTGGCTACTACCGCAAGTTTGTCAAAGATTACGGGAAAATTGCAGCACCATTGACAGCTCTGTTAAAAAAGGATGCCTTCTCCTGGACCCCTGTTGCTGAGACTGCATTTGAACAACTGAAACAGGCTATGTGCAGTACACCTGTTCTCGCGATGCCAGATTTTTCCAAACCCTTCACTATTGAGAGTGATGCTTGCGGCAATGGATTGGGTGCTGTTCTCCTGCAAGATGACCATCCTATTGCGTTCACTAGCAAAGCCCTCTCTGGTAAGAATCTAGCCCTCTCTACTTATGAAAAAGAAATGATGGCTATTTTGCATGCTGTACAGAAGTGGCGGCCATACCTCTTAGGGAGTCATTTTTGCATCAGAACCGATCACCAAAGTCTGAAATACTTCCTGGAACAACGGGTATCCTCTCCTACACAACAGAAATGGGTCAGCAAACTCATGGGGTATGATTATGAGATCACCTACAAGAAGGGTAAGGAGAATATTGTGGCAGATGCTCTTTCTCGCACATTTGATAATCAAGCTTCCCTTTCCGCTATTTCTATGCCCATTCCCAATTGGTTAGCGTCTGTTCAGCAGGGCTATGACAGTGACTCTTCTTTATCTCAAATCATTCACCAGCTAGCCAATAATCCTTCTGCTATACCACATTACTCTTGGGATGGTGCTTCTCTTCGATACAAGGGTCGGCTAGTGCTTCCTCAGAACCCAGCTCTACATCAGGCTATTTTTTATGAACTCCATGCTTCTCCTTCAGCAGGGCACTCAGGCTTCCTCAAAACTTATGAGCGAGCAAGGAGAAACTTCTTTTGGAAAGGGATGAAACAGACGATTCAACAGATGGTGGCTGAATGTGATACTTGCCAACGCCACAAGGGTGAAACGACCCTCCTTCCTGGCTTGCTCGAACCATTACCCATCCCTACACGGATTTGGACTGATATTTCTATGGATTTCATTGAAGGGCTTCCTAAATCCGGTGGCAAGACAGTGATCTTGGTTGTGGTTGATCGTCTCTCGAAATATAGTCATTTTTGTGCCCTCAGCCACCCCTATACTGCCTCCTCTATTGCACAAATCTTCATGGACCAGATATTTCATCTTCATGGACTCCCTTCTTCCATTGTCTCTGATCGTGATGCAACTTTTACCAGTCATTTTTGGACTGAACTGTTTCAGAAAACTGGCACCAAACTGAAGATGAGTTCGGGCTATCACCCACAAACTGATGGTCAAACTGAAATTGTCAATAAATGCTTGGAAACTTATCTTCGTTGCTTCACTCCCGAACAGCAACATCAGTGGGCCAAGTGGCTCCCTTTAGCTGAATGGTGGTACAATACCTCTTACCACACTGCCTCTAAAATGACTCCATATGAAGCAGTCTATGGTCAGGCACCTCCAGTGCTCCTTCCCTACACTCCCAACAGCTCACCAGTCCAGGCAGTTGACATAGTTCTCCGCAGCAGGGATCAGATTCTTCGTACCTTACAGGATAATCTTCACATGGCCCGTAATCGGATGAAACAGCAAGCAGATCAACACCGTTCTGAGTGCTCATTTCAAGTTGGGGATATGGTTTTTCTTCGTCTACAGCCATACAAACAATCCTCCCTAAAGCTGAAAGGGCATCATAAGCTGGCCCCAAAATTTTATGGGCCTTATAAGGTTCTACAGAAGATTGGTTCAGTTGCTTATAAACTGGAACTTCCTCCTTCTTCCCGCATTCATCCAGTCTTTCATGTTTCTTGTCTAAAGAAAGTTCTGGGTACCACTGTCAGAGCACAAACTACTCTCCCTGAAATGGATACGGAAGGATCCATTATCCTGGAGCCGGTGGCAATCATTGACCAGCGCACTCGCCAGCTTCGCTCTCGCTCCATCTCTGAGGTCTTGATTCAGTGGCATGGCATGCAACCAGAGGATGCTACCTGGGAACCCCTTCTTCAGATTCAACAACAATTTCCACACCTTAAGCTTTGAGGACAAAGCTTTTTTCTAAGGGAGAGGGGATGTTAGGAACCTGTGTGTTCCTTCTGTTTATTTTGTTAGAGTAGTGTTGTTGGACGCATATGCTTTGTAAGTCGTCCCGTGAGTATATTTTATTATCCCACATGCATAGGTAGTATTACTTTTCTAGATCGTACCCAGTATATAAGAATAGGTTGAGGCCCTTGATGGGCACGGACGAATTTATTGTATTGAGCTTGCTCAAAGGAGGTTACCCCCTCGAAGTGGCCTGCGATCAGTAGATTCATTCTGAGTTCTGCTATCACTTTGTATTCTGTTATTTCGAGCATTCTCACGATATTGCTATAAGGAGGTTCTTCACAGTCAATGCCAAATGTCTCATTCAGGAACTGATCATTGACTAGCCCATCATCCGCACCATCTTCAGCATGACTGCCAAATGTGCATAACGATCCGCATGATGTGCACATGTGACCATGACATGCAAAAGGCTCCTCCTCAACTAATGGACTCATGCAATGAATGAGGGTCTATGTCAAATCACTAATAGTCCCTAGAGCGTTGGCCTCTACATGTTCCTTCACAATTGAAGGAATAGTCACATGCTCACCTTGTGGCTTGACCATAGGTGCCCTAACTACATTAGGGTCACGACATGCCCCTAAACTCTCAAATGATGACCCCCCACCTCTACCCTAAGAGTCTAGTATATCAAAATAATTGGTGATCTCCCTAAGGACAAAATCACAATACAATTTCCTTAAGAAATACATTGGGACCTCATGATTATTGCAAGGAGAGGCATAAAAAACCATGCACTATGTATCCCAAAAATTATTTCTAATACCATCGTGTATGCACCAATGGATGGGAAACCATTTATTACCCTCTCTAACAGTATCTTGTTCACCAAGCTCTCTAAATAATGCACAAATCCTACCTTTTGGTATATCTTTTTTTTAAAACATCTTGATATGCTAATTTATTTGCATAATATCTTTTTTGTTCATCCCTCTTAACCCACCAAACATCTAACTAACCACTAACAGAATCTATGTGGGTCTTAATGGACTCAAGGGAGGATGCCAATTGAATTCTCATTAGATTGGTTTGTCCACAAGCTTTCAACCTACCAATGAGTGCTTCTAATTTGGTTTTGCCTCTTTCAATTTCATTTAAAATGTTTTCTTGTGTGCCAAGAGGAGGTCTTGCAATTGGTTCAGGTTGTCAATTTGTTGTTCTTTTTGTGGAGGGTTCTGATTTTGATCTTCTTGAGGGGTTTCGTTTGGATCTTGTTGAGGGTTTTGGTTTTGACCTTCTTGGGGATTTGCTAGTTCATTATTCACATTTCCTGATAAGAAATCAATTGAAATCTAAATAAATAAACAAATTAAAAAAACCTACAAAACAATATAAAAACATATAAAACAATGCAAAAAGAAAGTTAGATAACATACAACGTGCTCGTGATCTTGAACTTCGACGGTGCAGAGGCATATTGGTAAGGCAAGTGGCAAAAATTTTGTATTCTCTCAATCCACATACGCATCGTGAGGAGGGAAAACTAGAAAATAGAGGAGAAATGAATGGGTTGGGGGTATGCAACCCATTTATAATATTTTGGTTTTTTATTAAGTGCGTATGAGGTATGGCTCGAGTTACCCAAGCAATAGCATGTGTGCGCTATTGAAAATTAGAAAAAAAAAATGTGTCACCTTTTTGGCACCACAAGTTGGTGCACTTACCCCATGTCAAAATGTGCAAAATGTAAAATATTTGCAATAAAACCTCAATTATCCACATTACCTCTCAGGCCTGTGGTAATCGAAGGTCCATTCCAACAGTGGGATCTTGATTTCATTGGTCTTATTAATCTTGCATCTAATGTTGGTCACATCTATATCATCATCATGATAGATTATTTTAAGAAGTGGGTAGAGGTGAAGGCAATCAAGAAAACTATTTCTGAGGTAGTTTGCAAATTCATAAAAGAAAATATATTGGTTAGGTTTGGTGTACCCATTAAAATGGTAATGGATAATGAAACATACTTTTCTTCAGTTGAAATTACTAAGTTTGTTTTGAGTATGACATAATAGTTAGTCACTCATCTAACTACTTTCTGCAAGGGAATGGTCAAGCTGAGTCCAATAACAAGAATTTGGTGAGCATCATGAATAAACTAGTATTGGATAATTAAAAGACATGGCACATAAAGATTTATGAAGCACTTTGGGTAGATAGAGTGACTCCAAAGAGGGAAATTGGAATTTCCCCTTTCAAACTAGTTTATGGAGCAAAAGCTAATCTTCCTCTACCCCTAGAATTGGTCATTAGCAGATTAAGAATAGTGATCAAAGATGACATTTATAAAGATGGATTGGAGAAAATGATCTTATTTCTTGGCAAGCTCAAGGAAGAAAGAGAAGAAATTGTGGATCATATCACACACCATCAAATCTACGTGAAGAACTTGTTTGACAAGAAGACTAGACCACAAAAGTTTATTGTGGGAGATATTGTACTATTGTGGGATAAAAGAAGGGCACCAAAGGGCATGCACTGGAAATTTGACACACTTAGGAAAGGATGATTCATCGTTCATCAAGCTTTTGAAAATAATTCATTCAAACTGGCATACCCAGATGGTGAAGTATTGCCTCTGGCCTACAATGGTCAAGACTTGAAGCTGTATCAAATCTCAAATTGAAAAAAGATAACCCCTATATTATATTATAGTTATGATTAGTTCTCATTTTTTTCTCCTTAGTTTAGTTTTCCTCTCTTTTCTGTCTTTAGTTTTGTTGTGTAGCCACTTTTCATTTTTGTGAAACCAAAGAGTTTGGATTCCTTACTTGGACATGGAATGTCCAAGTCCCAGACAAAGCTAGTTGTTGTCCCACTTTTGTTTTCTAATCTATTAGAAAAAGTGAGTTTTGTGTTTTAGATGTGGTCAGTCTCTTTCTCAAAATGTTTGAGCCTAGATCTAGATTCTTAAAGGCTAGGCGATATCTGTTAGATTTTCCCAATACACCTTCTCTTTCTCCATAGCCAGGTGGGTGGTTGTTTTTATCTTGTAATTTATTTGGTAAGTTAGTATCCAATTTTATAGAGATCAAGTTTCACTTATTATATATGAATCATATTCACTATTTTCTTCATGGCATATTGATGGTTGAAGAAACAAGCATTGGCAAAAAATTTGATATCACCTTCTCCTCAGTGAGTTTCCAACCCATGAAAGAAAGTTTCTGCAAAGGCTTACTTGGAGGCGTGTTTAGATTAAAAAGATTCAAAGAAGGTACATTTTTAAAGATAATTGATGTTTGAGTCTAAGATGAGACTCCTAAACACAATTTGGATTTCTTGTTGCTCAAATACTAAGCATTGGCAGAAAACTTGAAATTGTCTTCTCCCCGATGGGTTTCTAATCCATGAAGATGATTTTAAGCAAAAGAGATAAAAGTGAAAAATAAGATGTTAAGTGAAACCCAAGATGATCTGTACACCTTAACTAAGCACCCTTCACAATTAGAGATGCATTTGACAAAGATTCAACCAATAAAGGAGCACTGGCAAAAAAAAGAAATTGTCTACTCCTTAGCGGGTTTCCAACCCATGCAGACAATTTTTTGATTATACAAGAAAAATCAAGTCAACAAGTAGATTTGGACCCCATATTGGATTTAGTGTATGTTTGAATGATATTAGAATGAATTGAGCCATTGCGAAAGGAAGATATAGTCAAAATCTTTCTTGGCATTGGAGTACCCCTATGACAACTTTCTGAAACTTAAAGGAAAATGAGAAAGTAAATAATGGGTTTATAGAAAGTTATTGTTATGCTCAAAAAAATAATGAAGAGACTTTTAAATGTCCATTGAGCCATTGTATTTACTCTCCAATGGTTATTTCCTTAAATTTCACTCGTGTGGCACGAATGCCGAAGTATAACAGATGAATCAAAATCTTTATATAAAAATACGTAGGAAGTTAAAGGAATTACCTTGTTTTCTTGATTTCTCTCTCTATCAATACACATAAGCTTTTGAATGCTAGTAACTGTTGTATTTGTTGTCTTATTCACTTTTTCGATGGCCACCAAGTTTGTAGGTTTTGATGGTTTAACTGGAATCAAGTTTCGATTGTAGAACTTCATAGACACATCCCTCCTTTTCTATGATATGGCAGAATTCCAAAGGAGGGTAAAATCTAAACGAATTCACCCTATCACTTAGAAGCTTCAAGGATGTGGTTAAGTTGAGTTTGCAAGTTTTCTAGGTGTAGTCCAAGCCCCAAAATTCATTGACGAATGTATTCATCATCACAATGTGGAAAATAAGAAAATAGTTTTGTCGAAGGACACTATGTTGATTTCAGTTGATAGGCAGATGGTGGTAAATTGTCTTCATGTGCTAGAGCGAGAAGAGTTCTCTGACTTAATTGTTGGTGGGGTTGTCTTATAATTCTCAACAAAGAAGGGGAAGTGATCTATCTCCTACCCTTTTCTATTTTGGTGTAAAATTGGAATCGATAATTGGCTTTTGGCCATTTGTCATTTTTGAGGAGATGAACTAGTTTAGTTCCATTTCATAACAGTCATCTCAAAATCCTATATATACCTAATTGAAAGATTAATAAAAGGTCAGCTAATTTTTGGTGTGAAATGCTTACTGTTGCAGAGACAAAGTGAATGTGTTTTATATCAATTATTTACTGCTCCATTGTTTATCATAGTTGATGATATCTCTTTGAGTTGAATTGAGTTAAGGAGAAAACAAAGCTTTGTTCTCCTATTTAATATAGAAAATTGAAGATAATAATAGTATTATTAGAGGTTAAAAAAGATTCTTTTCTGCATTATTTCTTAAGGTAGTTCCTTACATGTTAGAGTTAAAAGCATTTTGTTAAGTATCTAATCCATTAATTGAATTCATTATTGCATCAATCAATTCTGCAGGTTTATAAGATGTATGAATTCATGAATTTCATAAGTGTTAAGACCCAAATGTTAGCTTGAGTTAGTTCTCATTTAGGCTTAAATTAGTTTTCCTCTCCTGTTCTCTGGTCAAGAACAAACCCCATTTTAGAATTAGGAATACACAAATTCATTTCAAATCATAAATTAAACAGAGTCATACCTTCAAATTCAAAGGGAAATCAGTCACCTAGCGTGGTTTCCCAACTATTGTAATCAATTATTGTTCACAAGTTTTGGGTATTTAAGAGCTAGATTGAAAAGTGTTGGGCCCATTTGCCATTGCACCAAAAGCCATGACTATTAGTGAACATGGAACACCACATAATTAACCACCTGTGGGCAAGGGAGTGCGTCGCATCAACCAACAATCTCCCCCTCGACGTGCATACCAGGTGCTTACGCGGGTCGGGAAGGCACCAGGGAGATTTGAACCCATGACCAGGCCAAAACCAGGCTCTGATACCAATTGTTGGGCCCATTTGCCGTTGCACCAAAAGCCATGACTATTAGTGAACATGGAACACCACATAATTAACCACCTGTGGGCAAGGGAGCGTGTCACATCACCCAACAAAAAGAACAATTTGTTTACCAGCACAATCTAAGCTAAGAATGATTTTTTATTTTATTTTATTTTCATTCATTCAAGTATTACAAATCCAAATTCAAAGTTTCTTATTCATATTTCTATATCCATAAACAAGGTGTATACTTTATTAGTTCATATTGTGCACATGCCCTCCATCTAATTAGATTTAAATATTTTTGAAGATGATTGCTCTTAACTATTGTTTATTAATTATAACATATTTAGAAATTTATAATATTATCATTTATTGGTGCTTTGATTGGCCCTCTTAATTTTGGTAGGGAGGAAAGTTCTTTTGTAAAATAGTAATTTAATAAAAAATCATAAAAAAGAGGTCATTATCATATAGTACAATGTAATTATTTATTTAAATTCAAATGCTTATATAATGCAACATTGGATGCCTCTTTGCTCTCATGTAGTTTAGTACTATATTTATTACTTCTTATTTTTGAACTATAAATTAAAATCACACTTTAACTTATTTTACAAGCAAATTTTTAGTCCCTTTACTATTTTTTCATTTAAATTGTAAAGGCCATGGTGGTGGTTATGGTTGGAATGTAATATATTATGCTATTAAAAAAAATCTCTACTGTTAGAAATAGTAAGTATGAAAAATATGATTTTTTCATATTTTATCAAAATTTAAAAATTTGTCATAAGATGTCATCAAAATACTAATTTCACATAAGACTTATATCTAATTATAATGTACATTAAATATTTTAAATATTTTATTTATTTATTTATTTATTTTTTAAATTAGAATATTTTAAATTATACAATTATTTCAAATATTTAATATCTTTGTCTCTCCCTATATCTTTAACGCACTAATTAATTTATTTCCTCCCTTTCTCTTTTCCATATTTCTTATTCTATCTACACTTCCGCTTTTATGAAATCCAATCTATTTTGAATTTAGACAGGACCCTTCACGTCTATTGTTTCAATTTGATAATCCTGAAATTTTAGATCTATTTAAGAGAGATATTACAAATGTGAGACGCTTAACCAAAAATTAAGATGTTTTAAGCTCCACGGAGCAAAAGCGAACCGTGGTAACGAAACGGTGCGTATTAACTATATATACCGCAAACCAACCTTCAACTTTCAGAGCGAGAAGCAAATTAATTTTATGCAGATAAAAATGGAGGGCCATGATACAGAAGCTACTGCTCAGAACTCAGAAAATATTAGCAGGACAGACAAGTTTGCAGCAGCGCAAAAGAAATTCGGTTCGGCAGTGAAGGAGGAAGCTTTCTTATTACCTCCAATGGCGGATGCGGATCTGGAAAAGAACAAGAAAACCCTAGTTTTGGACTTGGACGATACGCTCATACATTCCACTTATTATCCCGAGGAAAGATTCGACTTTTTTGTAGAATTTCATACCGAGGAAGGCAGCAGCGTGTGCTACGTGCTGAAGAGGCCCGGACTCGAAAATTTGCTGCAGGAATTATCAGATCTTTACGAAATAGTAGTATTTACAGCAGGCGGATCGATTTATGCAAATGCAATACTCGACGAGCTCGATCCGCGCGGAAGAATAAAGCACCGCCTTACCAGAGAGAATTGCACAGAGTTGCCTGGAATTCCTGCCGTTTTCGTGAAAGATCTTTCGAAGCTCGGAAGGGATTTGAAAAACATCATCTTTGTGGACGATCGGCCGTATCAGTGCTTCCAGTCGGAAAATGCGTATCCGATCACGGCATTTACTGATGACGTCATCGACACGGAGTTGTTCGACCTCGTGGACTTCTGCAAACGGATCGCGAAGTCCACGTCGGACGTCCGAGAAGAGATCCGGCAGGTCACCAGTGCCATGTCAGCATCTCTTACGGGGTTTCTGTCCGACGTGGGTAGTACTGGGAAGAAAACGCTGGTTGTCCGATTGGAAGGAGTGCTCGTGTATTCCAGGTGGGACCGCCCGCCGTGTTTTGATTTCACGGTCGACGGCGATTACAACCGGCGGACGCGTTATGTTTTAAAACGGCCCGGGCTGGGCAGGCTGGTTGCTGATCTGGCAGAGCTTTATGACGTGGTCGTCTTTTCTGTTGATGACGAGGATTACGCCAATGCTATTCTCGACAGGTTGGATCCCAGTCAGATTGTGTTTCCTCCAACGCAGCGTCTGTTCCAACCGAATTATACTTCCGAGCTTGGGAGGCAATCGTGCCAGGTCATCCTTGTCGACGTGGCAGATGAGGGGTTTTCTATACTAACCCCGAATATGTACCCAGTTTTGGAGTTTAAGGACGACATGAGTGATGAAACACTGTTTGAGCTCACTGACTTCTGCAAACGGGTTGCCCATGCCACGTCGGACGTCAGAGCAGAGATTTTGTTTCATTTTTGTCCGCCTATAATTCACACGTCAGCTGGGTGGGTGGAATGTGGCAGCGGATCTATTGGCAGACATTGTTACTACAACGTGATGACTAAGCAGACCACGTGGCAGAGGCCACCTGTATTGATGCCTAAAGAGGAGTATGATGCTTTGTGGGAAAAGTGCAGCAGCCATGATGCTGACACTGAGTCGACGATTTCCATGAGCGAGTACCTGGCACTTGAGGACCATGGTGACATGGACGAAAACATGATGAGATCATCTTCACCGTTGGAAGAAGGGAGGACTTCCACGGGTGGATGTGATGGGGTGGTAAATCTTAGTGAGTTGTATGTGATGTTTGAGGACTATTTTAGTCTAGGTGCCAAGGGCAAGAAGGATCAAAATGAGAAGAGTAATAACAGTGTGAATCTAGGATATGTGCAAGAAGAGAATGGGGATGCTGAGGAATGTTGGAGCTTAGTGAAGGAAAGATGAGTGTTTAAAAAATAAAAAATAAATAGTTAATTTTGTGAAAAAATGAAGATGGTAATTAAGAGGATTTGATTGACTGAAAATAAATATATAATTAAGAAGGAAAATAAAATTTATAACTTGCGAAAGATGTAACATGATGAAAGAATATAAAGAAGTTAATCATATAAAATGAAGACAATGGGGGAGAAATTCAATTTGGTATCAATATTAAAGCAAAAAAAATGAAAATAGACAAACAAATAGATATATATTCATTTCATGATTTGAAATGAAAAGTTCGATATAATAGCTACATTACTATTTATATTAGAAAATAGTTATTTTATACATGAGGGTTCATTATTAGTCAGATTTAGGAACTAAAAATTTCAATGTGTTACTAGGAATTTCTATTATTATCACAACATTTAAAAGAATTAAAGATGTATTACAATTCATATTGAACATATATTCATTAATTAGTCAATTTAAAACGATACATAAATTAGATTGAATGAACAAAAGAAGATTCGATAATATGATTCATTAAAACATAGTTTCTATGACACAATTTCAACTCTTATTTCAAGAAAGAGCTTATAACACCTTATCTAAAAGGTCTTGAGTTTGAATCTACTTGAGTTCAATAAATAATAATAATAATAATTACAACACATAATAATTAGACTTGACTTTAGCCTCTTATTAATATAACAAATCCACTCTTAATCCATTAGCATGATATTAAAGATCTTAATTTATTTACATGCTTTTCAATTTCTAACCTTGAAAGTTTAAATTATAGAAAATACAAATCTCATTATTATTAGTTTTTGAAGTATAAATATTTGATAATATATAGTGTTTATTCATAACTTTGGTGAATAATCCATACTTATCTTAATTTCTCCTTAGTTTAGTGAATATACTAAACTAGTTAATTTTTTTATTATTCTAAAGCTATAACTAGAATGAATGTTTTTCAATATTGAAACTAGACTAGTGAACTAATTCAATGACAACGAACTAAGTTCACGAAGAATTTATGCAAGGTGCTTCTAAAATGATGATACAATGCTACTATAATTTTGAATAATTGATATGTTTTTTAATTCATAACTGTGAATTGGGAACTTGGCTTGATTTAAGAAAGCTTCCTTTGGTAAAGCATGAGGTAATGAGATATACTCTCACCCAAACCCACATGGTACTAGAGGAAATGTTTTACTAATGGCATTGGTCATATTAAAATGTTTACTATGTACACTACACTTTATAGGGAGTGTTACACCCAACTCCATGGATATTTTTGAGAGAATTTAAAAACCTTCTAAAAAAGAATTTGCAAGTTAGAATTTTAAAATTTAAATTATGGCCTCCAAATTCATGAGCATGAGAATAATTAGATTACTTTAATTCTAGATGATATTAACTTTAAGGTGGTTACTATTTAATATTTAGAGGTTGCAGATACAATTTATGGTAAAGAGTTGTGATGGAATATGTATTATATAATGTTAGACCTGTTAACTTCCACACTTTATTATTTCATAATTTGAGGTATGAAAAGGAGAGAACATCTTCAGTTTTAAATTTCAAGTTTTGAAGTTTGGAAGATAAAATGCATAAACATGAGGATTGTTTAGATTATCTCTACAAATATATGCTTTAATGAGAATGGTTTAAAACATATTTATATATTGATAATATGGTTAATAAGAATGAGTAATGATTTAAGAAAGAAAATAAAGTCTTAGTTTCTATTGGAAATTTGTAGAAATGAGATTTGAACACTAGTGCATGAATGCAATCATAATCATTACGATAACCATAACCATGTTCTTAATATAAACTAGGACTATTATAACTATTAATCTATCTATAACTATAATTATAACTCTAATTCCCTAACCTTATCGTATAACTTTGACCTTGGCCTTACCCAAATCATAAGCCTAACACAAAATGTAACCCTTACCATAATTATATGTGTTTATTCTAACCCTAAATCTAACTTTATTGTTAACCCTATCCTTGACCCTAATACCAAATATGATCTTAATTTTAACCCTTAACTATCTTGTAATAGTAACCCTAGCCATAACCCTAATTATGATATTAGCCCTAAACTTGACTCTAATACTCAACCAAATCTTAGCATAACTAGGCTTATCTAATTCTAATAACACTATTATTGTACCCTTAAACATGTGATGAAATTAACAAGTGTAAAAAAGTGTAGAGAAGAAGAAAAACAAAACACAAAATTTATGTGAAAAAACCTAGTGAAAACATGGTAGTGAAAAAGCATAGGCATCTCTCAAATTTATTTCTTAGGAATTTTAATAATTAAAAAAATATTTTAAAAATATATGAACAATTATGACTTTGAGTTGCATGTGACAAATGAGTTGTAATGTCCAATTATAGACCGCTAGCAAGTGTGACCCATAAAACTACATGTAAAACATTTGTTGAAATTACTCATTTTGGTAAGTCACCAATTGAATTACTATTTATAGTAAGTCAACTTATAAAAAATTTATAATTATAGTTATGTATGATAACTTAAACACAATTAGTGATTAAGAGGGTCTAATGTATAGTACATAAAGGACTATTGCTAAGAAATATAACATAGTGCATTTTGTGTGTTTTACAAAAGATGTTATTAGATTTAGTATCTTGAAAAATCCTTTGCTAGAATGATAGATTTAATAAGGAGACACACACACACACATACACATGCATGTATCTCCTTATTCACCCTCCCCCCCTCTCTCTCTCTTAGATTCCTCCTCTATTACCACTTATGTTTATTATAATTCTCTCTCTCTCTCTCTCTCTCTCTCTCTCTCTCTCTCTCTCTCTCTCTCTCTCTCTCTCTCTCTCTCTCTCTCTCTCTCTCTACATCAATCCTTATTACTATGTCTCTATTTTATTATCCTATTCTCTCTCCATCCCTCCTAGCCCGTATACCCATCATTGTCTTTATTTTTCTCTCAACTTGTGCTCTTTCTCTACCTTATCTCCTTCCCATCTCTCCTATCTTCTTAATATATCTCACTTCAGTCATACATGGTACTTAAGTTATCTGTCTGGAGAGGGAACTTTTTTAAATAAGAAAAATGTAAAAGCTCTATGAAACTATGGACATGGTACTGTAAGAAAATAAAAAAACACATATTTCTTCATAGCCTATACATGTTGTGTAAAACTAAAAAAGTACATATATTATTTAAAAAGTGTATAGGTTTTGAAGAAATTTAGAATCAATTTTACCAAGCCATAACTTAAATGTGTTATTGTATTCTATAAAATAACAAGCAATTATAATACTTTATTAGTGTATCCTATTTGATGTCTTTACATTTTGCATGCATGTCTATTGAAGATTTCACAATAAAAATAACTTCAACCCATTCAAATTTCTCAATCTTAACAAAATATTGTGTTGTAAATCTATTTTCTCAAGTCTCTCACAAGTGTTGAGAACATTTGATTTGATTTGGTTTTATTTGATTAAATATATTTTTTTCTCGTCCACTAATTTTTACTTGGCCTCTAATTCTTAAAATGAAATGATTGTTGGAAACTATAATTAAGATAATTGTTATGTTGTAATTGATGTCAAACCTTATTGGTAATATAGTTAATATCTAAGTAGAGTTCTATTTCAAGATGGTTAATGAAGAGGATTTAAGAATATGGACATAAAAAAGGACCTATAGGAAATGTTTACTTATGAGGAACTATCATGGGTACTTGATTAGTTAGACTTTGACAAGATAAAGTGATTATTTAATCATAACCCAAGTGGAGAAGACAATGGTATTGA
Organism: Cupressus sempervirens; assembly: GCA_028749045.1. Taxonomy (NCBI): domain Eukaryota; kingdom Viridiplantae; phylum Streptophyta; class Pinopsida; order Cupressales; family Cupressaceae; genus Cupressus; species Cupressus sempervirens. The sequence continues at coordinate 629,759,356 of CM053783.1, forward strand.
AGCCTAGAAGAAGTGATCAAAGAATGACCAAATACATATACTTGACTGAGCAAAAGAGTAGAATATTAAGGAACTTGAAGCTTATGTTGAGTGATGTATGTTGATCAAGTGACATTATAAGCTGAGAAAATATAGTGCCACTCGAGCATTAGTATTAATTGAGTGTTAGTATATGTACCAAATGACAAAGTTAGTAATGATTGAGTAATCCAGTGATGATGGCGTGTCAAAACCCAGTGCTGGAGAAGGGAAAACATTTGAAAAATGATGAGGAAATCATGATTTCTAACTAACACATTTGATTTCTTGGAATATATAAAGTGTTTTGAAGATAAGGATGGATGACTTGAAACATTTAATTAAAGGGAAACCATGTTTGAGCATTTCTATGCAAGAATTTAAGAAGTTTCTAGAAGAAAAAAGAGAAGACAAAATGATGGAAGAATTTTATTAATGTGACCTAGCCCTAAAGATCTACAATGGTTTTTAAGTGAGAAAAGATCATAATTAACAATTTAAGGAGGTATAAGGGCTAACCTAATAAGACTAGAGCAGTTATTGATGCTATTGATTGGTGAACTTAAGCAGGATGCTTGGAAGAGTTGTGAAGAGGTGAGGAGTGATTGCTTGAAGAATTTCCAAGAACATCCTGGAGATAAATATGACAATGAAGGCTAGTAGTGGATCAATATATGAACCTAATTTTGATATGTATTTTCAAAACTTAAGCTGTATTTGTTAGATTAACCTGCTATTACATTTTAACCATTGTATCACTTTTGAAATACTTTAATCACGATTTTCCTAGCAATCATATGTAAATACTTAAATCAAGGTGACATTCTAATGGAATGTTCTTAAGCCCTCTAATAAGGCCACTCCTAAAAAGGTGATTGAATCCTTTAACAAGGTCATGTGGTGAAGAACTAGGGAATGGACCCCATGGATAAAATTTTTGTAGAAGAGTGCAATGATTTGGTGCTAGAGGACAACCTTATCGATGATGGAAAGAATACTAATAGGGTTGGAAGTTCAGGATAATGAAATTCATGTTGAAGAAATTTTAGGAGATTGTAACAAGAATCTTAATGAAAGTAAGGAATCAAACTTCCAAGAGGCACATGATTGCATTATTCTTGGGTCGAGCTACCAAGATAAGAATAGGCCTCATAGATAAATATCTCTTATGGATGGCTCTCCAAAGTGGGGGGATGTTGTTGATATCTCTAGAGCTTTGATGAAAGTTGAAGAAGATATTGGAGAAGATTGGATAGATGTGGGGACTAAGAAGATATTAAGATTAAAAAAAGGAGGAGATTACCTTCAAGAATAAAAATGGAATGCTTTGGTGATTAAGAAAATGAGGACTAACAAGATAGGGGATGTTATGTATTTAATTGCTGCAACTGGAAAGAGCTTTAAAATAGGAGATCTTAGGAGTAACAAAGCTAGGGATGGTTGTCAACCCCTTACCCCAGCTGGGAAGGATATCAAATCTAGGGATGTTGGCCAAACCCCTATTTTTCCAAGGAGACCTATTAATGTTCATAAAAAAATTGTGGAGACCTACAAAAGTATAGCAGATGGTAGTCAGAGGACTATCTTAGATGTTAGAATTATTTAGAATAACTGAGAGGGGGGGTGAATCAGTTATCCAAGGTCCAATGATCTCCAATTAAACTTTTTCTACAAATCCTTGATGACACATAACTGAAATTATCATGTATGCAATTGAACATTAAACAACCATGAAAAGTAAACATGCATCACATCATAACACTAAGGATTTGATAACCCAGAAACCCTCCAAGAATAAGAAGGTAAACCGGGAGTGGGGATGATACCCACAAAATAATTGCGCAATTGATTTCAACCACTTCTGATGGTCTACCTTGTTAAAGGCCTGCCCTGTTAAAGGCTACAACACATTGTTAAATGTGACCTTGTTAAAGGATTTAAGAACATTCAACTTAGAATGTCACCCTGTTAAAGGATTTACATAGAGCTATTAGGCTCACCCAAGTCCATGGGATTTTCAAGCACCTTCTCAAAAGAATCTTTCATCCCTCTCTAAGGATCTCTTATCCTCCTCGTAAGGATCTCTTTATCCTTCTCCTGAGGATCTCTTTGTCATTCTCCTGGGGATCTTCTATTCTTTTCCTAAGGCTTATCCACCTAGCTATTAAGCTAACCTAGCAATGTAGGGTTTCAATATCTAATACAATGGTAAGAAAGTATTAGAAGGGTTTCTAACTGATACAGATTTGCAATCCTAACTGTGCAGATTTCAAATCACTTCTTCAGTTCTCTTCTTTGCTTGGCTTTCCTCCTTTACAGTGCAGACAGCTTGTTCACCCTTCAAGATCTATCTCCTTGAGTTCTTCCACTTGTTATGCCAATGCAATCTCTCTGGCCACTTGATCAACTCAGATTCTTGATGCTCTATTCTTACTCCTCTAGGCTTCTTCGTATGATTACACTTATGACCAATTCCATCTCTTGCATGTGCATTTGATCTCTAACCTATAACTTCTTATAAAGAAGTTCTGTACTCGATTTCCCTCTCAAATTTCAATTTCCTCTTGAGAAAATAGTATTCTTTTCCCTCCAAATTGTTTCTTCTAGAAACTTCATGATGAATCCATTTGCATTCGCCTTGGATTGATTTTTATCGATTACATAGAATTCTGTGACATCTACTCATCATTCATAACTTCCAACTACTTCACAAATTTTGATGTAACCACCTTACTGCTGTTGATCTGGCAAATCTTGTCTTAAAAAATAATGCAACAACTTGACATTATTGGTTTACTGATGCTCGACACCTTTTGTGTTACTTAGCTTCTTAATGTCATCTGTACTAGCACTCAGCATCTCAATGTTATTTACTGGCACTCGAAACCTGAAGACTTACTCGACATCCATTATATATTTTTTCTACTCGGCACCTGAAGCATTTTGTGTTACTCAACACTTGATTAATCACTCGGCTTATACTAAAGTTGAACTTGCTCGGCTTCAAATGAGAATTTTTTTTACTCTAACTAGGACTTAGTTAATCCTTGTGTCTTAGAGTATGTCATCAATACACTATTTCATTAATGGCTTAGTTGATCCTTATACTTCATTACATCATCATAACTTCAACCTTTTCTCTAGGTACTCTTAGTTACATCTTATTGATTGCCACCTCCTTGTCAATCAATTCCAATTAATAGTACTTGGATCACTAAAGAAATTGTCATTCCTGCAAGTAGCAAGTTTGACATCAATGACAAAACAATGATTGAAAACATTCTTTACCAGTTCCATTATCCTTCATTCATGATTCCATTATCCTTCGTTCATGATCTTTTCAATCATTTCCAACATTAGAATCAAAATCTTTCCATAAGAAATGAAGTTTGGGTATGTGCACCAAGTTGTGGTGCCAAAAAGGTGACAACCTTTTTTTTATTTCAATTTTCAATAGAAAAGAAAAATCTTATAAATGGTCTACATACCCACAGCCCATTGATTTTAACTATTTTTTTACCCTCTCCTCATAGTAGCGCATACGTGAATTAGAGAAAATCAGTTTTCACTACCTACCTTGCCAATATGCCTCCTCGCTAGCAAAATACAAGATCATGAGCATGCTGTATGTGATCTAAATTTTATTTTGCATTGTTTGTTATGTTTTGTATTTTTTTTGTAGGTTTTTAATATTGTTTTGTACGATTTTTACATTTTTTCTTTAGATTTGTTTATTTATTTAGATTTCAATTGATTTTTTATTAGGAAATGTCAATAATCAACTAGAAAATCAAAACCCTCAAGAAAATCAAAACCAAAACCCTCCCCAAGAAGAACAATAAATTCTGCAACTTGAACCAATTGCAAGACCTCCACCTAGTACACTGTAAGAAAATATAATAAATGAAATAGAAAGAGGCAATATAGAATTAGAAGGACTCATTGGTTGGTTAAAGAATTGGACAAACCAATCCAATGAGGGCTCAATTGGCATCATCCCTCAAACCATTAAGACCTAGATAACTTCAGTTAGTGGTTAGTTAGATGTTTGGTGGGTTAAGAGAGATGAACAAAAAATATTTTATGCAAATAAATTGTCATATCAAGATGTTAAAAGAAAAGAAATACCAAAAGGTAGAATATGTGCATTATTTAGAAAACCTAGTGAACAAAATATTGTTAGAGAGGGTACTAAATGGTTCCCCATCCATTGGTACATACACGATGCTATTATAAATAATTTTTTGGATAGATGGTGGATGGTTTTTGATACTCCTCCTTGTAACAATCATGAGGTCCCCATGTATTTTTTAAAGAAATTGTATTGTGAGTTTGTCCTTGGGGAGATCCCAAATTATTTTGATATATTAGACTCCTAGGGTAGAGGTGGGGGGTCATCATTTGAGAGGTCGGGGGCATGTCATGACCCTAATGTAGTTAGGGCACCTATGGTCAAGCCACAGGGTGAGCATGTGACTATTCTTTCAGTTGTGAAGGAACATGTAGAGGCTAGTGCTCTAGGGACCATTAATGCTTTGACACCCTAATCCATTACACAAGTCCATTAGTTGAGGGGGAGCCTTTAGTGCACCATGGTAACATGTGCACATCATGTGGATCCTTATCCACATTTGGCACTCATGCTAGAGATGGTGCAGATGACAGGCTTGTCATTGATCAGTTCTTGAATGACACACTTGGCATTGACACACAGGTAAATTAAAATTATAAAATTTGATCACATTTCATATATATAGTGAATGATTAATTAATTAGCATCTATTGACATTGTTCAAAATTCAGGGTCAGAGTGTTGGTAGGCCTAGTAGCGATCCCCCAACCCCATTTTTGGCCTCCTCTACGAGTCTAGATGTATGTATCGATTCAATCATTTAAATTAATACATATATTTATTAAGTAATCATATTAAGGATTGACAAAAAAATTTATGCATGTGCATCAGTTCTCTATAGGACCATCAACATTTACTATGGACTCAGAGCATAGACATCATACGAGTTTTGTAGAGGTACATTTGTTTCATGTTAATTTAATTCATTTGATTATATTTGTTTCATGTTTCATGTTATATGTAACATGTATTGTATGACATGCAGCTCATGACATTAGACACTCCTCATCTCTAAAGTCCGTTGATCATGAAGTGGCTATAGCTATGGCTAGTTCACAGCCATTGACTGAGGTATGAAATTTTTTTCTTTGTTTTAGTTATTGTTTATAATAGTTTGTATCAAAATTTCTAATGTTATTTATAAGTGATTATATTGATTCAATTGTTTTAGGGTCTTGTCACACCTAATCATCCACGTGCGTTCGAGGTGGACTTGCAAAGTGACTATATGATGGTGGTAAGAAAATAATTAATTTTATGTGTACATATATTTGATTTCAATGTATAATAATTATTCATTCTTTTCTACTTTGTTTGTATCAGCATGAGTTAGAGAAGAGCCTCAACAAGAGGACAAGCGAGCATGTGAGGAGGACCCCATCATCGCCACCGTCTCCCTCCACACAATGACTAAAGGCCTCTAGATATTTTTTTCCTTCCCCTCGTGGGAAGGAGAAGATATAGTTGATAGACATGTACATGTATAGGCATCAACAAACATATATGTTGGATTTTATGTTAGTGGACATATTCGATATACATTTGATGTATATCTGACATTTTATATTTGATGTATGACATTTATTTGATGCATGACATTATTAGACTTATGAAATTATTGGTTAATATATGATATGTTTGTTCATGTACAACATTATTGGTTATCATAATATATTATGTGTTTGTTAATATACATGACATTACTGGTTATCATTTTATATTATATGTTTGTTCATGTATGACATTAAATTCAATACCTAATCAATTCAAAACTTGGATAGAATATTGATTATTAATAAATTTTATCACTATTTAAGAATAATTTTATCATGTCCAATATGTCATCATCATATGATTTATGATCTTGTTCATGTTTAAAGTTTTCCTTCTCTGTCATTTGTTTATCAAGTTTAATTTAATACCTAATCAGTTTGAATTTTTCATATAATATTGATCAGCAATAAACTTTATTAGTGTTAAAATAACTATTTTATCCCCTTGCTTACGTTTGAACTTGGTGTGGGGCCTTGTGTTATCTCCTAGCTTAGGGGAGTGGGGTAGTAAGGTTCCATGGTTGGGTGGAAAGTCTTTTATCCATTGAGTATTTTTCCAAAGTTTTTCAAGAGCCTTGGATGATCTTTCTTCACACATTCAAATTTTGCATCTTTTTTTGTGTGTGACTAGATGTTGCAACATCATATTTTTGTATCATGACTATGATATAATACTTATGTATCCATTTTGTATAGAGATCATGTTGGAGGAGAAAAATGTTAGAAGTATATCAAAACATGATATATAATGATTACTTGCTCCTTGTAATATGTATATGTACACATGCTTAGTTGCAATAAAGAAGAATGGGTATAGAAAGATGATTGTCCTTGGTATGCTTATGTGATTTTTACGCTATCTAATTGTAATAATGGATTCAATTATTTATAATGAAATCTTGTTCATATATTTATGATAGTTTTTACTTATGGGAACTTATGTATGCGTTTCTAGTAGTGATGTTTGGGAACCCATAAGAACTTGGTTGTTGAGTTAATATAGAATATTCATATATTTAATCAATGAGATATATCAAAATATTTAATTTTATAGGAATTGAAAATGAAATGTATGTGCTTCAATTTTGTGTTAAAAATAGAATAAAATTTATTCCACTTTTACCCTTATTAGTTATGTGATATCTTAGGTTCCCTATCAAGGGGATACAAGGAAGAATTACTCTCTAGATTTCTTAGATTACTAGATGGATTTCTTGTAATATTGTGGTTATTGAAATTGACACTTGTAATGGCTTTGATTATTTAGGTGTAGATGGGCCACAAAACTTACAAGCAAGTTAAATTTACTACTAGTCTATTTTACTTTTAATATATATATATATATATATATATATATATATATATATATGGTGTAGGGTACTCAAGGCACTCAAGGTCTTCATGAAGAATTTTCAAGGACTCTTGATCATACCACCTTTATAGGTAAAGGTGTATTTGGTGTTTAAATAGTCCCTAGAAGAGATCCTAAGCCCTACACCTGATGCAAAGCCTCCCACTATTCCCCTAAGAATCACAACTCAACTCTAGAATTTCTTTGTACTCTTGGAATATACCCAAGGAATATAAATCTACTAGGGTTCAAGATGAGGTCTCTAACTTGGTAATACCTTTCCACAACCATATCTAATAGGTTACAACTCAGTTCTTCAATTTGTCTTCAAAACACCCACGTTGCTACCTATGCACCTAGTGTACCCTGGTGCCTCCAACATACCAAAACCCATCCTAGGCTTCACACCATGATCCCAAAAACTTGGGTCACCTCAAAACATCCCATCTAAAATTTTCCAACTCCTTGCAACCTCTTAGCAAGTCATATCTTACACTTTCCAAATTTTGCCTATTTTAGGCTTAACTCAACTAGCCCTTGCCAAATAGTAATTCTCAATTTTCTCCAAACTTTTCCATTGACCTTCCCAAACAATTTGGTGTTCTAGATAACCTTTATCCCTTATAAAACATACCAAAATTTCAACTATAGTTTTTTTGAAAGTATCTCTTAAATCTTGCTATCTTAGTTACACAACTAGGCCTAATTAGTGGCCATTTTCAAAGCAACTCATATCCCCTTATTTTCTGGAACCTTAACAACCTCAAAAAGTCTTGTAATATGACTCAAATGAAAGGATTTCAATTTTTTTTTGGTCACTCTAGAATTTCTACATCCCCTTTCACCAAACCCTCACTTCTAGGCCCTTTACCTTAGGGCTTTCCCAAAAACTCATCTCCCAATCTTTCTAGATCTTGTAAAAGGATCAAACATACTTAAAATCATCCCAATAGATGATATCAAACATAAAAATTATCCTTCTTTGGAGAAAAATCTTACTTCTCTACTTGGGGCAGTCACCCATGCCCGTGCTCTTCACTGCCCAACTAATCTTTGGTTCTTTCTCTCTATCAAAACTCTTATCTTGCACAAAAAATCATCATATATACATTCATTACAATTTTAACACCCTCTCCCACAAGTTACATCTACATCACAAATAGTGGAAGGGGTAAATCCATTAATCTAGCCTTAAAATAGTGAAGGATTGTCACATGACAAAGATAGATAGTGATGTAGAGCCATAATAGGATTCTCAAGGTTTAGTAATGATGTAGAGCCTAATAGGATTCTTAAGGTTTAGTTATTATGTAGAGCCTAATAGGATTCTCAAGGTTTCATTAATTCCATATGTTAGATCTGCCATCATAGAATACCAATTGTAATGGGCACTCACATGTATATGTGCAACTCATAAATCAATCAATCTATCACCATGGAGACTAGATATCTATGTATATGATAGGATAGGTCAAATGGTCTAGCAAATTATGTTATTGATAAGTAGGCTTAGATCTTTTTTCACAAGTCAAATTGTGATAGTACTAATGGAATTCAAGTGTGTAATTTTTTAGTCAATCTCATTATCCCATGTTTCACGAGTAATGGGACACAAGAACCCATCTCTTGTGAGAGTAAATAGAACAAATAACACTCATTGGATCTAGGTGATTCTCATAGAGTTGAGGTACATGGACTTCCTAAGATGTCACCCACCCTAGTACTACTCTCACTATAATGTTTCCTCTATGGTTAAACCCAATCTTCCTGCAACACAATTTGCAAAACCTTCACCAAGTGTTTTTCCTTATGAACCATTCATTATAATTCCCCTTAAGCTCATTGATTGATAAGTAGGAGACATTTCTACAAGAAATCAAATTGTGATATTGCTATCAAAATTCAATTGTGTAGTATTTGAGACAAATTCATTGACCCATGTTTCATGAGTAGTGGTTTACACGAATTGATCTCTCATGATAATGAATAGAACAATTAGGAATGATTGAATCTAATTGATTCTTAGAGAGGTGAAGTACAAATACTTCTTATGAGGTCACCCATCTAAGTACTACTCCAACTCAAGTGCACTTAACTAAAAAGTTTCCCCCATGGTTAAAACCACTCTTCTTGCAACTCCATTTGTTAAAGCTTCATCAAGTGTTGTGCATTATGAACCATTCATTAGTAATCCCCTTAAGCTTTTTAATTGATAAGTAACATATATATTCCACAACATGTCAAATTGTGATATTTCTATCAAGATTCAACTATGTTCTTTCTAGGTCAAATTCATTGACCTATGTTGCATGAGTAGTAGTTTGAATGAACCCATCTCTCATGAGAATGAATAGAACACTCAAGACTCATTGGATTCATACTTATCAATTAACACTCTCCAATCCAAATAAATACACTACACCATCCCCTCAGCTCCTAGAAGCAATAATCTATACACCACGTGCTAGTGATCATCACAACACAAACCAAATGAATTAAAAATCCCAAATAATGCACTCTTCCAAGTATTCTACCATAATTTATGCTCCCAAACCTTAATTATAGGTCACCAATAAGTTATAACCAAAATATAGTAACAATACCTAACATATTTCTCTATTACTACCCTGTAACTAGTCTTTACTAAAACATCTGTAACTTACTCAAATCATTACATAAAGTATTACAATTGTAGACATAAGGTCTATACTCATCTTACAACACATATCTAAGTTCACATATCCATGAATATTATACACTATTTGTATTGTTCTAATCATTGACCTTAAAACTATTCATTTTGATAGGATTTACCCAACCACCTAGAGGTAACAAAGCAGATAGTTTGATCCCATGATGAAAGGTGAGAGAGAATTAGTAGTTGGAAAATTTGTATTGGCCAACACTACAAGTTTCAACATCACCCAATATGGTGTCACAAAATCAAAATGGAGTATGATCTCCAAAAAGTGAGAGAGTTTAGTGTAGGTCTCTACAACATGGTCCTATAGGAACTGGAATCACATCCATACCTCACACGAGCTCCAAGATATGCCCCGTCAAAGATCGCAACTCTATGGCATTTAGTGACCCTTAGGGATGTTCCAGTTTATTTTCTTAAAAATGTCCAAGCACTGAACAAGACAAGACGAGGTTGGGATAGGGTGTATGTAGCCACCCGGAGCTAATGGAGTAGATAGTTCAATCCCATGATGAAAGGTGAGAAAGATTTGGAATTTGGTAACTTTGTACTGGCCAACACTACAATTTTCAACATCACCCGAGATGGCATCACAAAATAAAAATGGAGTATGATCTCTAAAAAGTGAGAGAGGTTATTGTAGGCCTTCACAACACGGTCCTATAGGAACTAGAATCACATACATACCTCACACGAGCTCTGAGATATGCCCTATCAAAGATTGTAGTCCTATGGCATTTAGTGACCCTTAGGGACTTTTTGGTATGACATACTTTAGAATGTTTGAGTACTAAATAGGATGAGACAAGGTTGGGGATAGGCAGTTGGCAACTTTATATTGGCCAACACTACAAGTTTCAACATCACCCGAGATGGCATCACAAAATCAAAAGGGAGTATGATCTCTAAAAAGTGAGAGAGGTTATTATAGGTCTCCACAAAATGGTCCTATAGGAACTAGAAGTGCATCCATACCTTGCAAAACTCTAAGATATGCCCTGTCAAAGATTGCAGCCCTATGGCATTTAGTGACCCTTAGGGATGTTCCAGTTTGGTGTGCCCAAGAATGTTCAAGTGCTCAATGGGATGAGACAAGGTTGGGGATAAGGTTTACTCAGCCACTGGAAGCTAATGGAGTAGACAATTCAATCCCATGATGAAAGGTGAGAGACATTTGGAAGTTGACAACTTTGTACTGGCCAACACTAAAAGTTTCAGCATCACTCAAGATGGCGTCACAAAATCAAAATGGAGTATGGTGTTCGAAAAGAGAGAGAGGTTAGTGTAGGCCTTTGCAACATGGTCCTATAGGAACTAGAATCACATCCATACCTTACATGAGCTTCGAGATATGCCCTATCAAAGATCACAACTCTATGGCATTTAGTGACCCTTAGAGACATTCTAGTTTGGCATGCTCAAGAATGTTTGAGTGCTGAACAAAATGAGACAAGGTTGGGCATAGGGTTTACCCAGCCACCCAGAGCTAACAGAGTAGATAGTTTGATCCCATGATGAAAGGTGAGAGAGATTTGGTAGTTGGCAACTTTGTACTAGCCAACACTACAAGTTTTAACATCACCCAAGATGGCATCACAAAATCAAAATAGAGTATGATTGCTAAAAAGTGAGAGATGTTATTATAGGTCTCCACAACACAATCCTATAGGAAATAGAATCACATCCATACCTCGTACGAGCTCCAAGATATGCCCCATCAAAGATTGCAGCCCTATGGCATGTAGTGACCCTTAGGGATGTTCCGGTTTGACATACGCAAGAATGTTTGAGCACTCAACAGGATAGGACAAGGTTACAGATAGGGTTTACCTAGCACTAGGAGCTAACAAAATAGATAGTTCAAGCACATGACAAAAGGTGAGAGAGATTTGGCAGTTGGAAACTTTGTACTGGCTAACACTATAAGTTTTAGCATCACCCAAGATGGTGTCACAAAATCAAAATGGAGTATGATCTCTAAAAAGAAAGACAGGTTATTGTAGGTCTCCACAACATGGTCCTATAGGAACTAGAATCACATCCATACCTTGCACAAGTTTTGAGATATGCCTCATTAAAGATCTTAGCCCTATGGCATTTAGTGACCCTTAGAGATGTTCTGGTTTGGTGTGCCCAAGAATGTTTGAGCACTCAACAGAATGGGACAAGGTTAGGGATAAGGTTTACCCAACCACCTGGAGCTAACAGAGCAGATAGTTCAATCCCATGATGAAAGGTGAGAGAGATTTAGCAATTGGCAACTTTGTACTGGCCAACACTACAAGTTTCAACATCATCTGAGATGGCGTCGCAAAATCAAAATAGAGTAGGATCTCAAAAGAGAGAGAGAGGTTATTGTAGGTCTCTACAACATGGTCTTATAAGAACTAGAATCACATCCATACCTTGCACGAACTCCGAGATATGCCCCGTCAAAGATTGCAGCCCTATGGCATTTAGTGACCCTTAGGGATGTTTCGTTTTGGCATGCCCAAGAATGTTTGAGTTCTCAATGAGATGGGATGAGATTGGGGATAGGGTTTACCTGGCTAGTCAAAGCTAATGGAGTAGATAGTTCGATCCCACGATGAAAGGTGAGAGAGATTTGGTAGTTGGCAACTTTGTACTAGCCAACACTACAAGTTTTAGCATCACCCAAGATGGTGTCACAAAATAAAAATGGAGTATGATCTCCAAAAAGTAAGAGAGGTTATTGTAGGTCTCCAAAATATGGTCCTATAGAAACTAGAATCACATCCATACCTCATACGAGCTCTAAGATATGCCCCATCAAAGATTGCAACCCTATGGCATTTAGTGACCCTTAGGGACATTCTGGTTCAACATGCACAAGAATGTTCAAGTGCTCAATGGGATGGGACAAGGTTGGGGATAGGGTTTATCTAGCCACTCAGAGCTAACAGAGTAGATAGTTTGATCCCATGATGAAAGGTGAGAGAGATTTGGCAGTTGGAAACTTTATATTGGCTAACACTACAAGTTTTAGAATCACCCGAGATGGCATCGTAAAATCAAAATGGAGTATGATTTATAAAAAATGAGAGAGGTTATTGTAGGTCTGCACAACATGGTCCAATAAAAACTAGAATCGCATCCATACCTCATGTGAGCTTCGAGATATGGCCCATCAAAGATCGCAACCCTATGGCCTTTAGTGACCCTTAGGGACGTTCCAGTTTGGCATGCCCAAGAACATTTGAGCGCTCAATAGGATGGGAAAAGGTTGGGGATAGGGTTTACCCAGCCACCTGGAGCTAACGGAGTAGATAGTTTGATCCTACGATGATAGGTGAGAGAGATTTGGCAATTGACAACTTTGTACTAGCCAAAACTACAAGTTTCAGCATCACCCAAGATGGCATTGCAAAATCAAAATGGAGTATGATATCCAAAAAGTGAGAGAGGTTAGTGGAGGTCTCTGCAACATGGTCCTATAGGAACTAGAATTACATCCATACCTCACATGAGCTCCGAGATATGCCCTGTCAAATATTGTAGCTCTATGGCATTTAGTGACCCTTAGGGACATTCCATTTCTTCATGCCTAAGAATGTTCGAGCACTGAACAGGATGAGACAAGGTTGGGCATAGGGTTTACCTAGCCACCCAAAGCTAATAAAGCAGACAATTCGATCCCATGACCCTTTTTCCAATAAGTTGAAAATTTGAGCAACTTTTACAACTTTCAACAATGCAACTTTACACAAAAAGTGCAATTTTTACATTTTTCACTTGATTCCAATTCTAAAAATTGGAAAAGGTTTGGCAATAGTAAAATGACTTATTTCCAAATGCTCAGCCCTTCACCAATTCCCAAATTGCTGCAAAGTTGTCAACATTTTTGCAATTTTGCTTTGACAACTTTTGCAAGTTTTTGCAATTTTTGACATCTTAACTCCTAGATGCCTAAAACTTAAGCTAATGACCATAAGGACCTTTATAACCTTCTAAGAAACCCAACCACCCCTAGGAATCCCCAATCACAAGGAAAACCTATCACAAAGATAACTAATCACTTGTTGCTCTTAAGGGCATCACAAGGCTTGTTTGACACAAAGCCCCACAAATACAAATAACAAATAGGGGTGACTTCCAAGCATGGAAATGGTATATTTAGGTCCAAACTAACATGAATCCAACATTAGATTCAAACTATGCAACTTTCATTGGGTAGTTGCTTCACAAACTCAAGACTAGGCTTGTAGCCTTGAACATGGAAAATCACAAACATATCCTCACAAACCAAAGAAGATAATCACTGATTTGGATACCATTTTTGGTTTTTTGAAACATACTAAAGCCTTGGGATCTCAAGAGAAGTATGCAGAAACTAAGTTTTTAAAGGCTCACTTAGGAATGTATGCAATTAGGCATCCATTAACAAAGGAAGTACCCTACCCCTTGAGAAAAAATTCAATCCAAAATTTGGAACATGAGGGGAATCATGTCAAATGATCACATACCAATTTTCAATCCTCAAAACCTTATCTATAGCAAGTTATGGAAGATGTTGCTACGAATTTCTAGTATGCACATGGATCTTGCATGCCTAGGGCATCAAGTTTTTCTATACAGTCTCGTAATTTTTACCTAAAACTAAAAGGAACATAAAACACATTTTCCTAACTTAGATTCCACCAAGGGTCATTAATTTCCCATGGTGTAATCTCAAGATATGAGGGAAAATAGATGAAACCCTAGGTAATGGCACAAAATGGGGACAATAGTTAATAAAATCAGAATATCTTGAGTTGTAGAGTGAATTAGAACCTCAGTCCAAGTGCAACAAAAAGAAGATTAAAAAAGCTATCCAACCATACTAGATATCCATACTTATATGTGATCAACTTGACCAATGACCTAGTGATTGTCATGAGTTTGAGTGTAATAATCTATCTTTTGTTATAATTGAGTTCAATATTTTAGTGTTCTTGTTGATTAGTGTTTATAAGTGGTTGTGATAGTTGGAGGACATCTATTTAAGGTTTCCAAAATAGGAGAAACCCATTGTACAGACACATGAACAACAAAAATTGAATAAAACTCATAATTTTTGCCTTTTTACCTATTGTTTCAATATTGGAGGGCCTGTATGGATTGGTAGGGGTGAGAGTCTAGTATGGTTGGATAGAGGATTGAGTTAATATTTCATTACATTTTTTTTGAAGTCTTTATATTATCTACAACAAAAGTTACATTAGTTTTTGTAGAGGTTGGTCAAATTTACCCTAAGTCCGAGGGTTTCTTCAAGATGGCCTCCTAACTAGCAATTCCACTGTGGGATTTCAATGTCACTTTTGGAAATACAAGTTAGGAGAGGGTACTTCAAGATGGTATAGATTCAGAACTATAGGTATAGGTTACCTATTTTTACTAGCAAGCCCTAGACTGAACATTGCTATATGTCTAGTCTAGATTTGAAGAAGAAAGAAGGTTTAGGCTTCCAAACTGATTGATTTGACCTAGGTGAAGGGTGTAGGAGGATTAATTGGATGTGAAGAAGAGTTACAAGGGGTGGAGTTAGGTCTATGAACCCATTTACTAATACTTCTTTTGTAACCTAGCCTAATCTAGCCAATAAGGTTTGTGACTCAAAGTGGGTGTTAGTTGGTGTTGGAATAGAGTCAGAGTTTGATCTTTTGGAATCTCTAAGAGGTGGTTAAAGGGTGTCTAAAGAGGTGAAAACATAGTGTGGCCCTTTGCAAAATTTGGGAGTTTGACCAAGAAAGCTAGGATTATCCCTATTAGAATTGCTAGAAACAATTATGCAAATTAGTTGTTGGGGGTTTGAGAACTTTAACGTTGGGTTTTTTTGAGAGATTAGGTCCATAGAAACCTTTTCTATCAAGAAAGTTGAGTTCTAAACCCATCTAGGGAGAGTTTGCCTTTTTAGGCCTATTGGAGAAGGGGAGTCCCTAAGAAGTTGTGATTGATATAAGTTAGTTGAGAACCCTAATGGTGCAAGGCACCTAAGGCTCTTAGGCATGAATTCAAGGTGTTTAGTAGGTTAGAATCATTAGAAATAAATTTGATCCATACTTGTAATAAAAGACTCAATTGTAAGGTAAAGTAAAGGCTATGACTCAATAAAGGCTATGACCAAACAATCAACCTTCCAACCCCCAAACCTCCAAACTCCACAAGGGTAAAGAAAAGGCTATGACTCAATTCCAAATGGAAACTGCTTTGATATTAAAACTTTCCAATAGGTTTAAAAAACCCAACTTTCCAAAGAAGACAAGAATCTAACTTCTTTCTACTTCAATCAACAATGGCCTATTGCCCCCCAACTTGGCAAAAGTGGGTTTATGGTGTTCCCAAGATTTCTAACACCAATAATGGCTTGATTCAACCTAAAAATGACCAAAATAAGGCAAATCACTGATTAGACCTAGTGCAAAAAACCCACAAAATAGAATGCAACATTTGACCTACTAGGTAATTAGGCCTCCTACTTCAATTTTTTCGCAATAACTCAAAACACTTCCAAAGGACTTGGCCAAAAAAGTATAGTTTTAGATACCCTTTTCCAAGGATTAAAAGACTCCAAAGTTTGAAAAACTCACTCCACTCCAGCATGCCTTAACCACAACCATGTATTCAAGCCTAATTAGCAACTTTAAGTGTGGTCTACAAGGCAATGGCCAAGAAATGGATTCATGGAATCAATCTTCCAACTCCAGAGTGTTCTCCTAACCTAGATAAAAGTGTTTTTCTAATTCACCAAGTCCTCAACTCCTTTTTTTCACATTACTCAACCAAATTGCATAAACAAGGTCTAATACATGGGTAATATTAGACCTAGGGCTTGCTCCGATAAATCTCTACTGTAGCCTCCTATCTCAAGACCTTTAAAATATGATAATGCATTGCCCTAATTTGCCCCATAAAAATTTGGAATAATTTCCAATGGTGGAGTTTCAAGCTAGGGCCATTTCTTTGGCCAAACCCTTGTTTTGAGGGTTTCACAAGGTAGTGACTAAGAAAAACCAATAACTTGATAAGTTTAAATCATAGATTATATGTTTCTATAAGGTTGTGGCAAAGTATATAAAGGTCCCACGTAGCTAAATTCTCTTGATTGTTTCAACTATTTTTATTTTACTTCCTGTTGGATTACTTTTATTTTTCCATCTCTTTCTTAGAAATAATAATAATAGTTGGTATGAGTAGATTTGTATTGTGCATTATCTTTAGTGCTAAGATTGAGATCGATGTTAGAGGAATGGCGATAACTCAGAGAAAAAGAGGCATTGTTTCTCGGTTCTCTTACTTGTTTTAGAATATACTAACTATATTTCATATTGACCAACTCTAGAAAGAAACTAATTTGAAAAGAATTATTTTCTATGACACCACATCAATAATTTAAGAAAGGACACATGAGAGTATCTTGTTTTCAAATTTGAACCCAAAACACATAAGGAAATAAAAATTGTAAGAAGGAATAGAACCAAATAAATGTAATATCCTTGTTTATCCTTTTTAGGGCATCTAAAGGACTGATGTCCTACTTGGTTACAAGTAAAGTACTTACCAGTGAACACACTAGGCGCTCTTCTACTAGACCTTCCTCTGCCATTAGATCTTCTGCCCCTAAATGTCCCTCTATTAGTAGACTCACTTTGAG
The DNA here is from genome assembly GCA_028749045.1 of Cupressus sempervirens. Classification (NCBI taxonomy): domain Eukaryota; kingdom Viridiplantae; phylum Streptophyta; class Pinopsida; order Cupressales; family Cupressaceae; genus Cupressus; species Cupressus sempervirens. The sequence continues at coordinate 629,776,762 of CM053783.1, forward strand.
CATTTGAACCACTAGATTCCTCCTAATTTTTATTAAAAGATAAAAGCATGTTAGTCATAATATCATTATTGGTAACAATGTTCCAAATGCAAAGAATTATTTGTCTGAGCTTCTAGCAATGATCAAGTGGCTTACTGAACATGGCTTGATGAGCCTTGGAAACTTCTCTCATTCTATCCTTGCTTTCACCAATTTGAAGTTTCTAGTTACATGCACACAATCATGACTCTACATCACGAAGCATTCACATTCTAACAATTTTCATGTTCTTTCATTACATTTTGATCTAAACAACAAATTCTAAACTTTCACTTATTCAAATGACTAATCTAAAAAGGGTCCTATTAAAGAATCAAATATAAATTCAAATAATTTATCTAGATTCTAAAAAAATAAAAACATAAAATCTATGATTTAAACTTATCTCATCACTTACACATCATAACAATATGGTCCACCTTGTCATGTGGATAGTCTTGGGGGAGAGGTTGCAACATTGTATTTAGATCCAATTGATAACCCTTTCTCTCTCTCCCTCTCTCTATTCAATCTAATGAGTCAACTGGATCTGCTCTACATTTTAATGTCTCAAGTATTGCCTTATGGTCTAACTCATTAACTTTCCAAAGAATCTTATTATGTGGTTTTCCACCATATTTTATCAAGTGGACATTTGATGCGACAACAAGGTTTGAATAATGAAGAATATTCCTCTTTGTTTGCCAATCCTTGAATAACCACAAGTTAGGGTTCTTCATAGAATATCATCTAAGCCATGTGCCAGTTACAACCACCACACCAACATGGTACTCTAAACCTTCACCATCTATAACTGAGTGATCCAATTTTTGTTTGGCTTGGACACAATGACACAAGTAATAATCTATCCCTTCTTCATTGTCTTTAGTCCCTTCTTCAAAATCTTCTTATCATCCTCTGTACTTGTAGGTGAATGTATGAATGTTATGTGAAAAAATATGGAAACTTGTTGAGAAGTATAATACTTTTCTTGCACCTCATTTTGTGGTTGTAGTGTGTAGTTATTTGCAAAGTCTACAACCAAAACAATGGTATCTAGTGGAAATGTATCCTTGCACAACTTGAATTGCAAATCTAGCCATTGAGCTCTATGTGTATGCCTGGCATACTCGTAAATAATATTTCCATGAAAAATATTCATGAACTCATACACTAAAATATTTTCAATGACTAAATCACATCTTTTTCCCTATTTCCCATCTTTTAGAGCATATGCCACTGTCTTAAATTCTCTGTAATTTACTATTTCATTTCCAATTGCATGTGCACTATCCATATGTTAACAAGTTGATAAAAATTCAAAGAACCACAAAATAAGCATGTACCATCCAAGCATGATGTCTTGTAAAATTGTTGGCCGTCCCCTATTTCACATAAAATGTTGGATATGAATTCCCTTGAAGATCTTGGTGGCTCATTCATGTCACAATCCTACAAAACAAACTTAGAATGCAAAAACACACACATATGCCAAACAAAATTAAAATGGTTAGAAAATTCAATATGTATCCTACAACAACAAGTTGTGCATGTGTGATTTATCTTGACATAAAAATGTTTACCCATCTCAAAAATTCTTTGACTTATTTGAATTTGAAGATACATACCAATAAATTTTGTAAAAAATTGTATCTAAGTTGAGTCCAAAAAATGTTTCGCATGTGTGTCATGATTTTGGCTACCAATCCTCCTTCTTAGAACATCTTTTTGATTAGGGAAAACACATGTTATTTTTTCAAAAATCTTTAATCAATGATTTCAAAGCTTCACTAATTTCTTTATCCTTTCATGGTAGTCTACCACTAAATGTCCATAACTCATTTTTTGTTGGATCTTCCAATCTCTCATGCCTTAGCATGGCTCTCCTTAGAGTACCACTACCAATTTTTAATATTTTTCTTGTCTTTCTCATGAGTTGAGATTTCTTCATTTGGTTACTTACTATTGTCGATGTAAGTACTCGTCTTGTGATATTACTATCTTTGGTACATGATTTAGAACCCACTTTGTCATAAGCACTCATTAGATTCTTTACAATATTTTTTTCATTTGAATTGTCCATAGTTCTTAGCCCACGAGTCTTCATGAGAGGCCTAAATTTCAAATTCCTCATCATTTCAACAAATAATTGGCATTGACATGTAATTTTTAATTCTTCAAAAAATAATCTCCAAATATGATTAGCTTTTCTTTGACAAGTACGCTTGCTAATCTTGTCAAGCATTGATTTCAAAATGTTAGTATCAATATCAATCAAATATTTTGGTCTTCTAAAATGAATTCTAGAAGGTGTTATAATCTCTTCCATTCCCTCAACATTTTGAACATCAACATAAGGTTGAGTGCATTGCGTACCTTGAACCAAAGATGATATACCTTGGCAATAAGATGCAAGAGATGGAATATCACCCACTTGATGTGTTGATGCTGTGTCTTCAACATGGCATGATGGAGTGTGTACATTGTTGGATCTACAAATTAGTGTCTCTTCTACATGAGAGGATTATATGACTCCAACATTGGAGGATGGTGTAGCTTCACAATTCAATTTTCTTCTTGAGTGTAACAGTCTCGTTCATTCTCTTTGCTTTCCAATTCTTCCTCTTTGTTTCTTTGTATTAGTGGTTCTTGATCCTCTTTGAAGCTAAATTCTTCATTATTGCTTTGCAATTTTCTTTGTTAACATAGTAGTTTCATTTTATCTCTTTTAATTGCCAAATCTCTCTCCCTATCTTCATTTGTTTGAGTTTTTGGTTTCGTCCTTAGCATGATGATGATTTCTACATGTCAAATTATTCAAACATACGAATTACTTATAATGTGTAAATTAAAAATTATTCAAATACATATAAAAATTATAATTATTTGAATGAATGCACAATATATATTAAACAACTTGTCAAATTTCTAACATTTTCGAAATAATATTTCATTCAAACATACAAATTTCAATGAATTCTCTATATATTAAACATGTCAAATTATAATAAAATTTGTATCTATATATCAACAAACAGTATTTAAAATGGATTGCACTAACATTTTCTATACAAGGAATATTCAAAAAATCTTCAAATCACATATCCAATGATTGGATTTGGTGTTTGCTAGCTTCAAAAATACTTGAAATAGTGTTTGCTATGTTGAAACCTATGATTTTTGTTAGAATAATAGAAAGCACAATAAACCAAAAGTAGAGAATGGATGAAATGGGCCCCAAAGTTGCTTTTTGACCATTTTTGGGTGATTTCGCATAGTGTGTATGCCCTATAAAGTGCATACACACTATGTCAAAACAAATCACTCTCTATCCTCCCTACTCTCTCTCTCTCTCCCATAGCTCTCTCTCCTCTCCCATACCCTACTCTCTCTATCTCACTCTCCCTCTCCCATTGCCTACTCTCTCACTCTCCCTCTCCTACTCCCTCTCCCATCGCCTACTCTCTCCAATCCCCTACTCTCTCTCCCATCTCCCATCCCCTACTCTCTCTCTCTCCCTCTCCCATCCCCTACTCTCTCTCCCTCTCTCACCCTCTCTCCTCTCCCATCCCCTACTTTTTAGATCTCTCACATGCACTCCCATCCTTTCTCTCCCACTACATACTATCTCTCTCTCTCCCCCATCCCCCTACTCTCTCTCACACTCTCTCCAATCCCCTACTCTCACTCTCTCTCTCCCATCTTGTTCTCTCTCTATACCACCTCCTACTCTCTCTCACACTCTCTCTCCCATCTTGTTCTCTTTTTGTACCACATCCTACTCTCTCTCACACTCTCCCATCCACTACTCTCTCTTACACACACTCCCATTCCCCCTCTCTCTCCCTCTCCAACCACCTAGTCTCTCTCTCCCATCTACTGCTCTCTCTCTCTCTCTTGGGCTACTCTCTCTCTCCCCTCTCCCATCCCCTAAAATCTCTCTTTTACAGATACACACTCCCATCCCCCTCTCTCTCTCCTCTCCCATCCCCTACTCTCTAGATCTCTCACACACACTCCCATCCCCCCTCTCTCTCCCCCTCTCCCACTCCCTCTCCCACTACCTACTATCTCTCTCTTAAGTTCACTCTCTCCCTCTCTACTCTCTCTCTCTCTCTCTCTCGCTCTCCCATCCCCTACTCTTTCTCTCACACTCTCTCCCATCCTTTCACTTTGTCTCTCCCATCTCGCATTCTCTCTCTGACACCCCCTACTCTCTCACTCTCTCCCATCCTTTCACTCTATCTCTCCCATCTCGTACTCTCTCTCTGCCACCCCCTACTCTCTCTCACAATCTCACACTCCCTCCCATCTCCTACTCTCTCTCTTTCATAGACACACACACACCCATCCCCCTTCTCTCTTATCTGCCATCACCTACTCTCTAGATTTGTCACACACACTCCCATCCCCCTCTCTCTATCTCCCTCTTCCTACTCTCTCCCATCCCCTACTCTCTCTCACACTCTCTCCCTCTCCCACCACCTAATCTTTATCCTCCATCCCCTAATCTATCTCTTTCATAGACACACACACTCTTATCCCCCCACTCTTTTCTCTCCCATCCCCTACTCTCTAGTTCTATCACACATCTCCCACTCCCTCTCCTATTGCCTACTATCTCTCTCAAAAGTTCTCTCTCTCTCTCTCTCCCTCTCTACTCTCTCTCTCCCATCTCTTACTCTCACTCACTCTCTCATCCCCTACTCTCTCTCACACTCTCCCATCCCGTACTCTCACTCTCTCTCTCCATCCCATATGAGCTCTCTCTACCACCACCTACTCTCTTTCACACTCTCACACTCTCTCCCATCCACTACTCTATCTCTCTTACACACACTCCCATTCTCCCTCTTTCTCTCCCTCTCCCATTTCCTACTCTCTGTCCCCCCATCCCCTACTCTGTCTCTTTCATAGACACACACACACACACTCCCATCGCCTACTCTCTATATTTGTCACACACACTCCCATCTCCCTTCTCTCTCTCCCACTCCCTATTGCATTGCCTACTATCTCTCTCTCTCTCTCTTGTACTCTCTCTCTCCCTCTCTACTTTATCTCTCCCATTCCCTACTCTCACTCTCTCTCTTCCATCCCCTACTCTCTCTCATACTCTCTCCCATCCCTACTCTCTCTCTCTCTGTGCCACCCTCTACTCTCTCTCAAACCTTCACACTCTATCCCATCCCCTACTCTGTATCTCTTACACAGATTCCCATTCCCCCCCTCTCTCTCTCCCTCTCGCACTCCCTCTCCCACTGCCTACTCTCTCCCATCCCCTACTCTATCTCTCTTACAAACTCCCATTCCCCCTCTCTCTCCCTCTCACTCCCTCTCCCACTACCTACTATCTCTCTCTCTCTCTCACTCTCTCCCTCTCTACTCTCTCTCTCTCTCTCTCTCCCATCCCCTACTCTCACTCTCTCTCTGCCACCCCTACTCTCTCTCACACTTTCACACTCTCTCCCATTCCCTACTCTCTCTCTTACACAAACTCCCATCCCCCATCTCTCTCCCTCTCCCACTCCCTCTCCCATTGACTACTCTCTTTCTCTCCCATCCCCTACTCTCTCTATCTCTCTCTCCCCTCTCCCATTCCCTACTTTCTCTCTTTCACACACACACCCATCCCCCTCTCTCTTCTCACATCCCTTAATTTGTCTCTCACTTGCGCTCCCTCTCCCACTCCCTCTCTCATTGCCTACTCTCTCTCTCACTCTCACTCTCTCCATCTCTACTCTCTCTTTGCTACCCCGTACTCTCTCTCTCTCACACACACACACACACACACACACACACATTTTCACAATCTCTCCTATCCCCTACTCTCTCTCTATATCTCTCTCTTTCTCTCTCTCTCTCTCTCTCTCTCTCTCTCTCTCTCTCTCTCTCTCTCTCTCTCTCTCTCTCTCTCACATTTCCATCCCCCCTCTCTCCCTCTCCCACTCCTATCACCTACTCTCTCTCCCATCCCCTACTCTCTCTCGAGCTACTTTGTCTCCCCCTCTCCCATTCCCTACTCTCTCTCTTTCATAGACATGCACTCCCATCTTCCTCTCTCTCACTTTCCCTCTCCCACTCCATCTCCCACTGCCTACTCTCTCTCTCCCCCATCCCCTACTCAATCTCTCTCTGCCACCCTATACCCTCTCTCTACCACCCCTAATATCTCACACACTTCCTCTCTCCCATCCCATACTCTCTCTTTGTGAACCCTACTCTCTCTCACACTTCCTCTCTCTCTCATCCTATACTCTCTCTACCACCCTTTTTCTCTCTCACACTTCCTCTCTCTCCCATCTCGTACTCTCTCTGCCACCCCTACTCTTTCTCACTTCGTCTCTCCCATCCTATACTCTCTCTGCCACTCCTACTCTTTCTCACTTCCCTCTTTCCCATCCCCTAATCTCTCTCTCTCTCTCTCTCTCTCTCTCTCTCACACACACACACACACACACACACACACACACACACACACACACACACACACACACACACAACCATTCCTCCCCTCGCTCTCTCTTGCTCTTACTTTGCATCTTCTATGCATTATTTAGGTCTCAATAGTGCGTGCACACTATATCATGCACATGCTATTGATACCAAAATTCAAATAATTTGAATAGCACATGCATGCTATAGGGCATACATGCTATTGAAAAATTCATTAAAATCAAGCCTAAGGCTTGGTTTTGCCTTGGAGATCCAACCCAAAGGTTGGAGTTTATAAATAGGTCTAAGATGTGTTTTCTAGAAAACATACAAAAAATGATTGATTTTTCTTGTGTGCTCTCCTTCAAGATTCCTCGTGGTTGGGCATCAATAAGATTAGGTTACATGACATTGTAGGTCTCTATGTTAGCTATATAACCATATAATTTATTTTTAATTTGAACTATTTCAAGCCTTTCATCTATAATTTCTTTTGAATGTATGTTCATTTTTTGTCAAAAACCACCATGCACTAATTGGGCTATAGATTTGAGTTCATTCATCAAATTTTGCAACAACTTAGTTTTTTAGAAACTAGACTCCACTCTACACACTTTGAAAAACAAAAGTTTTGATTTTAGATTAGTTTTCAATTATTTCTAAGGGAAGCACATAGATATTTCACATTTTTGGGATGTGTCTAGTTAAAAAATTCATTAAAAAAAAACACATTATAAAATTACTCAAAAAATCTGGGATAAACTGCATAGTGTTAAGTAACTTTTGACTAGAGAGATTAAAGAACTTCAAAAAAAAGTTAAAATTTTAGGGGGGCCACACTTTGTACTATCTTATATTTTTTTGGAATTTCCATCGCCACAGCCTTCAATGATCATTGACAAGTTGAATGAGAAAAACTTAGTTATACCATTGGACATTGAAGTTATTAGCATATGTCATAGCAATGTGAAGATCAAAGCTTACAGTACACAAAAGAGAGTTTATCACTATATCCTATAGTGATGATCCCATCGAAGGCCAGATTGAGTAGTTAGATATTGTGGTGATGAGAAATGAAAATGAGACATCACTATGTGTTATTTTAGGGGTTTTTGGGAAAGAACATGAAGATCCTCTATGATCCCCTAAGATGTTGTAGAAACATGAGATGATAAAACATGTGCACATATGGACCCATGAAGGAAGTTATAAAGGGAAAAGTAAGGTGGATTACTAGGTTTTACTCATAAGTTTTGATTCAAGATTGATGGTGATAATTCAAACTTGTTGTTACTATTGAGATATGAATTACATGGATTTGGTGCCAACAATAGAATATGAAGTGAATGAATATTTTCATAGGGTTTTTTAAGCTTCCTAAAGATCAATAGTTGCCAAGTGTTCTCAGAAGTTCCACGAGATTAGGATCCTCATTGGGAAGATGAAATAGGTCAATATCATGTTGCATATTGGATCATTTCATGTTTTAACCATATTTTATTTCCATTATATGAATGTTGAATTACCAAGTGGAAAAGGGTTGTAAGAGTCAAGACTAAAAATGTAATTTCTTTTGGTAATGTTGGGATCAAAAAAATTGACAATAGAGAGTTGGTAATTCCATTTACCTTAATTTGGCTTTCATGTTTGTTGTTCCAATCATAGGTTAGATTAAGTTTGCATTAAGGGCTAAAAAAATTGCATTTAGTACTGTGATTTTTATCTTGGATTCCATTTCATTATGGTGATTGCAACGCAAGTAATTCCATTTATCATCCATGTATTGTTCCTTATCTAATCTCTCTATTATATTTGTATCATTAGACTCAATATTCATAGTTGTATAAGTTAAAATAGTTGCTAATTAGAAGTTAGCTGCTAAAGCTTCAAGATAACTTATAACAAACATTGCATTGAGGGTTGTGAGTTATTCAAATCCAATTTTTCCTGAATTATTTGTTTCTACAAGCAATTTGGTTAGGGGCCTCTTTTGCTCTCAAATCAATAGCTTATCCTTTAAAATCATTCTCAAATAAAGACATTAATTCATTGTATATCATTTCAAACTAAACTGGGTTGTACCTTGTGATTTAGAGAGTAGTGCCTACCCCTAGTTTACTTTTCAATTATTATTGTTGAACTCTTTTAGGCCACCTTATGTTATGTTTGATGGTTAGTGGTTTATGATTTTTAGATTATTGGATATTGTTTCATACTCAATTAATTATATGATGAGATTATTTTCATACTATTTATTTCATGTATGCATGATTATACTTTGACGATGATTGTTTATATTGATTCTAGTTATTTCACGATGATAGTTAGATGGATTATCTATATGTGTGTTCTATGGATACTTACCCCATTTTTGCATGTGTTTGTTTTCTTTATGTTTGATGTATCTGATGTGGTTGAGGAAGGGAGTCATTGTCACCTACTAGTCGAGATCTACATGATGTACCACTTCCTACCATTGCCTATTTAGTTTAGAATATATGTGTTTGTACATGCATGGATTTTATGCAGATTGTAGGTACCGGGTGTTGACTTCTCTAAATTGCCAGGATGAGTGTACGCTATTAAAATATTTCAATGGTAAGAGAGGGAAGATAACTCTTGAGTCTAATTCCTATCCTTAAACCATTTGTCCTAAAAAGTAGGACAAGTACCTAAGATGTTTACCCTTCTAAATTCATCATATGATGTAAATTCATGATTATAACCCTTGAGTTTGATCTTGTATGTTGTATTTTATGATGGGTTTTCATAGTTCGCCTTGTGGGTCTATGGTGATTTTTCTATTGGTTAAATCAAATTAAAAGAATAATTAATGATTTAATTTAATACAAAATTATTAAGATGATTTCAATATATGATTATATTTAATTAATTGAGAAATTAATTAAATAAAAGAATTAAATTTAAAGATAAAACTATAGTTCTAACTTTAGAGTGTAATAATATTTATTTAATTTAATAATATATTTAGGAGATCATTTTTAAATAAATGCTAAATATTATTATTACTTAAGTTAATAAATTTTTTTATCAAAAACACTTCAAAAATTAATTAAAGAGAGAAAGAGAAATTAATTTAATAAAGATTTGTTAATTTGCAAAAAGTGTTCATGAACATTTAAAAAGCTAATAAAACATTAAAAAGAATTTGATCAATGAGTTCCCTTGCATGATTGCACAATTAGAGCCCCAAATTTAGGGGAGAACTCCTTACCAAAGATCTAGAGCTCATTTCACAGGGACCAGGATTTTGGAGATTTTTAGAAAGAAGGGTTTTAGAAGAAACCAAAGTTCTCGTGTTCTTCATATGGTTGCATATTAGCATCGGATTCAAGTAGAATCTTGTGGTTTATTTGCACAATGATTTATGTTCTTCAAATTTCCTGTCTTCTTCATGTCTATTAAATCTATTTTCAAAGTTTTATTTAAGATGAATCTTTCATTTTAAATTTTATTGTTATTCATATCAAATTTATTTGTATTCGTGAAATTGAGTTTTAGAACCCTCATTTTGTGAATTTTAATCAAAAAGGGTTTTGAAAATAAATTGAATTATAGAATGCAAAAATAGATTTTCCCTATTAGAGTATTATTCACAATTTTCTTTAAAAAGATATATATTAAAAAAAAATTATTTGTAGGGGGCACTGGTATGTTTTATTAAACAAAATATGTATATATATATATATATATATATATATATATATATAAATTAATTATACATATATTTGGTTGGGGGTGGTGCCAATAATTCCCCCACCCCCACCACTATCCTTGCTAATAGCAAAGGGACTATTGTAGTAGTCTTGCTATGATAGAAATAGGTACTGGTTATGTAGGACCTATTGCAACTATAGCAAGGTCTACTATGGCATTAAACAACTACTATATATGGTAGGCCGGTGGGCCTTTCAAAGCATTGGTTTTTATAAAAAGTTTAATATTATTAAAAATTTATTTTAATTAAAGTTTGATTATTATATATATTTTATAAATAGTTTTTTTAACTATCAAAATATTATTAGTTGTTAAGTATGTTACATATTTTAGATTAAGGTAAAAACATGTTTTGAAGGGACTTGAAACCCCTAACAATAGTAAAAAAGATGTTCAAACATAGCATAACCAAAAACAAGATCTTGAGACCAAAAAACAAACAAAAAATCAAGTTTTATAGGGACCTAAAGCCATAAAATGTAACTAGAAAATATGACTAGGTTTTACAAGGACCTAGAACCTACAAGTTTTACAAAGCTATCAAATAGAAAACTAAAACAAAAAATAGAAAAAACTAGACCACTACTACAGCTCCTTGATCATCATTGTAGCCTCCTTCCCCACTTCAACTATACTAAGAGTGGTATCCGTAGGGGAAAAGCTAGTACCAACACTAACTTCAACAGCTTTCTTCCACAAGCTTAATCTAGTCCTTTTACTTCGTCCTCCAAAAGACATAGTATCCTCATTGGTCTTCTTCCCCAAACTTTTCATAGCCGCACACAAACTAGAAGCCATTTGTTCCATATTATTGCCACTTTCCTTGATCATATGCCAAAGACCTTGTTCATATTCCTTCAATTTTTCAGGTATATTTCCCACTTGAGTTTTCAGTAGCACAAGTTTGGCCCGATCATTCTCCTGATCCTTCTGCACTTTACCTAATTTTTTCTCCACTTTCATAATCTCATTGTAAGTCTAGGAATCAGCATGGAGAGAGGAGTCAATATTTGCAGTATTAAGGAAGGAAAGTGAAATCCCCAAACTCAGATCATCCTCCTCCTTCTCCCTAGGGATCTTCGTGCCCTTCTCATCCTCATTTCCTAAATCTTTCTCCCTTCCCATCTCCTCCACATTCTCCTCTCCAAATCTCTAGGTTTCTCCACTCTGGTTATCTTCATTACCAATGTTATCTGACCCTTCATTTTTTTCCAGACTTTCCTCCACATCATTCTTCCTAGTCTCATTTTCACTGCTAGGATAACCCTCTAAATTAGAACTAATATCCTCCATCTCCATGTCTTCCTCTGTCTCTACATTTTTATCTTCATCTTTCTTAGAGGAATCAACAATATCCTCAACATTTTTTGGGGAGTATCCTTAATCACTCATTTATTTTTCATGCTCTGTCCTTCATCCCCTTTTCTCTTTCTAGACTAGGATTCACTCACCGACCCCCTTTTCTTCTCTGAAATAGGGGAAACAATAATCACTTTTGTCTTGCAGTAATTTTCAATTAAGAGAATGAGGCCTTCATGAAGGACAGGGAAATGGTTCAAAAAAACAAAATGGAACTTGTGGACTCCTTTCGATCTTCAATCTAAAATAAAATATTCACAAAGACAAGATAACACATCCATCCATATTACCCTTATCTAGTTAAGCTTGTAAAAGTTCCCATTTTTCTCCAACTTTTGTTCTTCCTCTTTAGTTTTCAAAATCATCTTGAAGGTGACATTAGAGATGGTCGCTTCCTTGCTATATTTTGCTCCATCCTTTCGGAGACCAGTCACTTTAACAATGAAGTCCTCTATGAGATGAACCATAATGCCATGCAAAGTTACCCTCTCCTTGAACCAATTCTGAAAGAAAACATCTGTAACATGCAGTTTGAAACCATGCAATTGCACTAGGTAAGGAGTCACATTTCCTTCCTAAAACATTTGCTAGACTATGGCTTTATCCTTCCAATTTTTGCAATTTATGGGCTCTTGTTTCATTGGCTCTCCCCCCATTTTCAAACAATGTGTGTCTCTAAGAATGGTTAGAGTAAATAATTAATTATTAATTATTTATTCTATTACTTAAGCTTACTTAGGTAAATGCATTTATTTAATATTTTGTATTTGATGCATGTAGTGGTTAGTTGTTGACAACACGGGAGTTTGTTCCCTTCTAGCATGTTCCACCTTCTGTGGATATGTGTTGAGTTGTCATCTTTATCTTCTACCACCTTCTAGCTTGTTCTACAAGCTTTCATGAGGTCTTTATCAGTGACCTCTCTCTCATTGTATTATCATATCACATCACTTCTCATTGTAAATACATTTTCTTCTTGTGTTTGCACATATTGTCTCTCATGTCCGTTTAGGGTTTTTCCCTTGCTCCATGCTCTTCCTCTCCTTGGCTTCCCTTTGACAAGTTTTCGCATGTAGGTGATCTTGGGCATCTTTGAAGTTGGCTTTCCTCAACTCCAACATGGTATCAGAGCCTTCCTGCTACAGCTTCGTTGAAGATTTTTGAAGCCGTGATTTGAAGTCACAAACCCTAGTTTGTTTGTGCATTTTTTCTTCAAATCAGGGATCAAAAAATTGTTGGAGCATTTTGGGACCAAATGGACATCACCATTGGATCCGAAAGGCTATTTTTAGTCAGGATTCATATAAAGCTTTTCAATTTTGGAGACAGAGCTTCGGGAGGCAAATTTTTTTTGCCGGCAGGCCCTTCTGTACGATCGTACGGACATTTTTTGCAGAAAAATTTTTAATTTTTTTTTTTTAAAACCACGCTGCCAGTGTGCCACTGGGTAGCCACCCGTGCTCTGCACACCAGCCATTTTAGCTACTAGGCAACCTCGGCCAGGCCGCCGCTGGCAGGCCATGCCAACACCGCCTTCCTGCGCCCTCCACCAGCATTTACAACCAGACTGCTTCGTCTCCATCAATTCTACTTCTCCTCCACCAATTTTTTCTAGGTTAGCTCTGCTTGTGTCCAACTCTACACCGACGTCATTGGCTTTTTTACCACTCATCATGTGACACATGGCAGGTGCACCATGTGGCTTGCCATGTCAGCCACCCGCCACGTGGCGTCCACACGGCACTGCCATGTGGCCTCTTTTTTGTGGTGACTGCCACATGGTCATCAATTTTTTTGCAGTGAACTGCTGACATCATCATGACATCAACATGATGTCATTAGCCTTGCTTGCACGTCTCCTCTAGGGTCATTTTGGACCTACCTTTTTTTTTTGGCCATAACTTAAGCATTCAGAGGTATTTTTTCGATCCGAAAGAAGCACTAGAAAGCTGGTTCTAAGACGGAGACATTAGTGTAGGTATTTTTAAGTTTTGATACATTTTTTTGCCCTTTTTTTTAGTTAAAGTCTAAAGTTGTATTTTTGATTTTGACAAGTATATCTTCTGCGTCCGATGCCCTTTTTTTGAAAACTTTATATTTTTGGAAAGCTGGTTTTATCACCTTTTCAGAAATGTAGTCCTTTTTCTTTGTTTTTGGCCCATGCTCTTTCTATCATAGTTTTGGCATTTTTTTCTATATGGTGGATATTTTGAGTGTTTTAGGCCTGAGGATCATTTTCCTAGCATGGATTCTCTTGTTTTCGACTGTACTTTCCTTTGTTGCAGCTCTTTTTTAGTTTTGATCATTGTAGCTATCATTTTGAAGCATTTTTATGTATTGCACTGAGATAAAGTGCCACTTTTGCATTTTGGGAGTCATGAATGTTGTTTTGAGTCAGTTGTACATGCACTATTTTCATAAAACACCATGGGGGGGGATAGTTGTTTGCTGTTTTAGGCATTCTCCCTTTGTCAAGTGAGTGTCCCTTCTACGACATTAGCCCCATGTAGAGTCTGTTTGATCGTGTCTTTATAGGTGTCTGTACCTCTTTTCCTCTCTCGTCATTCTTGGTTCATCTATAGGAGACTTTGGCCCACCTTCTTAGTTGCCTATCATCACACCCCATTTGCATTAAGGGGGGGTTATGCTATTGTTTTTATGCATCTGTGGTTTGATCGTTCGATAGTGTGAACTATGTATTTAGTGGTTGATCCTATATACAAGGCGATTGCAGTGGCTGGCTACCTATGCATTTTGGTGAGATGGATCATCTACCATATAGACATGCTTGGTTCATGCCTTCTTCTTCCATGGAGGTTCTTTAGATCAACAGTTTGGCAAATTTGTGGCTTCTTCATGCTTCAGTGTTGCTCTTCATGATCACTCCTTGTTCCTAATTTAGGGGACTTTTCCCTAGTTGGAGGCTTCTTTAGTTCTTCACTAGGTTCTTACCTCTTTTTGGGGGAGGGTTTTTTCCACATGGTTTTCTCTCTTTCCTCATTTTACAAAGGTTGCATTTTATTGCATTGTACTTGGGTACCTAACATGGCCTTGTTGCCGGAACTCATTATGCATTCATCTTAGTTTTGTGAGCTTAAGGCATTTCCCTAAGTTGCACTTAAGCGGGGGTGTTAGAGTAAATAATTAATTATTAATTATTTATTTTATTACTTAAGCTTACTTAGGTAAATGCATTTATTTAATATTTTTTATTTAATGCATGTAGTGGTTAGTTGTTGACAACACGGGAGTTTGTTCCCTTCTAGCATGTTCCACCTTTTGTGAATATGTGCTGAGTTGTCATCCTTATCTTCTACCACCTTTCAGCTTGTTCTACAAGCTTCCATGAGGTCTTTATAAGTGACCTCTCTCTCATTGTATTATCATATCACATCACTTCTCATTGTAAATACATTTTCTTCTTGTGTTTGCACATATTGTCTCTCATGTCCGTTTAGGGTTTTTCCCTTGCTCCATGCTCTTCTTCTCTTTGGCTTCTCTTTGACAAGTTTTCGCATGTAGGTGATCTTGGGCGTCTTTGGAGTTGGCTTTCCTCAACTCCAACATGAACAGAGTAGCTAAACCCAAAAAAAGAGAAAAAATGAGGTGAGCCAAAATAATCGCAAAAGTTAACAAGGATTTCATTAATCTTCCTTTGTACTACACCTAGATAATAATAGCAATGAAGTACATTCTAGGGATTGTAACACACCCCTTCATAGACCATCTTTCAAATTATCATTAAATTATTGATCTTCGAGGATCTTCCCTCCATCACATATGTACCATCATACTTAATGAGCAATTTTAAATCCACATTTTTCCTAAGGTCATTATGCTACCTCAGTGTTTTATCTCCTTGCACATCCCTACTAGCAAGCTAGGTAGCAATGGCATCACCTTCTCGATAAGAATGGGAAAAGGTGACTTTTTCAAAATTAGTTGTTAGGGATTTAATTTCCATTATACTATCCTCTATAGTCCATGTACTTGAGGTTTTTTCATTTAAAATATTTATAATGTTTAGGGAATCACCTTCCATCCAAAGGTACCTATTTCTAGTTTCCACAGTCAGTCTCATGGTATAAAGGGTAGTAGTGGCTTCAATTCTATGGATAGTTGATATGCCAATAGGAATTGCAATAGCATCAATAGTGTTACCTGTATGATCCCTTATAATTCCTCCACACCCTTCTTTTCCAAGGTTTCTCTTAGCAGCCCCCATCAAAATTTCATTTTATCCATCCCCTTGGAGGAGCCTTCCATTTTAGACTTAATCTTTGATCCTCCACCTTTTTGGGTCCTATATTATGCATAGGATTTTCAATCAAGAAATCATTAGGAACCATTTTCTAAGATTTGAAAGTTTCCTTTATTTCTTTGATGATGTTATGACCTACAACCCATTCAGGCATTTCTTTCTCTCTAAAAACTCTATTATTTCTTTTTTTCTAGATTCCCCACCACAAGTGAGGAAGGGTGATTTTCCACAAATATTCCACATTACTATCCCTATTCAGGTAGGTCCAACTCTAAAAATAGTGCTCAATTTTAATATGATGAACCCAAGCAATATTCTAGAAGATGAAGATATAGCTCCACACATTTTGGCTATAATTATAGTTTGAAAACAAGTGATCCCTATTCTCCAAGTCTTTCTTGCGTAGACAACAATGGTTGACCACATTTATCCCTCTTTTTTGCAAGTTTTCCTTGGTTAGAATTTTATTCTACAATAGAGTCCAATAAAGGATATTGATTTTGGGAATTAAACCTTTAATCCAAGCTTTAGACCATAATGGACTAGGTCCTTTTTCTTTAGATCTAAATATAGAAGAGTCTTTGAAACTCCCATTAGCATCATTGCTCCATAGTATTCTATCCTCCTTATAGGTATATAAGTAGTAAGCACTCAACATTATCTAGATATTATTGAAGTCTTGGCTAATGTTAGTAAGACTAACTCAAAAATTATTGGCCCAATAATTTTCCACATGAATACCATATAATTGCTTACATTTTCCAATGTAGGTCCTGTCCTCAAAATCTTCTATCAACAAATGGTCCAAAATCCAGGAATCTTCCCAAAACCAAATCTTCTACCCATTTCTAGCTTTCCATGAGCACCCTTCACTTTATATATTCCTTGCACCTTGCATAGCCCTCCAAATAGTAGAAAAGGAAATAACATTGGGATACAAGAAGAAATCAGAAAGAGAAGGGGCATTATATAAATATTTATGTTTCCATATATAACTCCACTCCTTATCATCATGGCATCATGGTACACTCTCCATTCTTTCTTAGCAAGAAGAGCCTTGTTCATACTTCGGGTAGTCCTTAATCCCAAGCCTCCATCTCTAATTAGTTTACAAATATGGTCCCAAGTAATTAGAACCATTCTCTTCTTCTCCTTAGTACCAAACCAAATAAAGTTACTTTGGATTTTGTCAAGGGAATCAACATATTTAGAGGGAATTTTGAAAAGGCTCAAAGCATAAATAGGTATACTTTGAAGGCAAGCTTTTAGAAGAGTGACTTTACTATCTTGGCTCAACAAGTTTCCCTTCCATCCAAAAAGTTTCTTAGAAATTTTTTTGATAATATCTTCCTAGAAGGAATCTAGGGCATTAAGCCCCAAGGGGAGGCCCAGGTAAGTACAAGGAAAGGATCCTATGGAGCATCCTAGGAATTTAGCAATTTTGGTTTGTCTAGAAACTAGGGTATTCACAAAGAACAAAGGAATTTTATTCTAGTTAATCAGCTAACTTGAGGCCGAGGAGTAGAGGCTTAGAGCTTTTTTTCATATTTCTAGCTTCCCTAGCATTAGCTTTTCCCATAAAAATAGTGTCATCAAAAAATTGACCATGGGAGTAGATAAGGGGCTGAGAAGAGGGTTGCAAGCCTTTAATTTCACCATCCTAAACCAATTTCCCAATATGCCTACCCAAGAAATCAGCCATAATGGTGAAATGAATAGGAGATAAAGGGTCTCCCTATCTTAGACCTCTAGAGGGATTAAAGAAAGTAGATGAATGCCCATTAACCAAAACAACAATCAAAGATGTAGAGATGAGTTAAAGAACAATCCTCACAATATTATTATTAAAACCAAAAGCCAATAACACCTTTCCAAGGAAAGTCCACTCCACTCTATCACATGCTTTAGCAATATCAATTTCCATAAGGAATCCTTGATTGTTAGAACAAGATAAAGAGTGGATATTCTCATGTACAACTATGACATAGTTCAAAATTTGTCTACCTAGAACGAAGCCATTCTGTTGTTCAAAAATAATATCTAGAAGCACCAAGAGTACCCTAGAAGTGAGGACCTTAAAATGATCTTATAAAAAGAATTGCATAAACTTATAGGCCTGAATTGGTCTAGGGAATCACCACCCACCTTTTTTGGAATTAGGTAGAGAAAGATAGAATTAATCTCTTTCAACATTCTTTTAGTGCCAAAGAATTCTTTGATAGCACACCAAACATCTTTCCAACTAGATTCCACTCTTTCTAAAAAAAGAACATAGGAAATCCATCTGAGCCAAAAGATTTATCTCCACCTAAGGAGCAAATAGCTTGATAAATTTCCTTATCATTAGGAATGGATCTTAGCATCTTGTTTTGATCTTTAGTAACCAAAGGGAGAATGATGCTAAGGATTTCCTCTTGATTAAGAAGATCAATATTAGGATCAACTATCATAAGGGAAGCAAAGAAAGAAACTAGTTCTTTCAAAATATCCTTTTCCTCAATAATATCCATATCACCTATCATAAGATTAGAGATGTGAGTTTTGGCCCTATGCTTCATTGTAGAAAGGTGAAAAAACGTAGTGTTTTTATCCCCTTCCTTCTACCAAGCATGTCTTGACCTTTGCTTCCAATAGATTTCCTCCTTATTGACAATAGCATGATACTCAGTCAGTTTACCATTTTCTTCTCTAACCAGATCAGGAGTATACCCTTTCTTTCATATCCTATCCTGGATAATTTTCAACTCTTCCTTAATTTTAGGTTTTATCTCAAAAATGTTCCCAAAACATCTTTTATTCTAGATTTTAGCCTCTTTTTTAACATTTCTGAGTTTAGTAGCCACTTTATAAAGAGTAGTCCCTTCAACTTCAATGTTCTACCATTCCTCTAATTTACTTTTAAACTATGGGTGCTGCATCCACATTTCTTCAAATTTGAATGGATAGCTTTTCTTAGAATATGCCTTTAGTAACAATAAAAATCAAAGGAAAATGATTCCAACCCACTTTCTGAAAAGCTTCTAGTTTACAAACGAAGTCATTGGTCTAGTCTAGTGATATCAAGGCCCTATCCAGATGAGCTTGAATACATTCATTGCCAATCCTTTTATTAGTCCAAATAAGATCTATACCATGGAGATCCATATCCATAAACCCTTCATTATTAATAAATTCCATTAAATCCAACCTCCCATCAAGCTGACTAACATTTCCTCCTTTTTGCTCTTGAACATAAAGGGGAACATTAAAATCACCCATAAAGATCCATCTACCATTTTGTTCTTTACTCTTTATATTAAATAGAGTTTTCCAAACTTTTTTCCTAGAATTCCTAGTATTAGGGGCATACATGTTGACTAAGAAACATTCAGAGTTTTGGTATAAGCTAGTTATTTTGACCAGCATAAAGTGCTTACTTTCATTTATAAATAGACCAAGAAATAGGGATTTTTTCCAAAGTATTAGAGTTCCTCCTGAAGCCCCTTCTATACTACTTGTCTTTAAACAACATTCCTTGAAAGAATTGATCTTTTCAGGTATTTCCTTTGCCATCTTCATTTCTTGAAGAAGAAAGATATCTGGTTTATGCTCCCTAATAAAGTAACAAATAATATCCAATTTATGATTACTTTTCATCCCCCTAATATTCCAAGTAATGATTTTCATGATTATTTTTTAGGGGTAAAATTCAGAATAGTTGCCTATCTTCCATCAGAATTATTTTGTAAGCTTTTGATTTGTCTTGTTTTCCTTGAAGATTTTATTCTTGATTTTTTTGGTTTCCCCACATTTGGTTTACCCTTAATCTGTTGCTCCACCTTAGAGTTCTACTCCATTTTAATGCTTTGGGTCTCAATTCTCTTAGGAATTGAGGAGTTTTTCTTCCCAATCTTTTTCTTTTGGCTTTGTTTCTATTTTAGGTCCAGCTCTTCCAGGCTTTTTTGCTTTGGTACTAATTCATTCCAAAGAGGAATTGAGTCATTACACAAAGATATTTCAAGAGACTAGGATTTGACATTCTAAATCTCAGTAGCATGGACTTCCCCATTTTGTTGAATCTCAGAAGTATGATCCTCCCCATTTTGCACTTCCCCCAACAACAAATAATGGTATTCCCCATTTTGCATTTCCTCCAAAATCAAATATCTACTTCTCACCTCCATAATTTCTCCTTCCTCTATTTCCTCCTATTTAGCAAAATCCTCCCATTTAATATCATTCTTTTGGTATATAACAATTTGTTTCATAGAATAAGGAAAGTGGGCTTCTTGCCTAGACAAAACAAGACCGTCATCTTTCTTTTTAGAATTCAAAGAATTCTTTTTTTAATTCTCAAAACTAGTTCTAGGATTAAAATTATTTTCTTTTTAATTCCAACCATTATATTTTGGTCTACATACTTTCTTCTGAGTCTTTTCCTCCTTCTTCTTGTCCTCTTTAACAACCTTAGTTTGATTTCTGTTTTTGGTAGGATAGTTCTTAACCTAATGACCCTATTTTTTACAAGAAAAACAAGTATTTGAGAGATCCTCATAAGTTACTTTTTGAGCCCTTTTCCCTAGTTTTGAAAACAATTCCACCTTATCGAGGAGGTTGTTTAGGTTAGCCACTTTCACATATAACCTAGCACTATTCAGTTTTGATTTCACTACCATAGCCTAATCAACAACAATAAGTTCCCCAAAAGATCCTACTATTCCCTTGAAAATATCTTCATGCTAGTATTCTAAAGGGAGGCCCAACAATCTCACTCAAATTAGAGTAGTTAAGAAAAAAAATTAGATAAATTCATATTAGGCTCCCATTTCTTAACCATGAGGGTTCTTTTTCCAAACATCCATGGTCCTCCACATAGAACCATATACATATCCTCTTTACAATTGAAAAAAAAATATAGGAATCCATTTTCCATAGGGGCTATATCAACTTGACTGCAAATTACCCACTTCCATTTCAACATATTTTTCAAGGTATCAATATTTGGTCTAGCTCCCAAGAATTTTTGAACTAGATTATAATCCATAGAAGTAACAGAAAAATCAATAATCTAATTGGGAATATAGATTTGAAAATGCACCTCTTTCCCAATAGGATTTTGACATTACTGGAGGGAAAGGAGATTTTCCTCTAGGTTTCCTTCCAAATAATGAGACCCACTCCCTTTGATCTTCCACTCCATTCTACCAATTTTTTGCTTTACTATCTTGAGAAGTCTCTGCATATAAAAAATTAGCTTGACCAAGAGCCTGGCAAGCTACGTGAAGTCTAGGTGAAAGACTCGAAAGGGAGTTTCGGACCCCACAAGTCCCCAAATCATCCATCTCTACATACTTTTCCTAGGAATCTACCATGCAATTACTTGTCCCACTTGGGTCCATTCCCCCTACAAGATTCTCCCCTTCTAGATTCTCACCCATCCACATGCCAGCCAATTAAAAAATGCTAAGCTTCATCACCAAGTTTCTCCACCAAGTTTTAGCATGAGAGGTTTGTTGCTTTGAAAGCAATTATGCATGAAGCCACAAATGCAACTAGTTACTAAGTATGTTATATGTTATTAGCAATTTAAGTTAATTAATTAATTTTTTAATAGGATATTATAGGGTGATCATTTTATGAAATTTATTTTATCTTTTAATATTGTTAAATAATTACTTGTTAATTATTTATTAACTATTATTTTAAATTAATGATCCTTATAGAGATGTCAGTTTTGTGAGTTAATGGTAATGATATGTTCATATTTAAATGTGGAGAATAGGTTAAGTTGTAAGGGGAAAATAGTAAACTCTATCAAACCAAAAATGTACAATGAAATGGAAACTTAAACCTTATTGTAAACTCAAATTGCATGTTTTTAAAATCAAACACAACTATGGAACTACATTGTTTGTTGAAAGCTTTCTTGTAAGCCAAGTTTGGGGTTGACTTAGAGTGTTGACTGATTCTTGGATGTTTACCAAAGGTCAGGAATTACTATTTTGATGATTACATATGATGTTATGATTTGGTTTATGTGTACTTTCTTGGATTAGTCTTATTAGGATGATCATTTTAGTGATCCTTTTACTTTGACAAAGTGATTTTGGTAATTGTCAGTTACTTGTTTAGAGAACTAATGTATGGTATTTGGTCTTTTGAGATATTTTTCTTTGCTGAGCTTAGGGTAGGTTATCTATATGTTATTTTGGGAAGTGGTCTATAATGGAGGTTGAGGCCCTGAAGAGGCTATTGGGTAACCCATTGTAGGTTATTTTAATAAGTGAAAACACTATAGTAAATGAGAGTAAAATAAACTAATAAAAGTCTTTCTCTTTCCTTACCCATGCCTCGAGTGCTAGTACAAGCTAGGATGGGAGTAGAGAGGATGCTTGGGTGCAACCATGCATCATTAGTATACCTTGTCAATACAAAAGGATAGTAGTGTTACGTAGAGTCATTAGGGGGCCGAAGGATTAAAAGACTAGCTAGGTAATCTTAGAGTTGGCTCGTGTGATGAAACTTGTACACTAGCATTATAGATTCCCTAAGCATAGTTGTATCCTTCCGGTTTAGATCTCATTTTATCTTGGTACCATTGAGTTATATTGCTTTTAAGTTTTTCTTGACTTAAATGTTGGATTTGAATTTTGAGTTTCTTATCCTATTTGGGACTTGAGACTATCTCCTCAGTGTGGTGGGAGTGGACCTTTTTGGCTTACCATAAGGTTGGGTGGTAGTGCTTTTTACTTTTACCATTGAGATCCATCAATTGATGTCATGGCCAATGTTCCTTGTTTTGTAATTCCTTTCATTCTATCTTTGTGTACTATGATGGATGGTTAATTTTATTGTATTGTATTTTAATTTTATGGATCTTGAAGAGATGATGTAATCTATTTTATGATGTATATTCTTTTAGCCTTTCATACCCTGTGACATGTATAGTGGACGATTGTGTATTTTGATTATTGCCAAGTGACATTCAAGAAAGTTGTATATTATTTAAATGGATTTGAACTTGTAGTTAATCTTTAATGTGGATGTGTTATATATTGGATTTAGCATTAATTAAATTTAACTATGATTCAACATCATGAGATCCTTAAGGAATGTAATCTATTTATGTGTTTCTTATGTATGAATGTATGTTATTGCTTCCACTATTTTATAATTGTTGTTATATGATATCTTTAAAAAAATGTTTGGAATACTTAGTGAAACTTTAGGTTAGTTCTTTTGGATCCCTTGGTGGGGCATTACATCTAGTATCAGAGCCAGAGTTTCTACATTGGGAGCTCCAGGTATATTGGAATGCCACTAGTTATTAACTAGTTGAAGTGAAATAAAACTTAAATTATTATATGTATCTATTATAAATTTGAAAACTTGATCTAGTTGAACTAAAACTTAAACTACAATTTGTGTTGGTGTAAATAAGTATTTACTTATTACACTTACTTAAGTTTACTTAGGTTAATGCATTATTATATTATTTTGCATTATTTTATTATTTTTATTTGTGAGACACTTAGGAGTTTACACACCTTTTTGAGTTGCCATGTTGACAACATAGGAGTATGAAACTCTATTTAAGCACATGATGTCTACAACACTATTTTTCTGTTGAAAAATGAAGATGGGGTAACTGAGAGGGGAGGGGTGAATCAGTTACCACAAAAACAAATTCAACAGTCCCAAAGATGCCTTAAACTTAGTTGCTGCTGCTACTCGGTAAACACATAAATTACTGCTTAAAACTTGATAGATGTTTAGTTAATTTATTAAGCATTTACTGAAATAAGCGACCATGCAAAAGAAAGTAATCATGAACACAGTAGACACCAGATTTACGTGGAAACCCAATATGGGAAAAACCACCAGCAACTAGTCACCAATTTTCACTCTTCTGAAGTGAGCCCTGTTAGGAGCCAACCCTGTTAAAGGTTACAAAACACACTGTTAGGTGTGACCCTATTAGAGGATTTAATCACCCTGTTAGGAGTGGCCTTGTAAGAGGTCTTTAGAACAATTCAACTAAATTGCCACCCTGTTAAAGGATTTATGGAATGGCTGTTAAACCAACTCTGTTAGGAGATTTTGGAATCACTGTTACAATGGTTAGAAAGCAACAATGAATGATCTGAAAATATATGCAACTTATCTTGCTGAATACAGATCTCAGTTTAGCTCCACAAGATCCTTACTGATTAAATATATCTTTGCAGCTCCAAGATTTCCCTCTGCTCAACTTTGCTTAGGCACACACAAGTCTCTTCCTTGCACTTCCTTGCACTATCCGTATACACTCTCTATTCCACACTTTTCCGCATCTTGAGCACCTCTTTATATACTATACATAATACCAGGTCAGCCCAACCAACTTGACAAAACATATTCCAAAGTCGGCTTGAACTAACAATCAAAACAAAATTCTTCACTGGCCGACGCTGCTCGGTCAATACAAAACAAAAAAAAATTGCTTCCTGTGTTAACCGGCAGAACTCGATAAAAACTACAATTACCGAGGAATTCGGTAAACTTGCCACTTCCTTTGGAAACCGACTAGACTCGGTAAAAGCTGTCTTTGACTACCGAATGAGCTCGATGAAAACTAAGCTTTCCTTAGCTTACCGTGCGAACTTGGTTAACACTAACCGTCTGCTACAAAATCCTTTGATACCCGAGTGATCTCGGTAAGAACTAAACTTTCCTTAGCTTACCGTGCGAACTCGGTTAACACTAACTCACCGTGTGACATACAGGAATGCTCGGTATACACTGCAAAAGGCTTTACTGACCGACTGAGCTCGGTAGACTCTGTAAACTATTTTCCTGACTGACAGAACTCGGTAGACTCTATCTGATAACTGATATGGCATTTGTGTAACATCAAAGACAATACACAATTACTTAATTGTATACAACATTTTCGTGTCACACCCTTGTAGGCTTATCCTCTCATCACCACACTTACTTTCGTGCTTAATGGAGGACAACCCATATCTGGTGGACATGTGCTTGGTTGTATGACACATCATGGTGTTGATTATGAGGCATTCTAGATGTATCTCAGAGGCCTTTATATACAGGCACTCCTAGTGTACTTTTACATTGCATTAATGATGGCATATTGAATACATTGTCATTCTGATCATACTCTCTCTCTCTTTGGTCTACTGTGTGCTTGTGTTTGAGTTCTTAGTTCTTGAGTGAATTTTTCCCTTAGGAAAATTCTTACATGGTATTAGAGTAACTTGGAGATTTTCTCATCACATAGCCGTTCGAGACCACACTTGCTTCATCACCTCAGCCCGAATTTGGAGTACTGCAAAAATTAGGAGTGTCTAGAACCAAATCTGACCTCCCATTATGTCCAAAATTCTGAACTAGTGAAAATCAACTATAAACTCGGCTACCTTGGCCTAAAGTCAACCATGAGGAAATTTTTTTTTGCAAATCAGAACCCAAAGGCCTCGATTTGCAATATGGGTATGGTCTTTTTTCGCAGATTCAATTGATTTATTTTGGATCTAAATTTCTCTATTATTTTTAGAATTATTTTCTTTCCAGTTGTAGAAGTAGAGAAATTTTTTTGGCTGAACTGAGCAGTGACACCTCGGCTTGGCTCTGTATTGGTGTGACAGAATTTTGGTATTATTGTAGGGTTTAATTTATTAATCAAACAGATCATTATAAGCGACGACTGTACTAAAGAGCCAACCCCATCAAATCTAGATATCAAACAATGGTAAAGTGCACACCTTATCCATTTCTTGGCGGCCCTAACCACTACACTGGTGGCCTCTTTGTTTACATATCCATGAAAACTTCAATTTAAAAAGTGCTTCAAGCGCACACCCACTCAATGTGGGACTATATCCACCAAATGTTGGGCATTTAAAAGTTTTTCTAGCCACGCGAAAGGAGCTTCCCGGCTTGTAACCCCATGCGCATATCAGTTTCTACCAGGTCTTTAAATCTCTATCACATGTCCATTTCTTTCAAGCATCGGCAGTAGACTTACTAGCCATACTTCTCGCCTGTGTGTCCGAAGTCTCCTCTAGTAGCGAACTGTTAGCATTTTCACGTAGATCATCCTTTCCCAGCAATGACGAATGTTTAAACTTTCTTGGACACTATTGTTTCAAAACTCCTACCCATGATTGTTAAGCCACCATGTGGCCCAGTGGGAAGGCACCATTTGGTTGACTGTCTAGTTGCACTAATCTTTGATTCAGTGACACGTGGAGTACTTATCATCTTCTACGTAGGACCTTGCCACCTGTCTTTTGACATGTGTACAAAAAACTTGCCAACTTGGATAACCATGTTAGCTGCCACCTATCCTTTTTCCATGTCTAATTCTATACCAAACACATGTTTTGACCTAACCATACAGACAGACAACTCAGCTTTCCATGTCACCACCGGGCGCAGATTTTTTGCTGACATCATGTTTTCTTGAGTTTAAACTTGACAGCCATTTGATCGTCATTCTCAGGTGTTTTAAAAATATAGTGATGGCCATTTGACCATCAAATTTAAACTATCATTTTTTGATCTAGACCCCTCTCCAGATTGCTTTTCAATTTGGCAGCCTAATTTTGTGAGCCCATAATTTGGACATCCGGACTTCGATTCAGGTGCAATTTTTTTTGAAATTGGGTAAAATTTCTTGAATTTTCTAGTGATGGTGTTTTTTTTTGGTTTTGGTGCACAAATTTTGCAAAAATTGCATTTTTTGGTGATTGCACCTATATAATCCTGCATTTTGCAACTTTAGAAGCTCCATACGAGCACATTTGTTCACCTTTTTAGGTTCTATTTTTTTTGAAAGTGTGTATTTTTTTGTCTACTTTCCAGATCTGAAGTCGAATTCTCAGGTTGTGTGGACCAATTTCTCACTTTCAGAATTAGGCCTTCTTTGGCATTGTAAAGCTTTGGTTTTTTTTTAGAATTATTGTAAATCTAAGCTATAGTGCTTAAGTGACAGATTTTAGCCTCATAAGGCAGTTGTAAAACCAAAATTAGAAAGTCTAGTTTGTTCATTTTGACAAGTGGCACATTGTAAACACACTACTTATAAAGTGCCAAAGCATCTTTTTTGGGGGGGCCTTTTGATTGAGTGAAAAGGAAGGGGTGTGTACTATGTTTCTTGTGTCTCTCTATTGTGTTCTTTTCATTTTCTGCATCATAGGTTTTAAATGTCCTCCTCTAACTTCATGCAACTATTCTACATGAAAAGATATTGCATGGAGTAGATTAATGGAAAAAGGATATAGTCTTTATGTTGATGGTACAATTACCAAATACTAATGCTAAAGAACTCATTGATTGGAAAAAATAAGACTGACATGCCTTAGGTGTTATCAGGAGTTGTGTACATGGGGATCTTCTCTTTCACATTAAAAATTGTTCAAACTCTAAAGAAGCTTGGGATAAACTTGAACAGTTGCATGGTAAAGTGGATGAAGAAAAGGGATTTCAAATTGAAGATGATCTACTTCTCTTGGATCCTAAGAATTATGACACAATTCAAGATTACATCATTAAAGTCAATGAGTATAGGTTACTTCTTAAGGATTGTGGAAATCCCATGAAGGATGACAGGTTAATTCATCACATCCTGAAGAGGCTACCTTCTGAGTATGCTAACTTTGTTTCAAGTTTTAATACTCATAGGTTGACCATGGGATTTGCTTACCAGAAGCCTTTCTTTGATGGATTTGTAGACATGTTGATTGTTAAACAAACTAACTTCGTGGATTTTGGACTTCTCAAGTCATTTAAGACCAAAGCCTTGGTTGCTAGTGGTAATCACAAATCAAGTCAAGGGGGGAAAAGAAACAACAACAAGAAGCAGTTGAAGTAGAAAACACAATCCGAGACACAAAAATCCTCCTCTCAACAAGGTGATTCTTCTTCAAACAAAAAGGGAAGTAATGAAAAGAAGGACAAGCTCTTTTGTGCATATTGTAAAAAGCCAAATCATGATGAGCATCATTGCAAGACAAAAAGAATCAATGAGTTAGAAAATCTACTCAAGAAGAACAAGATTCAAGTGCCAGGTACTTCCAAGGATTCAACTCCAACCTCTTCAAAAGGTAAAGGTCAAGCACTTATGGCAAACACAATTTCTTCAAAATGGATACTTGACTCAGGTGCCTCCTACCACATGGGTTCTTCAAAGGAAGACTTTTCTTCATTGAAGTAGTCAAAGATACCACACATCTTCATGGGAGATGATACTAAAATGGAAGTTGAAGGGAAAGGACATGTAGAAATGGAAAATGGGGAATTCAAAGATGTTCTCTACATTCCAAATCTAAGCTCCAATCTCCTATCAATTTACCAAATCACTCACCTTGGAGATAGTTATAAGGTTGAGTTCCTTCCAGATTCAGTGATGGTGTGAAGTCTTAAAGATAATTCATTGGTAGTAGTGGGGAAAGTCAATGATGACAAGAGGCTTTAATCCTTCTCCCACTTTGTGCCTAAGAGTCCTTCCCAAGCCTTGTTGACTCACTCACATTCAAACATCAACTTATGGCATGAGCGGTTTGGTCACCTTGACTTCTACTCTCTTCAACAACTTTTCTCAAAACACATGGTCAAATGTCTACCTAATATCAGCTTTTCTAAGGGAGAATGTTCATCTTGTTTAGTGGATATGAATCTCAAGGAGAAGTATGATAAAGGGAAGTCTTCTCAAGGTCTAGTTGTTCTTTAGCTAGTTCACGTGGTATTAGTAGGACCCTTTGTCGTGACTTCAGTCAGCCAAGGCTACTACATACTCGTATTTGTTGATGAATTTTCAAGATTCACTTAGGTCTTCTTCCTTCATCATAAGAATGAATTGGTTCATAAGCTTCAAGACTTCAAGACTCATGTTGAACACAAGTCAAGGAAATCCATCAAAGTACTAAGGGTGGACAATGAGAATAGATATGTAGACAAAATACTTAAGAACTTTTGCAGAATTGAGGGAATTGACCCTTAGAACTCAACAGCATTCAGTTTGCACAAGACAGATGTTGCAATTATGAGGATTAGGACTCTCAATACCATGGCAAGTTGCATGATAAAGGCCAAGTCTCTCAATCCTACATTAGAAGTTGAAGCCATTAGCAGTGCTACTCATGTACTTAACAGGTCTCCTCATCTAGCCTTAGATGGAAAGACTCCTTTTGAGGCATGGTGCGACAAAAAACTAGTTGTGAGTCACCTTAGAGTCTTCAATTGTCCAGCATGGGCAAACCTTTCTTCCAGGAGTTGCAAGGCACCGACACCTAGGCCTTGTACCTTTATCAGTTATGAAGACAATGTGAAGGCTTATAGACTTATGGATCCAGAGACTCATGAGATTTTTTTGGAGAAGGATGTTCACTTTGAGGAAACTTCTCCTAGCTTATCCTCTACTCCTCTCCACACATCATACATAGTGGAAAATGATAGTGACACCAGTGATAGTACTTCAACAGGTTCAGATACATGGGGTTCTATCAACACTTACAGTGAGAGGTCGCATCAGTTCAATCCACATGCTTATATTGCCACAGTGAAAGGTCCATCACAACATGGTACATCTCATCTTCCACCTACAGCTTCAATTGACTTGGCAGATAGACTTGAGGACTTACATCTTCTCATTGATGAAGGTGATCCTTCTACAGTTGTTGCGAGGGCTCACTCTAACCCTCATGTCCATTCTCTACATGATCAATCTTCACAGGTTGGCATGATTGTGGATCCATATGAACAAAAATTAGTGGAGGTCTCTTTGTTAGTTGAGGAAACAAATGGTTTAGTGGAATAGGTTCAATAGACATCCTTTCCAGATCTGCATTCATTCTTTTTAGGACAGTTGGAAGGGGTGAACTTTAGCATCAGTATAGGGATACTTGAGCAGGTTTCAGGGCCACCATACATCTTTAGGAGTGTACCTTTTCCATTGTTTCTTCCTAAGGGGAGGAACACCATTCTACATTCATGGACCAGCTTCTTCATTGGAGCAGCTTTGAGTTGTCGACATTCTTCTTTTGGGGGGGAGCCTATTCTATCTCTCTTCCTTCTCTCATTCTCTCATGTATATACTAGATGTATGTTATAATGGGGGGGTCTTGATTACTCCATCCATCGATGCATCCTTATTTATCTCTCTTTTTGGGGGAGGGTTTTTCCCATGAGGCTTTCCCTCTTTCCCCGATTTATGAGAGATTTGCATTTTCATTATGTACATGGGTACCTAACATGGTCTAGTAGCCAGGACCCATTCTGCATCTTCATCCTAGTCTCATAAGCTATAGGGCATTCCCCTAAGTTGCACTTAAGGGGGGGTGTTGGTGTAAATAAGTATTTATTTATTACACTTACTTAAGTTTACTTAGGTTAATGCATTATTATATTATTTTGCATTATTTTATTATTTTTATTTGTGAGACACTTAGGAGTTTGCACACCTTTTTGAGTTGTCATGTTGACAACACAGTAGTATGCAACTCTATTTAAGCACATGGTGTCTACAACACTATTTTGTGTGTCACACCCTTGTAGGCTTATCCTCTCATCACCGTACTTACTTTCATGCTTAATGGAGGATAACCCATATCTAGTGGACATGTGCTTGGTTGTATGACACATCATGGTGTTGATTACAAGGCATTCTAGATGTATCTCATAGGCCTTTATATATAGGCACTCCTAGTGTACTTTTACATTGCATTAATTATGGCATATTGAATACATTGTCATTTTGATCATACTCTCTCTCTCTTTGGTCTACTATGTACTTGTGTTTGAGTTCTTAGTTCTTGGGTGAATTTTTCTCTTAAGCAAATTCTTACAATTTGTATATTCTCAAACTTGAACACTTAAATGTCAAAACTAAAATATACTTATACCTAATATAAGCAAAACTAAAAATTGAACTTTTAATATTTTCAAAACATGTTTCTTATGTGTATGCTTTGCAATAGTATGTTTTATGGTTATTATAGAATCTTTTTATCTTGGATATTATTGTAGGATGTTATCTAGAATGAGATCTTTAGTTAGAGGTCATAGCTTAAGCCAATGTAGAGCCTGTAGATGAGGTGAAGACATCAATGTACATGAGTTTGTCCATGAAGGTCCTATTCAGGAAGAGCATAGGGAAGATCATATCAATGAGCATCAGGAAGAGAACCATAGAGAGCAGCAGACCGACTTAGAGGAGGTTGACCTAAGGCAAATGATGATGACCATTATGGATCATCTACCTCCTCTTCTAGGTATTGGTTAGGAAGGAGCACACCAGGTAGGGAATGAGACGAGACCTAGGTCTAGGTGCCTTTGGAGGGATTGACAAAGATTAGTTTTGCTACTTAGATGAATGACCTTTAGAGGTCCAAGTTCAAACCCTTTAATAGGTTGGGCTTAGGTTATGTGGCCAAGTAGTGGCTTGTTTCTCTAGACATGGTTTTTTTCCATACATCAAAGTGAGGTTTGCTATTACCAACCTAGAACTCTTTGGAGCCACATGGTGGGCTATCGAAGAGAAGAAATTGGGTATAAACTTGAACAATGTCACATGGGAGTTATTTTTGGAGAACTTCCATGACTAATTCCTCCCATAGGAATAAAATCAGCAAAGAACAAATGAATTCCACAACTTGAAATAGTTCACTATGATCATAGTAGAGTATGAGTGTAAATTCTATGAGCCCATGCCATATGTGGGAACTAGAGATAACCCAATGACTTTGACTCTAACATAAAAGTGAGGTTTTCTATCACAAACCTAGAACTCTTTGGAGCTACATGGTGGGCTATCAAAGAGAAGAAACTGGGTATAAACTTGAACAATGTCACAAGGGAGTTATTTTTGGAGAACTTCCATGACTGATTCCTACGAGAGGAATGGAATCATAAAAGAGAAGATGAATTCCACAACCTGAGATAGTTCACTATGATCATGGTAGAGTATGAGCATAAATTCTATGAGCTCATGCCCTATGTAGGAATTAGTGATAACCTACCACAATTGGCACAACATTTTATCAGAGGTTTAAACAATTGTCTAGTTTAAGGTGTTAAGGTATTTGAACCTAAAACCCTCAAAGATGAAATACATTGAGCCATACTTGTAGAGAAGAGTGTTAATCTAGGACATGGTGGCTTTGTGGGAGCACCCACAATATTATGATCCAAGGGTAACCAAAACTTAGGTGGGAATAAGAAATGTCTTTTTCCTGAGGGAAATCAGAATCAATAGCAACCTTAGCAACAATAGAAATAGCAGAGATCATTGCCTCTAGCATAGAGTGGTGGTGATAGTTCTAATGCTAAGAACTACCATAAATCTTAGCACAACAAGAAAAATTAGAATGCTTGGCCTATGTAGAGAAACTAATATTTTTCTAGTAAGGGTAGTCACTGGTAGTTGAGTGCACCTCTAACAAGGAGGGGATTTGGCATAGGCACAAGATATTATTATTGTGGATAGTTTGGACACATTACAACCAACTTCCCACATCATGCATCTCACTATTTAGGTTCTAGGATAGCAACATCTGAGCCTAAAGTTGTTGATTTAAGTAGAGCTCATAGAGTATTTGCAGTGGTGGACCACTATTAGATAGATCATTAGGGGACCATGGTTGAGAATATGTGATCTATTTGAGGTACGCCTTTCTCTATCTTGTTTGATTCAAGTGCTACAAGATCTTTTATTTCATAATCTATAGTTGCTAAATGTAAGTTGGAGGTAGTAAAGTAGGAATTTATTTAGCAAGTGGAACCAACCTCAGGTGCTAGGGTTTCCATAGATTTCATAGTGCAATAGTATGAGCTGATCCTAGGAGGGTTTGTTATATCAGTTGAACTTTGAGTGGCTATTATGATGTGGTCTTAGGTATGGAATGGCTTGGCTCTCATAGAGCTAGTATAAATTGCAGGAAGAAGACCATTTTGTGTAAAGATGATTAAGGGAAGGACTCGGAGTTTATGGGTATCTAGAGAACTATATCTCTACAAATGATATCAATTATGAAATTAAAGTAGAGCTTTCATAAGGGATGTTAGGTGTTTTCCATTACAATGAGCAAACTAGAAGAAGAAGATCCTATTCTACAAAAATATGTAGATGACTTCCCTAGTGATATTTTGAGTATGCCTCCAAAGAGTGATATTGATTTCAACACTGATCTTATTCTAGGAGTAGAGCCTATTTCTAGAGCTCCTTATCATATGGCCACTGAAGAATTGTGTGAGTTGCACCTAGAGCTTGACAAGTTTTTGGTCAATGGTAGTATTTGACAAAGTGTATCTCCATGGGGAGCACATATGCTCTTTGTAAAGAAAAAGGATGGTTCATTGCACTTGTGTATTAACTATAGACAATTGAACAAGGTGATGATAAAGAATAGGTATCCTTTACCAAGGATTGATGATTTATTTGATTAGATCAAGGGAGCTATAGTATTCTCCAAGATTGATCTAAAGTCAGGATACCATCAACTTCACATTCAGGATGCTAACATTCATAAAACGACCTTCCAAACTTGCTATGTGCACTACAAGGTCATAGTAGTTCCTTTTGGGCTGATGAATGCTCCATCAATTTTCATGTGTCTAATGATGTAATTTCGTGATTATAACCCTTTTGTTTGATTTAGTATGTGTTTTTCTATGATATGTTTTCGTATGTTGCTTTATGAGTCCTTGATGTACTTTCTATTAATTAAGTCTAATTAAAAAGATTAATTAATGATTTAAATTAATGGAGAATTAATATGATAATCTTTAATATTTAATTAATTGAGAAATTAATTAAATAAGAAGAATTAAATTGGAGATTAAAATTGTAAGGATAAATTTAGAACATGATAATATTTATTTAATTTAATAATAATATATTTAGAGTTATTTTTTAAATAAATGCTAAATAATATTTTTATTTAACTTAATTAAATATTTTATCAATTAAGTTTCTAAAATAAATTAAAAGTTGAAAGATATTAAATTATTAAAGTTTCTAGATCGCATGATGTGAGCTTGAGTTGAAAATAAAAGAAACAAATTAAAAGATAAAATAAGTGGAAATAATAATGTTGTTTTAATTTCATAAAGTGCGCATGGGATTAAGAGTAATAAAGATTAAAATAGAAGTCAAGTGGAATATTAAATAAAGTTATTTAATAATTCATTGAAGGTGCATTAAAAGATAAAGCAAAGATTAATACAAGATAATTTTAGAGTTAACTCAGTTGAGCAAAGAGTCCTCTCGGGTGAACGCACAATTAGTGCCCTGATTTGAGGAGAAAACTCCTTATCACAACTTTGGGGTTCATTTTTGGGGGACACGAATTTGGACAGGAATTTTTGGAGACAACTTTTGGAAGCAAATTTCAGAAGGCGAATTCTAAGAAAGATTTTTAGAAGAAGGTTATTGAAGAGGAGCGAAATTCTCTTACAGTTTTTGGGGATCGCATAATCGCATCAAGCTCAGGTAGAGTCTTGTGTTTTGATCATCGATTAATTACGCAATTATCCTTTCTTGTCTTCTTTGTGCCTGTTGATTGTATATCTAAATTCTCTGTGATGAAAGCTTAAGTATTTCAATATTGTAAATTATTAAATGCTTGCCAATATATTCGGCATACGTAAAAATTAGAAGAGTGATCAGGAATTCTTATTTGATAGATTAAAGAAATCTGGATTTAATCGAGGAAGGGTTAAATTTTAAACTTAAAAAAAGAAAATTGTAGATTGAAAGTCGAATGGTTAATATTACTTTCTCTATCAGACTATATTTGTGAATGTTTTTAAATTTATTTTTTTTTTTTAAAAATTTATAAAATAATTATAAATAATTATTTATAAAATATATATTTAATAATAATAAACATATATTATTAAATTTTAATATTAATTGAGGAAGTGATTTTAATTAAATTGAAAAGTTGCATATAATATATATATATATATATATATATATATATATATATATATATATATATATATATATATATATATATATATATATATATATATATATATATATATATATATATATATATATATATATATATATATATATATATATATATATATATATATATATATATATATATATATATGTACAATATTATGTATGGGGAGGGGTCTTACCTTTTTGGCCCCCCCCCCACCCAACGATTCGAAATCGCCGGCAGTGACCTGCGTCAGCAGGGGACCGCATGGCCTTTAAATCCTGTGGTACCGTGTGACGAGGGCCGCACGGCTCTTCTTAAAGAGAGGCATCTATTATTAAAGTTAACTTTTTCTTTTTTTTTTGTTTATTTTATCAATGTTTTAAAATTATAAATTTGTTCATAGATAACAATAATGTTAAAGTTTGTTTTAATAAATTTTTAATTTATTAAAAATTGTTAATAATTTTATTATAATAAATGTTTTATATTTAAAATATTAATTTATTTAATTAAATATGGTTAGAGTAATATCTGTTAATAGTAAAGGAGTTATTATTAAATGAAGATTAAATAATTGATTTTAATAAAATCATAGTGATTTTATTTAAAATCATTATTGATTATTTTTATAACTTAATAAAATAAAGATTATTCTAGATTGAATTATTTTAGGGGATTTGACTTTAAATTTGAGAATACTTGTATATTCATGAATAAATAATTGGGTTAAATTATAAGGATAATAGTGAGAAACCTTTACATTAAAAACGTTTATTAAAAACTCAAACTAAAAATTTCAACTTAAACCTTAGTGTGTTTTATGGAAACAACCCCAAACTATGAACTGTACTGTACTGTTCTATTTTCTTTATGCTATTATGGTTGGGGTTTTGGGGTTGATTAGGTTGACCAGTTTAGGTTGTTACCAGAGGCTCGAGGATTATGCGATTGTGGTATTATGATGATTTGTTCTTGATCTTTTAAACCCAACCATGATGATGTGATTAGAGTTCTCTATGATGGATGTTTTTACTGTTTGTTATTGCTTTCCAATTTCCTTGTGTGAAGCTAAGGTGTTTTAAAGTGATTTGTTCTTGATGATGTCATGTTGTGACATGTTTTGACTTGACCATTTTGGAGTCTTCAATTAGTATTGTGGTCTATTATTGGGATACTTGTTGGTTGCTCATTGGAGTACCATTGGATATTGTGACTTATCATTAATGCCTTCAGTTGCTGATAGAGAATTTTTGTGATCATTATGATTATTATTTGATGCTTTCTAGTTTCTTGTGGAGAACTGATGTGACTATTGTGGTTTATCTTTTGATGCTTTCCAGTCGCTTGTATAGGACTGAGGTGATTTTGTGTTTTGTGATTTCATGAGCCTAGGGTAGATTATCTATGTGTAGTGTCAGGAAGTGGCTTACAATGAGGGACGGGAGACTCGAAGTGGCTCTGGGGATGACTCATTGTAAGTTTTTTGTTTTAATAAGTGAAAAAATCTCACCTAAATACTGACTTAAATGAAACTAATAAGATAACTGTATGTTCTCCCATGCCTTGAGTGCTAGTATAGACTAGGATGGGGTAGAGAGAACGCTTGGTTGTGACCTTGCATTCCATAGTATGCCTCGTCAGTATGAGAGGATACTAATGGTTGCAAGATTCCTAAGGGATTGTTCGGGTAACTTCCAATGTGATTCATGTGATAACACTTTCCCGCTTGCATGGTAGATTTTCTACATGTCTTGTGTGCCTCTAGGTCTAGATGTCTATCTATGTTGGAACATTTGAGTTAGTATACTTTTAGGTTTTCTCAAACTTAGAGAGTACTCTTGTTTTGTGTTTTGATATCCTGTTTGGGACTTGAGACTGTCTCCTCAGCGTGGTGGGAGTGGACCATTTAGGTTCCACGCAGTCGGGTGGTAGTGCTTTTTACTATTACAATTGAGATCCGTCTGTGGTCACTGTGGCTGGAGCTTTCTTGGTTGGCATTTACCATCATTCTATTCATGGATTATTATGATGGATGGTTAGATTTTATGATGGATGTTTTATCATTATGGATGTATGGATGTATCATGTATGGTGAATGATTTCATTTATTTTACTATACCTTGTATATATGGATTTGAGGATGATGTATATCTATTTTTACATATGTATATTCTTTTAAGCCTTTCATACCCTATGACATGTACAATGGATGATTGAGCATTCCGAATTAATTTTCCAAGAGGCATTTGGAACAAATGTATATTATATGGACATTGGACTTTCTTATTATTCTTTCATGCACATGTGGTAGTTGTTAGACTTGGAATTAATTAAATTTAAAAGTGACTGAATGTCTTGGGATCCTTAAGGAATGTAACCTATTATGTATGTTTGTTGATGATTACATGTTATTGCTTTTGCTACTATGTGTTTGATGTGTATGTTATACATTCTTACTTTAAAAAAAAAAAGTTTAGAAAACCTAGTAAAACTTTAGGTTAATTTTTTTGGATCCCTTGGCGGGGTGTTACATATGGTATCAGAGCTCGAGTTTCTACATTGGGAGCTCTGGGTATATTGGAATGCCACTAGTGTTAACTAGTTGAACAAGAACGAAAACTTTAAACATTTATGTGTATCTCTTTCAAACTGAAACTTGAAACTAGTTGAACTGAAACATGATGTAAAATATTAGTTGCATATTTTTCATACTTCAACACTTAGACTTCAAAACTGAAATTATACTTAAACTGAAATTATAGGCAAACTAAAAATTGAAAACTATCTTGTTTGCAAAACATGTGTCTTTTATCTATGTTTTTTAGTAGTATGTTTCATGGTTATTATAGCATCTTGTGTCTTGGATATTATTGTAGGATGGTATCTGGGATGAGGTCTTCCATTAGAGTTCATGGTAGGGGCCGTGGACAAGGTAGAGCTATCAGTGTCCATGAGTCTGCCCTCGAAGACCTTAATCAGGAAGAGAATAGGGAAGAGCATGTCAGTGAACATCAAGAAGAGAACCATAGAGAGGAGCATGCTGACTCAGAGGAGATTGGTCTGAGGAAAATGATGTGAACCATCATTGATCACCTACCTCCTATTCATGATCAGGATAGAGCACATCGGGCAAGACATGAGCATAGGCCTAGGTCTAGGAGCCCTCTGAGGGATCAACATAGATCCATTGTATCTTTACAGATGAAGGACCTTCAGAGATCCAAGGTCAAGCTCCTTAATGGGAAGGGTTCTAGATATGTAGCTAAGCAGTGGCTTATTGCCCTTGACAGGATTTTTGCTATGCAGGACTTTGACATCAATGTCAAAGCAAGGTTTGCTATCACTGACCTAGAGTTCTTTGGGGCCACTTGGTGGACAATCGAGGAAAAGAAGTTGGGCTTAACCATGAATAGTGTCACATGGAAGTTATTCTTAGAGAGCTTTCGTGAGTGATTCCTAAAAGAGGAATGGAAGTAGCATAGAGTAGATGAGTTCCATAACCTAAGACAATACACTATGACCGTTATAGAGTATGAGCGCAAGTTCTTTGAGCTCATGCCCTTTTCAAGATTTAGTGACAACCCAAAACAGTTGGCACAACATTTCATTAGAGGCTTGAACAACCATCTAATTGGGGGTGTTAAGGTGTTTGAACCTAAAACCGTCAAGGATGCAGTACATCGAGCCATCCTTGTAGAGCAGAGTGTGAACTTAGGACATGGCAGTTTTGTAGGAGCACCTTCAGCATTAGGATCGAAGGGTGGTTAGGGAGCAGGTGGCAATAGGAAACCTCCTTCTGGGGGTAATTAGTGGTAGGAAGGTACTTATCCTCCAACACAAAATGGTGGTGATGGTTCCAATGCTAGGAACTATCACAAGGCTCATCGCAACAAGCCCAACCAGTATGATCGGCCATCTCAGAGTGTTCAATCTTATCCTAGTGGGGGTAGTTTTCAGCAGTCTAGTGCACCTAGAGTTCAGAGGAGTTTCAAAGGAGAGTGTTTCACATGTGGACAACATGGACACAAATAATCTCATTGCGCTCAAAGGAAACCACAGTTCTCAGGCTAGGGACCCGCAGCTTCAGAACCTATAGTTGGTGACATGGGTAGAGCCCAGAGAGTGTACTCAATGGAGTCTTATCCTCCTACAGGGGGAAAGGGTCCAATGGAACCCACACAGTGAGTCCTTAGCTTTTTGTTCTTGTAGGCTTCCAAGAGTAAGCCTAAGTCTAGTGGGGGTGGATGTAGTGCCTGCCCCTAAGTTGCATTTCAATCATCCTTGCCAAACTCTTTTAGGCCAATTTTATGTTTGATGATTAGTATTATTATTTTAGAGATTATCTAATGTTGTTTTACACTCAGTTTATTATATGATGAGATTACTTGGTACTCTATATTTCATGCATGTATCATGATTATTCAGTGTTTTCAGTTATCGATGATGATTAGTTAGATGGTTTAGTATCACATGTGCTTTCTTATGCATACTTACCCCATACTGCATGTGTATGGTGTGCATGTTTATTTTCTTTATGTATGGTGTTTCTGATGTGGTTAAGGAAGGGAGTCGTAGTCACCTGCTAGTCGGGATCTACACGATGCACCACTTTCTGCCATTGTCTATTTAGCTTAGAATATTGTGTTTGTACATGCGTGGATTTTCTGTAGGTTGTAGGTACTAGGTATTGACTTCCCTGAATTGCCAGGATGAGTGTACCCTATCGCATTATCTCAATAGTAAGAGAGGGGAGATAAACTCTTAAGTCCAAATCCTAAATCCTTTAGCCAATTGTCCTAATTGATAATTAAGACAAGTATCAGAGTTAAGTACCCTCTGACTACATCAAATGATGTAATTTCGTGATTATAACCCTTTTGTTTGATTTAGTATGTGTTTTTCTATGATGTGTTTTCGTATGTTGCTTTATGAGT
This sequence comes from Cupressus sempervirens, assembly GCA_028749045.1. Lineage (NCBI taxonomy): Eukaryota > Viridiplantae > Streptophyta > Pinopsida > Cupressales > Cupressaceae > Cupressus > Cupressus sempervirens. The sequence goes on from CM053783.1 coordinate 629,816,442, forward strand.
CCTTGATGTACTTTCTATTAATTAAGTCTAATTAAAAAGATTAATTAATGATTTAAATTAATGGAGAATTAATATGATAATCTTTAATATTTAATTAATTGAGAAATTAATTAAATAAGAAGAATTAAATTGGAGATTAAAATTGTAAGGATAAATTTAGAACGTGATAATATTAATTTAATTTAATAATAATATATTTAGAGTTCTTTTTTAAATAAATGCTAAATAGTATTGTTATTTAACTTAACTAAATATTTTATCAATTAAGTTTCTAAAATAAATTAAAAGTTGAAAGATATTAAATTATTAAAGTTTCTAGATCGCATGATGTGAGCTTGAGTTGAAAATAAAAGAAACAAATTAAAAGATAAAATAAGTGGAAATAATAATGTTGTTTTAATTTCATAAAGTGCGCATGGGATTAAGAGTAATAAAGATTAAAATAGAATTCAAGTGGAATATTAAATAAAGTTATTTAATAATTCATTGAAGGTGCATTAAAAGATAAAGCAAAGATTAATACAAGATAATTTTAGAGTTAACTCAGCTGAGCAAAAAGTCCTCTCGGGTGAACACACAATTAGTGCCCTGATTTGAGGAGAAAAGTCCTTATCACAACTTTGGGGTTCATTTTTGGGGGACACGAATTTGGGTAGGAATTTTTGGAGACAGAAATTTTGGGAGACAACTTTTGGAAGCGAATTTCAGAAGGCAAATTCTAAGAAAGATTTTTAGAAGAAGGTTATTGAAGAGGAGCGAAATTCTCTTACAGTTTTTGGAGATCGCATAATAGCATTAGGCTCAGGTAGAGTCTTGTGTTTTGATCATCGATTAATTACGCAATTATCCTTTCCTATCTTCTTTGTGCCTGTTGATTGTATATCTAAATTCTCTGTGATGAAAGCTTAAGTATTTCAATATTGTAAATTATTAAATGCTTGTCAATATATTCAGCATTCGTAAAAATTAGAAGAGTGATCAGGAATTCTTATTTGATAGATTAAAGAAATATGGCTTTAATCGGGGAAGGGTTAAATTTTAAACTTAAAAAAAGAAAATTGTAGATTGAAAGTCGAATAGTTAATATTACTTTCTCTATCAGACTATATTTGTGAATGTTTTTAAAAAATTAAAAAAAAAAATTTAAAAGTTATAAAATAATTATAAATAATTATTTATAAAATATATATTTAGTAATAATAAACATATATTATTAAATTTTAATATTAATTGAGGAGGCTATTTTAATTAAATTGAAAAGTTGCATATATATATATATATATATATATATATATATATATATATAATATTATGTATGGGGAGGGGTCTTACCTTTTTTGCCCCCCAGCGATTTGAAATCGTTGGCTGTGACCTGCGTCAGCAGGGGACTGCACAGCCTTTAAACCTTGTGGTACCCTGTGACAAGGGCCGCACGACTCTTCTTAAAGAGAGGCGTTAGTTATGAAAGTTAACTTTTTTTTTTTTTGTTTATTTTATCAATGTTTTAAAATTATAAATTTGTTCATAGATAACAATAATGTTAAAGTTTGTTTTAATAAATTTTTAATTTATTAAAAATTGTTAATAATTTTATTATAATAAATTTTTTATATTTAAAATATTAATTAATTTAATTAAATATGGTTAGAGTAATATTTTTTAATAGTAAAGGAGTTATTATTAAATGAAGATTAAATAATTGATTTTAATAAAATCATAGTGATTTTATTTAAAATCATTATTGATTATTTTTATAACTTAATAAAATAAAGATTATTCTAGATTGAATTATTTTAGGGGATTTGACTTTAAATTTGAGAATACTTGTATATTCATGAATAAATGATTGGGTTAAATTATAAGGATAATAGTGAGAAACCTTTACATTAAAAATGTTCATTGAAACTCAAATTGAAAATTTCAACTTAAACCTTAGTGTGTTTTATGGAAACAAACCCAAACTATGAACTGTACTGTACTGTTCTATTTTCTTTATGCTATTATGGTTGGGGTTTTGGGGTTGATTAGGTTGACCAGTTTAGGTTGTTACCAGAGGCTCGGGGATTATGCGATTGTGGTATTATGATGATTTGTTCTTGATCTTTTAAACCCAACCATGATGATGTGATTAGAGTGCTCTATGATGGATGTTTTTACTATTTGTTATTGCTTTCCAGTTTCCTGGTGTGAAGCTGGGGTGTTTTAAAGTGATTTGTTCTTGATGATGTCATGTTGTGACATGTTTGGACTTGACCATTTTGGAGTCTTCGATCAGTATTTTGGTCTATTATTGGGATACTTTTTGGTTGCTCATTGGAGAACCACTGGATATTGTGACTTATCATTGATGCCTTTAGTTGCTGATAGAGAACTGTTGTGATCATTATGATTATTATTTGATGCTTTCCAGTTTCTCGTGGAGAACTGATGTGACTATTGTGGTTTATCTTTTGATGCTTTCTAGTCACTTGTATAGGACTGAGGTGATTTTTTGTTTTGTGATTTCATGAGCCTAGGGTAGGTTATCTATGTGTAGTGTCGAAAAGTGGCTTGCAATGAGGGGCGGGAGACCCAAAGTGGCTCTGGGAATGACTCATTGTAAGTTGTTTGTTTTAATAAGTGAAAACATCTCACCTAAATACTGATTTAAATGAACCTAATAAGATAACTGTATGTTCTCTCCCATGCCTTGAGTGCTAGTATAGACTAGGATGGGGTAGAGAGAACGCTTGGTTGCGACCTTGCATTCCATAGTATGCCTCATCAGTATGAGAGGATACTAATTGCCACAGGATTACTGGGGACCCAAGATTCCTCATGGATTGCTTGGGTAACTTCCAATGGGATTCATGTCATGAAACTTTCCTGCTTGCATGGTAGGTTTCCTATGTGTCTTGTGTGCCTCTGGGTCTAGATGTCTATCTATGTTGGAACCTTTGAGTTAGTATACTTTTAGATTTTCTCAAACTTAGAGAGTACTTGTGTTTTGTGTTTTGATATCCTATTTGGGACTTGAGACTATCTCCTCAGTGCGGTGGGAGTGGACCATTTAGGTTCCATGCAGTCGGGTGGTAGTGCTTTTTACTCTTACCATTGAGATCCGTTCGTGGTCACCGTGGCTGGAGCTTTCTTGGTTGGCATTTACCTTCATTCTATTCACAGATTATTATGATGGATGGTTAGATTTTATGATGAATGTTTTATCATTATGGATGTATGGATGTATCATGTATGGTGAATGATTTCATTTATTTTATTGTACCTTGTATATATGGATTTGAGGATGATGTATATCTATTTTTACATATTTATATTCTTTTAAGCCTTTCATACCCTATGACATGTACAGTGGATGATTGAGCATTCCTAATTAATTTTCCAAGAGGCATTCGGAACAAATGTATATTATATGGACATTGGACTTTCTTATTATTCTTTCATGTGGATGTGGTAGTTGTTAGACTTAGAATTAATTAAATTTAAAAGTGACTCAACGTCTTGAGATCCTTAAGGAATGTAACCTATTATGTATGTTTGTTGATGATTACATGTTATTGCTTCTGCTACTATGTGTTTGATGTGTATGTTATACATTCTTACTTTAAAAAAAAAAAATGTTTAGCAAACCTAGTAAAACTTTAGGTTAATTCTTTTGGATCCCTTGCCAGGGCATTACATTGGATAGGGATGAAGCATGATATCGCTAATTTTTTGGCTAGGTGTCTTAAGTGCTAAAGAGTCAAGGAAGAGCACCAACATCCAATAGTGCTTTTATAGCCTAATCTCATTCCTTCATGGAAATAGGATATCACCTCTATGGGTTTCATTGTAGAATTTCCTATGACTGCTCATCAATATGACCCTATCATGGTCACCATTGATTGGTTGACTAAGGTGGCACACTTTTCACTAATGAGGTCATCCTACACAACTTTTGTAGCTAATGTCTTCATTCCTGATATCATGAGATTACATGGTATTCCTTGGAAGATCATTTTGGATAGAGAGTTTCTATTGACCTCCACATTTTGGATATTGCTGTAGAATGATCTTGGAGTGCAGTTGAACTTCAACTCAACTTATCACCTAGAGATAGATGGTTCGATTGAGAGAGTGAATTAGGTTCTAGAGGATATGTTGAGGATGCATGTGATGGATAGATAGACTTTGTGGGAGGACTATCTTTACCCAGTGGATTTTTCTTATAATAATGGGTATCACAGTTCTATTGGGATGACACCTTTTCAGGCTTTGTTTGGTCATCCTTGCCATACACCTTTGAGTTGGGATAGTTTAGAGGATTGCATCCTATTGGGTCCTAAGATGTTTTTAGTGGGTGAGAGATTTTTCTTGAGAGTGCATTTGTAGAAGATTTTGATCCATTATGGAAAAGGTTCGAAGCTAGCACCTCGCTTCATGGGACCATTTGAGATTTTTGAGAGGATAGGTCTAGTTACCTACTCTCTTGCTTTGTTGCCCATCTAGCTTTTTTTCATTATGATTTCCATGTTTCTATACTTAGAAAATATATTCCTTGTGATACATGTTCTTGATTCGAATGTGTTACAAGTAGAGGATAGGAAGCTAGCTTTGGAGCTGGTTTGCATTATGTAATAGTAGAATTTGACCCTCAGGGGTTCAACCATAGAGTAGGTAAGGGTCCAATGGGACCCTATTGATGAGTCATTAGTTACATGGGAGGATGCATCTAGTTTATGAGATATATACTCCTTCTTGTTTATAGGCTTCCAGGAGTAAGCCTAAGTCTAGGGAGTGGATAGTAGTGCCTACCCCTAGTTTACTTTTCAGTTGTTATTGTCAAACTCTTTTAGGCCAACTTAAGTTATGTTTGATGGTTAGTGGTGTTCGATTTTGAGATTATTGGATATTGTTTCATACTTAGTTAACTATATGATGAGATTACTTTGGTACTAGTTATTTCATGTATGCATGTTTATATTTTGATGATGATTGTTTATATTGATTCTCGTTATTTCATGATGATAGTTAGATGGATTATTTATATGTGTGTTCTATGGATACTTACCCCATACTTGGATGTGTATTGTGTATGTGTATGTTTTCTTTATGTTTGACATATCTGATATGGTTGAGGAAGGGAGTTGTAGTCATTTACTAGTTAGGATCTTAAAAAATGCACCACTTCTTGCTATTACCTATTTAGTTTAGAATATATGTGTTTTTATATGCATGGATTTTATATAGATTGTACATACTGAGTATTGACTTCCCTAAATTGCCAAGATGAGCATACCCTATTACAATATCTCAATGGTAAAAGAGGGGAGATAACCCTCGAGTCCAAATCTTATCCTTAAACCATTTGTCCTAAAGAATAGGGAAAGTGTCTAAGATGTTTACCCTTCCAAATTTGTCATATGACGTAAATCTATGATTATAATCCTTGAGTTTGATCTTGTATGTTGTATTTTATGATGGGTTTTCATAGTTTGCCTTGTGGGTCTATGGTGATTTTTTTGTTAATTAAATCAAATTAAAAGAATAATTAATGATTTAATTTAATAGAAAATGATTAAGATAATTTCAATATTTAATTAAGTGAGAAATTAATTAAATAAAAGAATTAAATTTAATGATATTATTATAGTTCTAATTTTAAAGCGTAAGAATATTTATTTAATTTAATAAAATATATTTAGGAGATCATTTTTAAATAAATGCTAAATATTATTATTACTTAATAAATATTTCCATAAAAAATGCTTCAAAAATTAATTAAAGAGAAAAAGATAAATTAATTTAATAAAGATATTTTAAATTACAAGAAGTGTGCATGAATATTTTAAAAGTTAGTAAAATATTTAAAAGAATTTGATCAATGAGTTCCCTCATGTGGTTACCCAATTAGAGCCCCAAATTTAGGGGAGAACTCCTTATTAGAGATCTAGAGCTCATTTTGCAGGCACCGAGATTTTAGAGAAGGGATTTTTGGAAAGAAGGGTTTCAGAAGAAAAAGTATTTCTCATGTCCTTTGTGGGGTTGCATATTAACATCAAATTTATGTAGAATCTTGTGGATTATTTGCACAATGATTTCTCTTCTACAAATTTCCTATATTCTTTGTGTTCAATAAATCTATTTTCAAAGTTTTATTTAAGATAAATCTTTCATTGTAAATTTTATTGTTATTCATATCAAATTTATCTATATTTGAGAAATTGAATTTTGTAACCCTCATTCTATGAATTTTAATTAGTTGTGTGTTTTAATCAGAAATGGTTTTGAAAAGAAATTGAATTATTGATTGAAAAAATTGATTGGTTTATTAGATTTTCCTATCAGAGTATTATTCATAGTTTTCTTTATATATATATATATATATATAATTCAAATTATTTGTGGGTGGGGGGTGGGGGGGCTTTTTTGTTTTATTAAACAAAATGTATATATAAAAATAATTATTATTATAAATAAATTTGGCTGGGGCAACGGCCACCAAACCCCCCACCCCTAGCACTATCCTTGCCAATGGAAAAGGGACTACCATAGATTTCTTATTGTGACAATAAAAGGTATTACTTACATAGGAACTACTGTAGCAATAGCAGGGTTTGCTATAGCATGACATAGCCATTGTATAGAGCAAGTCGATAGGTTTTTAAAAGCACTAGTTTTTGTAAAAAAAAATTATTAAAAATTTTATATTATTAATTTTTTAAATTTATTTAAATTTTACTTAATTAAAGTTTGATTATTATATATATTTTATAAATATTTTTTTTAAATTATCAAAATATTATTATTTTTTAGGTATGTTATATGTTATTAGCAATTTAAGTTAATTAATTAATTAATTTGTTAATAGGATATTAAAGGGTAATCATTTTATGAGATTTATTTTATCTTTTAATAGTGTTAAATAATTACTAGCTAATTATTTATTAACTATTATTTTAAATTAATTATCCTTATAGAGATTTCAATTTTGTGAGTTAATGGTAATGGTGCATTCATACTTAAATGTGGAAAATGGGTTAGGTTGTAAGGGAAAAATAGTAAACTTTATCAAACCAAAAACATACAATGAAACGGAAACTTACCTTACCGTAAACTCAAACAACATGTTTTCAAAATCAAAAAAGAATATGAAACTCCACTATTTGTTGGATGTTTTCTTGTTTGTCAGGTTTCGGGTTGAGTTAGAGTGTTGACCGGTTCTAGGATGTTTACTAGAGGTTGGGAATTATTGGTTTGATTATCACATATGATGTTATGATTTGGTTTATGTGTACTTTTTTGGATCAATCCTATTAGGATGATCATATTAGTGATGCTTATACTTTGACCAAGTAATTTTAGAACTTGTTAGTTGCTTTCTTAGAGAACTGATGTATGGTATTTGGTCTTTTGAAATATTTGTCTTTACTAAGCTTAGGGTAGGTTATCTATATGTTATGTTGGGAAGTGGCTTGGAATGGAGGTTGAGGCCCTAAAGAGGTTGACAAGTAACCCATTGTAGGTTATTTTAATTAGTGAAAACATTACATTAAATATGAGTAAAATGAACTAATATGAGTCTTTGTCTTTCCTCACCCATGCCTCGAGTGCTAGTATAGGCTAGGATTGGAGTAGATAGGATTCTTTGTTGTGACCATGCATCATTAGTATGTCATGTCAATACAAAAGGACACTAGTGCCACATAGAGTTACTAGGGGGCCAAAGGATTAAAAGACTAGCCAAGTAACCTTAGAGTTGGCTTGTACAATGACACTTTCCCTCTAGCATTATAGATTCTGTACATGTATTTGTAGCCTTTGGGTTTAGATGTCATTTTATCTCAAAAAATTTTAGTTAGATTTCTTTTAGGTTTTCCTTGACTTAAATGTTAGATTTAACTTTTGAGTTTGTTATCTTGTTTGACACTTGAAATTATCTCTTCAACGTGGTGGGAATGGGCCTTTTTGGCTTACCATGAGGTCGGGTGATAATTCTTTTTAGTTTTACCATTGAGATCTGTAATTAATGTCATGGTTGGAGTTCCTTGTTCTACATTTCCTTTCATTCTATCTTTGTGTAGTATGATGGATGGTTACATTTATTGTGTTGTATTTTAATTTTACAGATCTTAAAGAGATGATGTAATCTATTTTATGATTTATATTCTTTCAGCCTTTCATACCCTTTGACATGTACAATGGACTATTGTGCATTTTGATTACAGCCAAGTGCCATTTGGGACAATTGTATATTATTTAAATGGATTTGAACTTGTAGTTAATCTTTAATGTAGATATGTTATATATTGGATTTAGTATTAATTGAATTTAAATGTGATTCAACATCATGGGATCCTTAAGGACTGTAATTTATTTATGTGTTGCTTGTGTATGAATGTATGTTATTGCTTCCATTATTTTATAATTTTTGTTATACGTTATCGTAAGAAAATGTTTGGCAAACTTAGTGAAAATTTAGGTTAGTTCTTTTGGATCCCTTGGTGGGATGTTACATAGAGGGTAGTGATATAACACATACATTGACCCATTTGTTGGTGACATCCTTTTGTTTCTTCAAACATTGGGCATTAAAAAGAGTTGGGTTATAAACCCTAACAAGAGGACAAACTATTAACCAACAATTATTTTGATGTAATTAATTAATTGTTATTTAGCAATTTCATTCATTGTTGCTCTGGCTATATTATTATTGTGCTACTACACTTGATTGTGTTGTTACTGTACATGAATTATATCTTTGGTAGTGGCTTGCAAAGATAGTGGGTCGATCATTCATACCTTGTCAATGTCATCCTTATATGGGCGGTGTATCTTGTTTAATTAAAATAATAAACCCTCTAGTTAATTGGTAAATCTTGATGCATTATGCATTTGTCATTAGACCTATGAGTGTGTCTATGCATTTAGGAATCTGTAGTGGTCATAGAAGCTATTAGAATATTGTGATTTAATTATTTAAAGTGAATTTTATATTTGGTTTAGAATTATTTTTACCAAAAAAATTGTCATAGTTGAATTCTATTTAACTATAATTACTTGTTTTATCTCCATTAAAAAGGGATTTGTTTTATTTATCTTATTCCTTTTTCCTTTTATATGTCACATTATTTAAATGTGCATATATGTCCCATTAGTGAATTGATTCAAACTTCTCACATTTTGAATTAAGAATTTTGGACTAAATCCTCCAAACCCTTTTGTGAGAAAGTTAGAGATTTCTTCATTGTGAGAGCTCTACTTGTGGGATCAATACAAGAGTAGGCTCATTGGATTTAGAGAAAAAAAACTCCTCCTTTTCCTAGTGTTTCATCACTATTGGCATCTCTGTTTTTTTGCTGTGCCTTTTCTCATTTTAGTGCATTTGGCTATAAGGTAGGGCCTTTCTATTTTAATAGTTTTAGCTCATTTTTGTTTCCATTTTTAGTGCTTTATAGTTGGAGGATGAGAACTAGCTTTTCCCTCCATTTTCATAAGTTAATTTGGCCTAGTTGGGAAAGAACTAATAATTAGATATTTTCATGTACTTTTGTTTGGAAATTCTTGTTGGAAGTCTTATTGGGAAGTGAGATACAAAGGGTGGGGGGGTGAATTAGGATCTATAAAACTTTAAATTATTCAAACAAATTAAAACCTATTCACCATTTACCCATCTCATATATAAATCACTAAACATATAACTCTTATCTTGTAATCGATCTAAGTATGCCTTACATCCATAAACATAAAAGTAAATGTACACACATAACACAAGAAATTTGGTTACCTAGAAACCCTCCAAGGTGAAGGTAAAACTTGGGTGAGGATGAGACCTAGAAATATTCACTACAACTACAATAAAGTGTGCCTATTAAGGCTACAATATTTGATCACTTTTGATGATCTAACCTATAAGGGATCTGCCCTACTAGAAGCTTACAAAACTTATTCAGTCTAATTTAATTAAAGGATTTTAACTTAAAACTAAGTAAGCAACATATTAGGAGAATCAACTAGGCCTATTAGGACCACTCTATTAATATATTTTCCTTGACATGCTGGTTATAATTTTTCAGTATATGATCCTTCACTTAGCACCATTTTTCTAGATTATGGACCTTCTCTTTTTAATCTTGATTTGATCTCCTTATTTGATATACTCTCTTCTTCCCTTCACTTCTCTATTCAGATGCTCTATCTGATCTATTTTCTTTGCACAAACATATCCTCCTTCACTATCACTTCATCTCTTCTCACATCCTTCTCCCATCCTTGTGGTTTAGGGTATGCATTCTTATTTAAATAAATAACTAATGAACCTTCTATATCAAGATCAACAATCTAGGTTCATCCCTTTTTCCACTCAGTCCTTCCATTTTTATGATTGGTTGATGACCTCAGATAGGGATCAATGATCTCTAAAAAAACATTTAATCACCTTCTTTTCTATCTCTATAATTTGTAAATTAATTCTAGAAGTCACCCAAAATGGTTTACATAAGTGTGTGTTCCATCGCAAACACATATGTCAAAACTAGTTTATTTGACACTTGAATATCCTGACACTTGATCCATGCTAATATTCATGTTGTCCCTCAGATTTTGAATGCTCAATAGTAACATTGATGTTGCTCACCATAAAATATCTCTTCTTTTCTCGATGTTAACTAACTATTGACATGCTTGACATACACTATCACTCAGTTAAAAGTGAAGTACTCAGTAACCAAAGACTTGCTCAGCTCAAACTAAAATTTGAACAACTCTATCATAGATTTCTCAACTCATATTGGATGGCTTAGTCATAGTGATGACCAAAGAACACTACTTAGGAAATGACTAAGTATTTAACAATAATAGGCAACATGGCTTAGATCAACTATCTCCCCCTTTGACATTAGTTGAAAAAATACTTTGTCATGACTTATCATTACATCCAAAATTATAAAATAAGTACTCCCCATATGATTCTAACTAGGTCTATATACAACATATATACATATCTCTAAAAAATTTATTTCCCCATATTTTTGATCTATGATCTATATCTTATTTCCTTTTCAATTTTCTCCTTTTTTAAATTTCAATCTTTCAATTTCCCCCTTTTTTTTGATACTTATGGCTATTGGGGTGTTGGGGTCAAATTATGTTTTTCAAAAAATGTTTTATGAACCTGCAAAATAATGGCAAATGCATGATCTCAACTAGATTAGGCTAATTCCAAAACTTGAATCTTTACTTCTAGCTGAGTAGCTAGATCAACCAAATGGTATGTTGTAGAGAGATGATGATCCCTCTTGACCAATATTTATGCAATTGAAAGGTCATTTTGCATCACCTCCACATGAGGTAGTAACATGTATTTTATGGAGAGAAATTTGGCTCTCAAGTCATAATCTTTAGCTTGTAACTTGGCTAAACTTCCTTGTGCAAAAGTTAGTATATTGAAAGGAATAGAGCTAGAACTTGTATCCATGCTCAAATAATTTTTTCATGACTTCAAGTCTTCTTGAATTTTATTAATAAATCGTTTATTCTCCAATGTGAAGAACTCAACATCATAAAATTTTCTATACAAAGGTTAAATACTTTGCAAAATGCTTTCTATAGTACGTACAAGATTTGAAAGTTCAACCTATTTTATTGATTTTTCTATATAAACATTCTCCATAGCTTTGTGCTCAAATTTATTTTCATACAATCCCATCAATTTATCATTAGCCTCAATGCCCTCATTATTTACTTTCTTAAAAATATGAACTAAATGATTTATTATTGGGTGATTCTCATTCATGTCATGAATTTCGAATGCATATACAAAAATGTCTTTTATTTCATACAATACCTATCACTGTTTATGTTCTCTTCTAATTATGTCTAGGTCATAGTTTGGAATAACAATGACCTCATCTAGCTTCACTAGCTTCCAAGGTGACTTAACCTTTTTCTTCATATCTTTTGACCTTGTTGTGCTAACATTCAACAATGTAATTAGCAATGGTGTAACTTCAACACTCGGTCCTTGTATCTATTATCCTATATTAGCAATCAATGTTTTAGTAGATATAGGCACAACACATGACAATTTTACTAGAGCTTGTATTTCTTTTTTCCACTTCTAATACTCTTCAATCTGTTGCTACTCAACCTCCTTTATTCTCTCAAATGACATCCTGCGGTATCATTTGTAGATCTATTTTCTCTCTCTTTCTCGTCTTATTCTTCCTTGTTAATAACAAGAGTGGCCATAGTGGTTGGATATTGAATCATAATGAGAGATTTTCCATGTTCCTCAATACTTACATCTTGTTGACCTTTATTCTTAATTGCGACTGATGTAATTTAAAAACCATAAGTTGTAGAGGTCACAATTGGCACACTCTCAATCCTTGGGTAATCCTTGATTTGTATCAATATAGGATTGGTGCATGACAAAGGAGTATATGAGGTTTCACTTATAAATGCTGCATTTTTATTTTCTTCCTCAATCAAGACATTTGGATTTTGTTATGTTTAATCATGAATGTCTTCAATGGTGAAAACATCTTGTTGTCCACTCTCCTCTTCCATTCTTCATATCTTCTCTTTTAGATCAATTAACTCCACTATTTCTATTTCTTTTTTACCTTCTCCTATTGTGGGTAAAGTCAACAACCCAAATTCTCTTTTCCATACTAATGTGCTTTCTTTCATAGCTCTTCTACTTGGTTTTTCAAAATCTTATAGGATCTTGTTTTGGGCAAAAATTTCTTTGCAAAATATTTTAGGGTAATAGATATGTGAGTTTTCCCTAAATAGGGCATTTATTGGGCTAGAGTTGTTTCCCTTATTTTTATTTTTGTAGACAATTTCCATTTCCATTTTGCATCTAATTTATTATATAGTTCTTCTAGTATACTTTTACCTATCTCAAAAGGCATGCATTTGAACTTTTCTATCATATCTATCAATGATTGTTCAATATTTTATTTATTTTCTTTATCTAAAGAATCATAATCAATATCTTTACAATCAAAATTTATTGGTGAATTTATTATACTTTAGATACTTGGTCACACTCTTTGGAGGTAGTCTAGGAACAATTTGTAGTTTTGTCAAATCATCAGAACTAGTTTCCTCTCCTTCATCTTCTCGATTATCAGGCAAGACAACTAACTTCCTCAGTTTCTTTTGTTGGCCTTGCTCAGTGTCTTTCTTTCTCTTTCATGTATATTTCCCTTAATTTTCTTGGACATCTTTGGTATTCCTTTCTTTGGTGCAACTTCATGGGATGGTAGTTTAGATCCTTGTCTTGTTATCCTTCTTTGAGTTGCAAAGGTAGGAGGTATACCATTTTTCTTCAAATACCTTTTCACCTTAGGATCCATCACTACAATTTTTGTTTGTTTTGTTTTGTTAGGCTTAGAAACCACTAATTATTTTCCTTATTATTTTTCTTCTTTTTATTCTTTAGATTATTCATCTTTCCCTTTGAATTTAATAATTTGTAAGGGTTCTTTGCCAAATTTTCTCTCAATATTAGCAATCAGATTCTTCTACTTCCTATCCATATTTGGAACTTTGATTTGCATCATCATTTTTAGTTGTCTTATATGTGCCAATTGTCTCAACATTTGTGTCAATATCTTTAGATAGAGAGGCTATCACAACGACACTTATTGCATCTATATTTACCTTACATTACATAGGCCTTAGCCATGTAACCCTTGGTATTACAAGCTATGCATATGTATAGTTAGTGTCCATAAGGAAAATAATATCTTCACCATAGTGATCAATGAGTGATTGGGGAATTCTCAATCCATTCCTTGATTTTCCTTTGAACTCCTCAAAGTACTCATCCATAATTGTCTCAAAAGTCTCTCCCAATTGTTGAATGCAATAATTATTTTTCTTAGTCATTGGTCTTGTCTTGTGCCACAATAAAATATCTACTATTGGAAATCAATTTTGCACATAGAAAAATATGCACATCTGTAGTGACCCAAACTTACATGAAGTATTTTTCACTTTCCTGATAGCCCCAAGATTCTTAGATAACTATTGTAGTTGTAGCTTAACAAGATTATAACTATGATCTTTCTTAATAATTTTTTGGTCTAAGTCAATTACAATCCAAGGCACACTATTCAAATAGCTTAACTAGTAGAATTTGTGTGCAATCACATGTAAAAAAATACAATGAGATGATCATTAATTCCATATAAAGGCATGCCTCATCCATTCCATTTGGCCTTTGTTTGCTCTTCAATAACGTTCCTTGCTAAGAAACAAAATGTCTTCACTCAATTTAGGATAGGTAGGATACCTTGTCACATGATGAATTATTGTCTTATTAATTTTTACTGGCCCACTTTTCAACTATAATTTCATATCATGAACCCTAATTAAAATGGTTTTTATCCACTCAACTTTAAAAGCTTTGAGAAAAGCTAGGGCACGAGTAAGCTTGTTTTTGACAACAACCTTATTCTCATCCTTCAACACTCCATTTTCACACAATCTTTCATATGCATTCCTAAGCTCAAAATCTCCAATCCCCCCTATCTTGCACATGCATCATAAGAGAATGTTATGCACCATAATGACTCTAGAAGGAATCGATCATAAAATGCTTGATGCATGTATAGTCAACATAACATCAAGATATGCCCTAAATTTTAGTGAAGGCATTGATCATTCCTTTTAATCTGTACATTACTATCTTTCAAAATTTTCTTTTGAGTACTAGATGTAGATGATGCCATTTTAAAACTAGGGTTTTAAAAAAAATCAATATTTTTTAGTAAAAAAACTCAACTTTTTTCACAAGCTTTACTTCACTTTTACAATTTTTCAATGGAATACTATAGAATCACACAATATTTTGCACAAATCACCCCTTGATTGGTTTTGAATTGCTATGTGAGTTTGAAATGTAAATGAAAATGAACTTCAAAATTCAATATGTACCTTCAATTGGTTGAAATATGTTCATAATAAATGCTTCATACATGGGTAGGTGCATTACAACTATCCTTTGGTCTCAACATAATATCTTTCTTCATTGCTTGGTTAAGACCATCACTTGGTAGCCATTATCATTTTCATGCTCAACATACTAGCTCATTTTATATAGAATCTCAATAGATATAGTGATACTTGGTCACTATAAACATTAACATTGATACTCAACATTAATTATGCATATAATTTATTTTTCTCAATTCTTACCTCAAGCCTATCCTAGTGCATCTTGATTTTTGTAGATATGGACTTTTACATATCTTATGTTCAAAACTGATGTAAAATGTAACATTCAAATATGCAATGCCTTACATATCTTCTTTTCTTAGTTTGAGGTGGTGTGATCATCTAATCCATTAGATTGGGTGACCTCAACTTCACTAGATCCACTAGTGCATTCTATTTCCTTGATTATCTAGGTCTTGTTCATCTCCTTGCTTTTTTATTTTGCATCAACTTTGTCTTTTACCTTATTATTTTCATTTCTTGGTGTTGGTGCTTGTGTTCTGTAGTTCTTGCTTACATGTCTAGTCTTGTGAGAACTAAAGAAAACTAAGCTTCCATTTAATAGACTCTTGTATTTGTGTCTAAAATGTGTCTTGACATAGTTTTCTAGAATATGACCATATTCACCACATCAATGACAACTATACCATGTGTTATAATTCTAGCTATAGAAATTTCCTTTCTTAGATGCATTCCCTTGCTTCTTGGTTGTCTAGTTGGATTTTTCTTTGGATCTACATACTTGAGCTCTATGTCCACATTTTTTTATAGTTATAGAAATGACCTTAAAATATAGGTGCAATTTATGTATTGATAGCCTTTGAATTTTATTCATGTGCTTGGCATCCTTATTTCTTGTAGTTAAGACAATGCCCATTAAATTTGCACTTAGGATTTTGCTTACCATTCTTGCTTTTGTAGATAATGCTTATGTCTCTAAGCTTCCCATAGTGATGAAATGAAGGTTTGATGTGCTTTTTCTTTCATTCTTCTTTTCTCCATATTTTGATGACCCTTCTTCTTCTTTGGATGAAAGGTTCTTGGAAGATCCTAGTCCATAGGTTTCACTAGGTGTTCTTGGTGATATCATTAGTTTTTCAAAGTGTCTTGTGGCTTCATTAGGTTTGTTCATCATTTCCATCATGTCATTCTTAGATCTTAACTCATTCCTCATTTGATCATTTTGTGATCTTAGATTTGCAATCTCCACATCCTTTCTATTTAATTCTTGATTTGCAACTAGTAGTTGATTCATCATGTCAAGTTGAATGTTTGTGAGCTTCTACACATCAAATATTCTTTCATTAGGTAGTAGCCATTTGTCTCTTGTATTTTTTTTGTCATGAATTTGGCTTTCTCAATTTTCTTTTTATGTTCACTTCACATAACCTCACTAATTGGATTCATGTTCTCTCTTTAATCCTCTAACTTCTTCATTTAAAATGTTCTTCTCCAATAGGGTTGTTGTAGCTACATCATTTTCACTGGAGTTCCCATTGTCAAATAGTCCCTCAGTGTCCTCTTCTTGATAAAGTGTATCATTTTTTCCAGATTGAAAACTCTTTTCTTTTCTTTAAGGATCTTTTAAACTCATTTCTTGCTGCTGCAATATGATCTAGATCTCAAGTTTCTGATTCTCAATGATCTGTCCCAATTTGTAATCCTCCATCTCTAACATCTTAACTCTCAAGATATTATACTTCTTCTAAGAGAATAAATCTATAATACCAATTATTTGAAGTATTATTATGAAGTGAGATATTGAGAGAGAGAGGGGGTGGGGGGTTAATTAGGATCAATACAAATTTTAACTTCTACAAACAAATCAAACATATTCACCATTTAACCATCTCATATCTAAATCACTAAACATATAACTATTATGTTTTAATAGATATAAGTATGCATTATATCCATAAAAATGAAAATAAATGTATACACATAACACGAGAAATTTGGTTTTCCAGAAACCCTCCAAGGTGAAGGTAAAATTGGGGTAGGGATGAGACCCACAAATCTTCACTATATCTGCTATATAGTGTGTTTGTTAAGGATACAATGTTTGATCATTTTTGGAAATCTATCTTGTTAGGGGTTTTCCCTGTTAGGAGCTTAGAAGACTTATTCAATCTACCTTGATTAAGTGATTTTAACTTACAACTAAATAAGCACTCTATTAGGATATTTGAATAGGCTTGTTAGGACTACTTTGTTAAGAGATTTTCCCTAATATACTGGCTAAAGTTTTTTAGTACCCAATCCTTTAGTTAGCTCTCTTTTTCTAGATTATGGACATTCTATTTCTAATATTTATTTGAAATCCTTATTTGAGATACCATATTTTCCCCTTTACTACTCTATTTGACTACTATGTCTCTTTGCTTCACACAAACATATCCTCCTTCGCTATCACTTCATCTTTTCTTGTATTCTTGTCCCATCCTTATGATTGAGGGTTTGTATCCCTCTTTAAATAAATAGCCAATGAACCTTCTAGATCAAGATCAATGATCTAGATTCATCCCTTTTTCCATTTAGTCCTTCCATTTTTCTGATTGGTTGATCACCTCACATAGGGATAAATGATGTTTGATAAAATCTGTAATTACCTTTTAAGCTATTTCTATAATTTGTAAATTAAGTGTAGAGGTTGGCCAAAATAGTTTACATAAGTTTTTGTGCCATCACAAACACATATGTCAAAACTAGTTTACTTGACACTTGAATATCTTGATGCTTGGTCCATGCTAATATACATTTTGTTCCTCAGCTTTTGAATTCTTGATAGGAATTATGCCACTCATCATTAACTATGTCTTCTTCACTTGGCATTAATTGACTTTTGATATACTTGACATACACTGTCACTTGGTCAAAACTAAAGTGCTCAGCAACTAAAGACCTGCTTGGATCAAATAGAAATGTAAACAAGTCTATCATACATTTCTCAACCCATATTGGATGGTTCAATGATAGTGATGACTGATCAACACTACCTAGGAAATGACTAAGTGTGTAACATTAATAGGAAACATGGCTTAGAGATCAACAGTTCTTACTGTTATGTTGGACATTTTTGCTTATGAAATTGAATTTGATTTTATTAGATTTTGGATGTTTGACACCCATTTGGGAAAAGGCTTTTAATGTTGCCAATTTTAAATTACCTTCATTTTTGAGAAATTTTTACATTGCCTCATTTTCCATGTTGCCAAACTATTTCAGATATTCCTTGGCACTAACCATCTTCGTGGATTTGGAATGAATTTTGGGTTTTTGATTTCACTGTGGTTTTACTTTATTTTCTTCAAGATTCATGTTATATCTATACTCCTCATAATATGCTCAATTGAGTGTGCTTTAACACTTGGTGTTTCTTGTTTCTCACGTAATACTTTTTCATCTTTGATTTTTGTGTGGATGGTTGTGCACACACATAAACACATGCATGTGTTTAGGATGATGGTTTGTGAGACTTGAACTCCTACACATAGGCTAGTTGAGTGATTGTTCATTTGGAGGTTGGGTTGGAAACTTATGTTATCTATAAGCACTCATCATGTGATGTGTATGGGTATGTAGGGTAGATCTATGAAGTGGCTTCTCTTATATACCATGGGGTAACTAGTACTCTAACAAGGTAACATAAAGAGGTTCTAACAAGTGATAACATAAATAAATAATGGGGTAATAAAACTAAATGATAAGACAAGAAAACACCTAAAAGGTTAAGCCTAAGATGTGTGCTTGAATGATTAAGACAAGGGTGTGTACCTAAGTAGTTAAGCTAATGGCATGGTGTGTAGCCTCCTAATTGGAATTGATATTATTGCACAACCATAGCTTGGGATTTTTGATATCAAGCAGCTACACTCCACTAGAGTCCCTACATAGTTATCCCATTGAATGTCTGACCCAAACCTATTGTGTTGCATTTTTTTATGCTCTTAGTTTCAGTCCCTTTTTTTGTTTGACATTTGTGTTAGCCTTGGATGATTGTACTTTTTTTTTGGGGTAAGATCACTATCTTCATCAACATGATGGGATTGGGCCTATAGGTTCTACCTATTTTTGAGGTTTAGCTACCTAGACCACTACTCGATATTGACATATAAAGCTAACCTTTTAGGTCTAGAGCTTGGTGCTTCACTTAGATTCTCCATGGTTTTTAGAGTATGTTTCCTAGTGATTTATGTTCTTTTGATATCATACTTTGAGATAGTGTCTTCCTTTTCACTGTGATGCTTATTTTTCTCATGTTGTAATTAAGACTCTTGAGTTAGATGGATAGATGTTATTATTTGACATTCTAGTATGTTAGGTGCATTTGATCTTGTTTATGCACTCGAGTGGTTATTCCTCAACTTTTTTGGTTCTAGTACTCCTTGGTGTAGAGGTTCTATCCATACGTTACCTCTAAGTAAGGTGATTGACCTTGTGTGTATTTTGGGGCTAATCTATTCTAGTCTTGTATGATGTTTTCCTTCTATAGTAGTGCTTCTTTGCATATTATCATGTGATACTCAACAAGTATCATAATAATTCTTGAGTATTATCATATAATACCAAAAAAGTATCACACAAGTAATTTGTATATTACTATATGATACTAGATGGGTATCATACCATAGTTATGAAGTCTACCACACTGTAGTTATAAAAAAATATTGTACTAGGCCTATTGGAAAACCTTCTCAGTTAAGTAGTGGGTACTTATTGAATTGTTCAATATGTTTTGAGAGGTGATTAGGATATCCTTTTGTGGTTTATTTCTCCCTATGTCTTGACCATTTAACTATGGGATGGCGTAGGGTTTGAGTATCATTCTTGACCTTCCTTGCATTGTTATAAAATGGTAAATTGATTTGCATGGTTTAAACACCCAGGAATTCTAAAAGTAAAATTTAAAATGATTACTATGATTCAATGTAATTATAATATATATCAGAATTATTGGCCATCTTTCCCCCCCATTTAGCCCATCATTGATAACTGATCAGAGAGATCTTTAATGGGTTATTTTCTTTACAATGGATTAACACACTGAAAATTGGTGGCTAACATTTTGTGTTATCTAGTTCCTTCTTCCACTAAATTGTCTTAGGTTCTACATTGATTGAGTTAGCATGGTTTACTCTTCACCCGAATGGTGCAATTGCTAGCTTAGTTTTTTCCTTGACCGAGTGAATTAAATTTCCTCTTTTGCTAAGTTGTAGGTTAACATGCACATTTTTAGGGATTAACATTTCATGTTAGCCATTTTCACTATTTCGAAGAGGCACTTTCATGCCCTTTCTGAAATAGAAATTTTTTCTATTTCGAAAAACTTACCTTTTTGCCTTTCTAAAATAGTGAAAGTTGCTATTTTGGAAAGTGACTTTTCTTGCTTCCATGAAATGGCAAAATTGAGTTGTGTCCAATGGATTTGTGCCATGTGGAAGTGGAAAAACTTGTGTGTTATCCCATTTAATTATTTTAGAAAGTCTCACTTTTGGCTTTTGCAAAATCGTGAAATCACTATTGTCTCTTCCAATGTGCATTAGGGAATGTGTTGACCATCAAATTTGTGCCACATGGAGGTTTCTTCCTTGGCTGGGTTGTTTTTGATCCAACGGTGCTCATATTTTGACCTTATTGCTTGGGCCTTTTGCAAAGATGCGATGGCGATTAGATTTGGATGCATCTTTAGGAGTTTCCTTGCTTCATCTGAGCCAAACATTTGGTATGAAGGAAATCTTGATCGATGGTTGTGCTTTAATCATGCATTGGGGATTTCCTCCCAACATCTAAGCCATCTATTTCAAATGAAGATATCTACATCGATGGTCATCATTTTGGGGGCAGATTTGATTCTTTTTCACATGGGTCAACTCTACATTTTCATGGTGGGTTAACACTATGTGTTATCCTAACCCACATTTTTTGACAGTGACATGAATTCATTTGTTTTAGCCTTGTTACATTGCAAGGACTATTCATTTAATACAGAACATCTTCTTGAGCCTTGTAATACCAATGTTGATCCCCCTTCATGCTTATTTAATGATTTTTGCAAGGAATGATGGTCCTTTTAGTCACCAAATGATTTCATTGGCCCTTCTTATCACTTCCATGAATCAAGTGGTAATGGAAATCAAATCTCTTTCTAATTCTTCATTTATTATGTACTCTAAAATGTCAACTCCATTTTTGTTGGAGTTTGAACTCAAGGTTGTATCTAGGTTGTGCCTATACCCCATAAAGGAAAGTTTTGTTGTTATTCTTAGGATCTCTTTTCTTTGATCTTTTGCATATTTCTTCTCTATAAATGGTTTTGCCTCTTATTTAATAGAAATTACTATTGTTTCACCCATTCTTAGCTAGTTAAATTTGTACAATCTCTTATGCCTCATCATCAAAGATGTATTTTGACAATTGTAACACCTTATGAATATGTTCATTTTAATTAACTAATCTATTAAGTGAATCTGTTGTGTTCCTTGCATGGTTATGTTATTTCATTGCTTGTCTAGGGTGTTAAGGTTGAAAGGATATAGATAATGGTACATTTGGTAAAATCTATGGGGTTCTAGTGCAATTATTAGAATAAGTAGATCAACAATCTATTTGGTGCATCACCGCATTTCTTTAGAATTTTAAATTTATGTTTCCTTCTCCCTTTTCCTTCCAATTCTTAGTTAGGTTCACCTTGATTGTGAGGAAGTCAGCCTTCTCCAAAGATTTAATTTTTGATTGCAAAGTCCAATACTTTTGAAATTATTTTCATTTTACATAGGGTCACTAAGGGATAACATGTCGAGTAGGGGTGCAGACTCATGTTTCAATAGGAATGAACATTAAATGCTTAAATCATGTAGTATCTTAGTGAACATGTTGTAAGTAGTGACACTTGGGGATCTTTGGGTAGTTATTTTGTGTTAGTATTCTATTGCATTTTTTTGTCATTGTTATTATAACACACACACACACACACACACGGATATATATATATAGATGATCCATTTAGGACATAGGTGCTCCAAGGGATGTTCCTTCTATGGCATTGATAAGGTGAAATAGTCTCCACTTGAGATATGTTGAATCTTTGAAACCTTTGATTCGGGTCCAAAAGTGAATCCTAGTTAGTGTAAAGTTGGATTTGTTCTTAGAAATAGAGCTACTAACACTTTATAAATAGGGAGAAAGAGACTTTGACATGATTTAATTGATAAGGAAGAAGCTACATATAGATTCCTTCTATGCTCTTAAAAACATGAGACAACTTCATTCAAAGGGTGACTCACAACTTAAACTCATGGAAATTGTTAATGGAATACACTAGGCATAACATCTAAATAAACATATCAAGATCATTTGTAATTTTCTTCCATAAAATTCAAGAATAATAGGTTATTCACCTTAGAGGAGAAGGAAATGCAAAGGTAAAATTGTAATTTTAATGGTTGGAAATTGGGTACCTCATCAGGCCTTATTGTTGGGACCCAAGTTTTCTTTCAACATTAAAGTTTCCTTGCATTGTTTGTAGCTACATTGTTGCTCATCTTAAGGGGGGTGTTAGAGTAAATGGTAAATTTAATTTCATTTATTAAATTACCTTTACTCTCTTCTTAAGATTTCACTTTATGAACCTTGCATTTCTATTTACTAATTAATTACTAAATAATAAATGTCATTTACCTCTTAGGGATTTACTTTTAGGGTTTTGATCTCCTTCATAAGGATTGATTGGTTATAAATTCAAAAACCCTTCTCTCTCTACCTTTTTTACTTCCTTGTAGTGGGCTATTTTCATGCAAGATATCCAAAGATATATGAATTTGTTCATCATCAAATTCTACAAGGATAAGACTAGTGGAAGGAGAAGAGGAATAAGTGGATGATTTTACAGAAAATGATGTCAGTGGTTAGTATGAATTCTTGGTAGTATTTCTTTGTGCTAATTTTATAAAGAAATTGGATACTTTCTATTTGTATATGTCTATGAAATAAAATTGAATCCTTAAGTGGATGCTTTCCTTGTGATCAATGTCATATCTAAATAATATCCTAGAGGTGTAATTAGTTGATTAGATACTGTGTTCTAGGAAAGGGTCATGCCAAAATGATTTCTTCATGCATGTCAAAGTACTAAGGCCTTAATGACTCACATACAAAGTGTGAAAGGATTTGGAAGGAATTGTTATATTTATTAGGTAACATTATTGGTGCATTTATTAGTACACATTTTATTTGTTATGATTTGGTAGTTTTATAATGAAAGAGTTTGATTTTACACTGAGGAATTTTCATACTCAATGTCCATTTCATGGTGAGATTTCACAGAAATGGACGATGGGCATGTTTCATTTTAGAGATGCTAGGCTCTTATAACTTGTGGAAGCTTTATTTGGTGATAAATATATGCAAACTAATTATGAATATAGATTTAATGTTGATATGTAATCCATGTTTATGATATTTCCAATTCAATTGGGTTAAGATAATCTATATTATGAGGGTGGCGATGAAGGAAAAGAGGAGAGCTAGGATGGTCCCCATCCTAGCTTATGCATAATAAGTGCAAAATTTTTTATGGCTAAAGAAGGTTGGAGGTTCTTAGTTGACTAGGGAGGACATGCAACCATTCCTAATTTGGAGTAGCTCTCATATAAAAGTGTAAAGAATGGTTACAAATTGTGATGCCTAGAATGAGCTTAAAGCCCATGTTTAAGAAAAAGATGTTGAGGATCTTGAGAGTGTGTGGAAGAAGATGTTGAAGAAGTTAGCTACAAGAAAGATATCTAGGAATCATCTCATTTCATAGAGGGGTGATAAGCATAAGGAAAAGGATGGAGTGTTGGTCCCATAAGGCTTTAAGTTTGGTAATAAAGATCTATAACCAAACAAAGTGAAAAATTAGAGCATTGAAGATGGCTTTTTAGCACAAGGTTGAGTTTTCTACTATTTTATTTGCATTCCTTTGTCAATATATGGAATAACTATGAGTAGTATGTTGGAAGGGTAGTAGCTTTTTTGCCCAAATCTTGAGCCTTGGACTATTATAATGGTTTTTAATAGCTTGTTTGCCTATGTAAGAGGCTTCTAATATGATAGGTTTGATGAATGTATAGGAGCAACATTATATATTCAATTGTGTCTAGTTTAGGTTTTGCAAAAGGTCCAATGAATGTAATCTAAAAATTTAATATAGTAAGTTATAACTATTATCAACAAAAAAATCAAAAGTTTGGGAAAATTTGGAAAGTTGTTTTGGAAATGGTTTAAAGGGAGGCTAGGGTGGTTTTGAAATGTGAGATCAATATTAGATAATTGTGGACATTGAACTTCATAATATAAAAATTATAGGCCAATTGATATGAAATATTTATAGTGTAAGGTATGTCAGGACACTAGGATGAGTTTATGTGATCAAGGGACAAAGGGCCTCAATTTCATGACAATGGGCAAGATAATGGTGGAGCTCATGGGAAAAAGGGAAAGGAGGTATTGTATACTATATGTATATAAGTTGAAATGATAGTTATGAAATGATGTTTCAATATAACATACAAAATTGTGATACTTGAACATAGAAAAATTGCAACATGAACTACAACCATTGAATATTCAACATAGTAGTATAGTAAATTTCTAATAATAAAATTCACAAATTAAAATTCAAATAGAAATTCAAGTACCCTTCGTGGTAATAATACGGTTGTAGAATGTAGATGTGGGGGTTCTTGGGTACTTCAAGTACCTAGTGTGGGGACGTCTTGGGGATGGGAACTTCAAGGCTTTTTTCCCCTTGCCATGGGGGGTTGCGAATACCCAAATTTCATTCAACTTTTCATTTTTAAATTGTGTAATTTGAAAATTAATTTTTCCAATACTATATTTCTAAAGATACAATACTTTATATTCTATTATTTTAATTTTATTTTAAAGAATATAATAGTTTTTTAAACACTGTGTACTAGTTTTTGTTTAAACTTTTTTTTTTTTTTTAATACTAAAATTGAAATGATGATTTATTTATTTCTATGACTATATCATTAATCAAAACAACATCGAGTTGAATTTACATTTATAAATATTCAAATGTTCAAACACTCTTTAATTGAAATAAGATCAAGTATTCATTTCATAACCATAAATTTCAAATATTAATAGAAAATAAACCACTACTTTATGAAATTTTAGGTGCAATTAATTAAGCTAGTAGGCTTATATGTGGGAGCTTTGCTCACAATTATTTTAAATTTTAACAGAAAAATTGTCAGCCTTGCCCCACTATTTTTAGCTTCTTTCATTATTTTATTATTTTTTAATATTATTTATTTCTATTCTATTTATTTCTTTTAGTTTTCTTTGCTACTTTGACTAGTTTCCTTCATTTGTTTCAATTCATATTCCTATTTACTCAAAAAACACATTTTTCAATTTATAATAGGTCTACAAACTAATAAAAACTAATTTAAATAAAATTAAACAAATTATTAAAAATCTCAAAATTTTAAAAGATTTATAATAGAATTATTTTTTGAAAATAAAATATAATGAAAAGGAACAATTTCTAAAGATTTGTATAAAATTTTAAGTTGATTTTTAAATATGAAAAAACAAGCATCATTTTTTAAAATTATATATTACAATTTTTTTTGGTGAAATGTTATATTTATATTAATAACAATTGGTTCAAAAAAGCTCCTATAGAAAAGAACCAAAAAGGAAAAACTTTGGTAATTTCCTGATACAAAAAGGGATGCAAAAGAAGAAATGCTACATCAAGAGAGAATATCTATCAACACTAATGAATCTTGTCCTAGAGATTCCTAGATAGAGAATATAGTAATTACAAGTAGCCTAAAAGTCATATGAATACAATTCATTGATTGGTGCTAGAGACAAGACCCAGAGCCTAGCCAAAAACTGTCACAGAGATTACCATCACTAATCTACATCCAAAACTGTAGTTATGACCACAATATTAGAAAGCCATCTGATGAAGTGTAATCCAAGACCCTAACTAACATATAATATCTCAAAAGAACAAGTGAGATCCATAAAATAAAAAATATGTGAAATCATAGAGAAGTCATGATTTACTATCAAATAAAATATGAGGACAACTCAACCTTATTCTAAACATATTCTTTTGTCATAATATTTACCAAGTTGGGGAGATCAAGGAGGTTAAGTGGGCAGAGTAAAGATTAATATAAACCCCATGAATACCCAAATTAGCTAGATAATCAGTTAAAAGATTGCCTTCCCTATAAGTATGCATGATGTAACATTCATAGATTCAATCAAGAAGAGACCATACTTGATGTAATATGTATTGTATGGACCAATTATGTACATGAGATTTAATATATGAATTAATAATAATGGAAGAATCCCCTTCAACATGTAACTTAGATATAGAAAGTGATTTTTCAAGTTCTAGACGAAAAAGAAAGGCCAAGGCCTTAGCTTTGTTATTAGTACACTTAGGGAGAGAAGATGATTGTGTTGTAATCACATGACCTTTAAAATCTCTAATGACTATGCCATAGCTAGAGTTGCTTGGATTTCCTCTAGAGGCCCCATCAAAATTGAGTTTGAAAAAACACTCGGAGGAATCCACTTGGATTATGCTTGCATAAGAGGAATCTTGGATGGACACAATGGAGCAGGAAGATGAGGAGAAAGTAAACCCTTCCACCACTAAATAACATAGCCATCCCAAGGAGAAAAAACATGTTTACCCTTATATTTACTTATTGAAGCATTAACAAGCTCAACTATTAATCTGTCTAATAGGAGATGATGTCTATCTAGAATTTCTCTTGTTTCTTTCCCACCAAATTGCCCATACTATAGATGCAGGGATGCACTTCCAAAGACATGAAAATATTGATTTAGAGTATAAGATTGGCCATGCTTGGAATAAATCCCATAGAGAATTAGGTAATGGCATATGGAAATTAAGCTTATCAAGGAAAAAATGCCAATAATTTTGGGCAAAAGGACAGTTTAAGAGGAGGTGATATGTTATTTATATAACTTGCAGATAAAGCACATAGTTAAAGGGATAAAAAATGTTCAATTTGTGAAGACGATCACTAGTTAAAATTTAGTTCTTTAGTGCAAGCCATGCAAAGCATCCTACTTTTGGCAAAACTAAGCTACTCTAGTAGAATCCAAAAGCATTATATGTGGCTTGATTATACTAGTGTTGGAGAGCCAAGCATCCTAGTTTAATAGAGTATTTACCATCTTTAGCTAGAACCCAAAAGAGGCAATTTGGATGATTAGACATCTAGACATTCCTTTCCACTAGTACTTGTTTGAAAGAACTAGCTTGATTGTGGAATATAGAAATAGATGAGGGGTCTTGCCAAATGACTAGCCTTGTGAACCTATGAATAGCTGAGACATAAGTAGAAAAGTATGTCCCCCAAGCTTGAATCACTATGTTTAAAAAATCCTTTAGAGAATCAATAGTGGCAAGGTTGGGGGGGGCGGGGGGGGGGGGGCTATTTCATGAATCAAACCAAAAATTGACACTATCCCCATTATTCACTTGCCATGATATAAATGAAGTAATAACTTCTCAAGAAGCCATCATGAAATCCCAAATGATAGACCCCTTTGGCAGGTGCATAGTAAGAACTCTAGAACATTCTAAGCTATCTAAATATTTCTCTTGCAAAAGGTGACACCATTTGGTAGAGGATTTTTCATACATTTGCCAAATAAGTTCAGCACCAAAAGCTCTATTCCTATCGGTAATGTTGGGAAGCTTGACACCTCCTCTTCTATAAGAGGTTGACATGGCATGAATAGAAATTAGCAATATTTTCTTTTGACCATTCATATTATCTAACCAAAGAAAGGTGTGGATTAAAGTTTCAATTTTACAGATGATACCTTTGGGGGCTTGTAGAATGGAGAAGTAATAGTTAGGAATGGCAGAAAGAATAGTTTTGATAAGCAAGATTCTACCCAAGAGGGATAACCAATGAACCTTCCAAGCACTAATTCTACTATTGATACGATCAATCATAGATTTCCAATAAGAGGGTTTGTTTAATCCCATAAAAAAAGGGAACACTAAGATAAGTAGAAGGTAATGATCATGGGAAAAACCAAGAAGATGAATTATTCTTTGAGAAACCAATTGGGATGTACTAAAAACATAAAATTTAGGTTTAGTTGCATTGATACATTGACCTAAAACTTGTGTATATAGGTTAATGGCATTTTTCATACTCTGTGCTTCTTGATATGTGGATGATCCAAAAAGTAATGTATCGTTAGCAAAAAGAGAATGGCTTATGGACAAATATGTACCTATAATATTAATCCCTTTCCACAACCCTTTTTGGTTAAAAGAGTTAATAAGTCTACTGAGGGCCTCAACCATAATAATAAACAAAAATAGAGAAAGAAGGTCACCTTGAAAAACTCCTTGGGAAGAGGCAAAAAAACCTATTAGTGCACCATTAATGAGAAGGAAAAATGTGCACCTAAAATGAAAACTTTAATTCATTTACACCACCTAGAAGAAAAACCAAACTGAAATATTATTTTCTTTGATGGAATGAAGGGTCTCATGGGCTATTATAGCTCCCTCAATTGTTTCTTGACCATAAACAAAACCCCCTTGTTTCATTGATATAATTTTTGGAATAATGGGCTTAAGTTGAAAATAAATAGCCTTTGTGATAATCTTATAGATAGTGTTACATAAAGAAATAGGATGGAAATCAACAAAAGAATAGGGATCATTAATCTTTGGGATGAGAGCAATATTTGTGGTATTAAAGTTCTTCAAAATGGAAACATTTTTCCTGGATTCCTCAAGAGCCTCAAGCAACTCAAAAAAAATTACATCCCAACATTTTTGGAAAAATAATGCAATGGAATCATCAGGGCCTGGCACCTTATCAACAGGTATAGAAAATACTACACAATGAATCTCAAAAAGAGTAAAAGGGTCCATAAGAATCACATTCTCTTGTTGCATAGTCAAAGAAGGAATGGAATCCAAGATCTCATTCACAAGGTGGAAAGAGAGGGGATCTTTCAGTGGAGGGGACAGAAGATTAGAGAAAAATATTACACACTCAGTTTGAATGCCCTTAGCATCATAAATCAAGTTTCCTAGATGGTCATGAATTGTAAAGATTGTGTTTTTAGCCTTCTTTTATTTGGTAGATGCATGAAACAACTTAGTATTTTGGTCCCATTGTTGAAGCCACAATTCTCTAGACTTTTGTCTCCAATACTTTTCTTCTTGCTTACATAATTTAGACCACTCCTCTTGCAAATTCTTCTGTCTTGAATTCACATCAGCATTTAAACCATGAAGTAATATGTGTTCATTAATCTCAACTAGTTTTTCTTCTACCACCTTTTTCTCCTCAAAAAGATTTTTAAAACATGTTTATTACAAATCTTGATAAGCCCTTTGATATACTTCATTTTAGCAATTATATTAGCATGGAATGTTTGAACAAAGAAAATAATTCAAAAATAGCATAAATTTTTTGATGGAATTATAGATGGAGTAATTGAGAAGGGCGGGGGGGGGGGGGGGGGGGGGGGGAATCAGTTACCACAAAAAAATCCATAGATCCCTTGGATGTCTTAAATGACTAGTTACTACTATCATTCGGTAGCCACACAAAAAAATGTTGTAACTTGGTAGATGAACTGTGTATTAAGTTATTATTGATCTTTAAGCAATCATAATTGTTAACATGCATTCAAAAGTAAATAACATGAACATAAGAGACACCATATTTAATGTGGAAATCCAATATGGGAAAAACCACCCAGTAACTAGCTACCAATTTTCACTCTTTTGAAGTGAGCCCTATTAAGAGCCAACCCTGTTAAAGGTTACAAAACACACTATTAGGTGTGACCCTATTAGAGGATTTAATCACCCTACTAGGAGTGGCCTTGTTAGAGGAATTTAGAAAAAATCAATAGGACTATCCACCTTGTTAGAGGATTTACAAAATGGATACTAAACCAATACTGTTAAGAAATTTAGAATTCACTACTACAATTGAGAGAAAGTAATAGTGAGTGACTTGAATGAGATGCAACTGAACTTTGTTGATACAGATCTCTATTCTGCTTCAATAGATCCTCACTGATCAAATACAACTCTACTGCTCCTCAAGGATATGTGATCCTTCTTCAAAATTTTCTCACACTTTCTCTTCACAATCAACTCACTTGCATGCTCACTCATTAAAATTAGAATCCACAACTTGACCTTTTATTTATACATTACCAATTATCAAGTCGGCTCATTTATAGTTACATTTGCCAATAAACAATGCATCAGTCAACTACAAACATTACATGAAACAAATAAACTATATTTCCCAAAATAATGAAATCCTTCATTGGTTGACCCTGTTTGGTAAAAATTGCTCCAAAAATGATTTCCATTGATAACCAAGTGAAGCTCGATAAACATTGTGAACTCTACAAAAATCCTTTGGAGACTGAGTGAACTTAGTAAGAACTGATTTTCCTTTGCTGACCTTATGAGGTTGGTAGAACCTAACTTTCCTTTGATAACCTTGGGAGCTCAGTTAACACTCACCTCTATCTCAGTATCCTTTAACACCCAAGTGATCTCGATAGAAACTGCCTTCATCGTGTAGAATTCGAGAATGCTTGGTAAACTTTGTAATTCTCTTTGCTAACCAACTGAGCTTGGTAGACTTTGTCTAATAACTAATATGAAATTTGTGTAACATCAAAGACAACACACAATTAAACAATTGTATCCAACAATCTCCCTCTTTGGAATTGATGGCAACACAACATGTCATAGCATAATGAAATTTGAAAACAAGTTTTTTCAAATCATTTCTCCCTCTTAAATTATTTGCCACAAACTTTTTAAATAAAGTGATCTCCCTTTGTGAAGGAATTACATAATCAACAAACTCTTCACAAACAAATGCAAATTTCAGAAAGCTTATGATAGTATACTCTCCCTCTTTGACAACACATGCCAAAGACAACACAAAACAAATGAATAGCAATGTACCTTATGTACTGATTCTTATGAAATGTTCTCATGATTATGCTACATCAACTGATAGATATTCAACTTTTTATCTATTGATGCATCACTAAAACTTCATTTTAGTGACCTTCAGATAGGGGAATGACCCCTAATTTACCTCTTAGATACAAGAATGCATCCTTAGGTAAAGGCTTAGTGAATATGTTAGAAATTTGTTCTTTTGTATGGACATATTCTAATCTAATCTCCTTATCCTACACCAATTCTTTAACAAAGTGATACTTTATTGCAATGTGCTTGGTTTTTGAATGCATCACTAGATTTTTAGATATGTTGATTACACTTGTATTGTCACAAAACATAACAACTAGTTCTTTGATTCCCACCTTCATGCCTTCCAATAATTTCTTGAACTAGACAATATTAGAATAGTTTACTACTATTGCAACATACTCTTCTTGTGTTGTAGATTGGGATGTGCAATTTTGCTTTTTACTTATCGAAGAAACCAACCTCTTTCCAAGGAAGAAAGCACCCCCACTTGTACTCTTTCTGTCATCAATGTTTCTTGCTCAATCTGCATCAGTAAACACTTTCAAAATCTAGATTACCTCCAAATTTGTACCATAATCCATAATCTTCAGTGCCTTTCAAATATCTCATGATCCTTTTGATTGCCATCATGTGATTTTCTCTTGGTTTTGTTGAAAATCTTGCTACAATACCAACTGCGAGAGCAATATCTAGCCTTGTATGAACCACATACTACAACTTTCCAATAATAGATCTATACAATGCCTGGCATACCTCCTTTGATTCATCATCCTTGGTAAGTTTCAGTCCAGTACACATAGGAGTCCCAACTGGTTTATAGTCTTCCATACCAAACTTTTTAAATATCTCCTTGATGTATTTTGACTGAGTAATGTAGATGAGATTCTTACTTTGCTAAATTTGAAGACCAACAAAGAATTTGATCTCACCAAATATTGATATCTCAAATTCCTTGTTCATTTGTTCTAATAATTCTTTACAAAGATCATCATTTCC
The DNA here is from genome assembly GCA_028749045.1 of Cupressus sempervirens. Classification (NCBI taxonomy): domain Eukaryota; kingdom Viridiplantae; phylum Streptophyta; class Pinopsida; order Cupressales; family Cupressaceae; genus Cupressus; species Cupressus sempervirens. Next base: position 629,848,507 of record CM053783.1, read on the forward strand.
TGTGAACAAAGTATCATCCACAAATATTTCTACCAAAACAATTTTGTTATCTGGTCCTTCCTTGATATACAAGCTACTATTATCATTAGTTCTCTAAAAACCAATCTGAATAAGATATTTATGAAATCTTTCATACCATGCTCTACGGGCTTGTTTTAGACCATACAATGCTTTGTGTAGTTTGTAGACCATGTCTTTCTTGTTTGGATAAAAAAAACCTTCAAGTTGCTTAATGTAGACTTCTTCTTCCAATATACCATTGAGAAATGTAGATTTAACATCCATCTAGTAAACCTTAAATCCTTTATATGCAACATGTGCAAGTAGGATCTTGACCCCTAATCTTGCAATAGGAGCACAAGTCTCTCCATAGTCTATTCCTTCTTCTTGAGAGTATCCTTTACATATCAATCTAGTTTTGTTCCTTGACACCTTACCATCTTCATTCAACTTATTTCTAAATACCCACTTGGCTCTAGTCACATTTTTATCTTTAGGCCTAGGTACAAGAGTCCATGTTTTGTTTTTCTCTATCTATGCTATCTCTTCATTCATAGTCTCAATCCAAATTTCATTTTCTAATGCATCTTTGACACTTCTAGGTTCAAAATCAATAAGTAAACAAGAACCTTTCAACTTACTTCTTGTTATAGTACCTCTAGATTTGTCTCCAGTGATTTGATTTGGTGTATCATGTCTTCTGACATACTTTGCTAATATAGGTTCCTTGCCTTCTGAATGCATTGCACTATCATCCTCTTGCACTTCAACTTCAAGTTCTGGCTATTCTATTTGCTGCTCACATCCTTTAGACTTGATAGGCATTGGCTCAATAGCATCAAAATGTGACTCTATTTCTTTCAACTTGGTTTGAACTTCCTATAGCTTGGTTACTGAAGACTTGGGAGTAGAAGATTCTTGATTGATAGGTGTATCTAGCACTATATCAGGTTCAATGAAAAAAAAATCTCCTGTAATCTTCTAGTTCTCTTTTGCTTTCTTCTTCAGTTCTTTCTACAAACCCATCAACTTTCACATGTGCACTTTCTATTACTTTGTGAGTAGACAAATTCAAACATCTATATGCTTTACTCTTGAGAGAATATCCCAAAAATATTCTTTCATCACCCTTCACATCAAATTTACCTTTTCTAGATTCTTTCAAGATGTAAAATTTGCTTCCAAATACTTTTAGGTTACTTATATTAGGTTTATAGCCATACCATAACTCATAAGGGGTTTTGAATGAGTACTTCTTTATCTTTACTTGGTTCAAGGTATGAACTACAGTGTTGATAGCTTCCTTCTAGTATGTAACACTACCACTTAACAAAATCCAAAAGATAATAAACCAAGAACAAGAACAAAGAATGCAATAAAATTTTTTATTAAATCAACTTATTACAAGTACAAATACAAAGATTGAACCACTCTCAATCTAGAAACTTCAAAATGAAAGATGATATCATCCAAATATGTTTCCATTAATATGCTTATACATAAAGAGTTAAGTACAATCATGAAGTACAACATCATTCTTAAACAACTATGTCCAACATAGGGACCCTAAATGCTGTTTCAAAAAGTAACTTCAACAGTCATCCTTAGCTACTTGCTAAACAACTTGAAGCACCTAAAAAACACACAGAAATGCAACACAAAATAAAAGGGGGCTCAGTACACACTGAGTTGAAAAGAGTAATCTACCTGCACACATGTTAGAATAAACATATATATAGCCATAATGAAAATATCTAAATCACTTAACATAGTGCAATTCTAAAATTAATATGCAAGAAGTAAACATTTACTTAACAATGCAAAATTAAACTTGCACTAAGAATAACCCGTAAATGAATCATATATATACTGAGGTGTCATCGTTATGGCTCTAAGATTCTACATCCATGTATGAAATGCTCATAGTCAACACATAACGGTATTCTCTATTATACTTGTCAATGACAGAATAGAGATATGCCTTGTTCTCCGTCCTTAACCATATAGGTTTAAGTCATAGGTAAGGCCAATTATCTTTTTAAACGTAATTAACCCACCCAATTTATTTTAAAGTTATCACTGAATTAATTAATTGAATAGGATAAACCAAATTCAGCCACCTCAATATATGTTCATCACAACTATTCTTAAAATACACATCAAACAGATTTACAAAAGAATGTACATGCAACAGATATAAAATCAGTATACAACATGATACTACATCCTTTAATCCATTCGTAATACATCTTATTCTGTCAATTTCAAAAGTAACCTAGATGATTATAACAACAGGAACAAGACTATAATATTAAGATCTCATAAATATAATTAACTGACATATCACCTTAACGATATTCACCAAATCTTAATACTACACAATTGAACCCTGCTATCGTAATAAACTAGATTAATCTTCAAAATGACTAAGATAATAGAATTAGAGTAAATATGATATTCCTATTTTAAATGACATTCATCAAACAAATATCATAAATCTAATGTTTTTTTAAAAACAATTTCCAATTTAATAATGAACAGAATAACATAGTTAGAAATATAATTCCAATTCTCATACATATGATTTTCATATAGTAGATATCTCAATCCCATTCCATTCCAGAATACAATGGTTATTAAATTCAATTCCCTACTAACTATAATCACTAATTAAATTATCACGTACTACCATAAAATAGTTTTCTACAACATCCAAGTAAACAACAGTTCAATCATTACCAATATTTTCATACAAATAAACATAATCAATAATGCTAAGTTTTTTTAAAATATATTATTTCAAAATTCCAAATTCCAAATTCTATTTATCATTAGCTTATAAGCTCCAACTTTTTTAAAAAAAATTACTACACAAACATGTTCAACAAAACTACTGCCCAGTTACAACTTACCAAACAGCATAAGACAACTGAAATCTCAATAACATAAGAAACTCTAGAAACATAATCATATCAAAAAGCCCGATTACACAAGGTATCGACTACTCCATTGACAATTTCCCATATGTCGATGACCACAATAACTGTGATATCAAAGTATAAATTCAACTATGGTTTAAAATTGCAAATGAAATCTACAATCATAATGTCTATGAATGATTTCATAGGACAACAACCATCTAAATTTCCAAATATCATATAACACCAAAACAATCGACAAGTAATTCAAACCACAACCTTTGCTCATAAACATCCAATTTAAGTTACCTCTCATTTCCACAAGTTTTCTAAGTCAGAGTAATAGATCCAAACCAATGACTTTTAATGCATATCAAAGAAATAAAACAAAAATCCAAAGTATTTGGTAAAATGTCAATACTTAGTGACAATTCATAAATCCCAAGTGATTTCAACAAGTATCAACTAATTGACAATATTACAATTCTCATCATAACACTTTACCATTTCAAGCTAATTTAACATAATTTAAATTCCATGCTAACTGTTCAATAAAATGTCTCAGTTCTATACTAATTAGATTCAATCACTATTAACTTTACAGGTTAACTGTTTGACAAAATGCCTCGGCTCTCAACTATGATCATGAGCTCAAATTTTAAGTGAATTCTAAACTAAGGCCGAGCCTCACACATCTTTATCATATAAGAGAGCTTTGATTCATGGGTGCTCATAGAGCTCGATAGGTTCTAAAACTTATATGTTATTACAAAATCCGCCAGCATGATAACTGTCATGCACATGTAATTCTCACATAGCTTGACTCTAAGGGATACACAAGTATGTTTATATATGAACATATAAATTGTTTTACCCAAAGACCAAGCTCAAAGAAAACCTATTCTTATTATAACTATTTCCCATGTCGTATGCTATGTATATGACAAAATACCAACAACATACACGAAAAACAAAACACACAAAGAACCATAGACTTTTAAAACTGAAAATGGAAACCCATATATTAAACATTAACTAAACCCAGATGCAAACAACAAAGCATGCAAATATATGTATTACCTATATCCAAATATGAATATATACAGAACTCAGCAATCCAATTTCCCAATCCTGCATACACCCATACTTGGGTATCGATAAACATATTTTAACCACAGATTTCTTATTTTCTTCAACAAACTAACACTACAAGAACAGTAAAGGATTTAAGTTAGAAAATGCCCCCTACCTCAAATCACAGTAGGAAAAAAAACCCCAAATACACTTGATACAAAAGCCCTAAATGTCCAACTAAAAGCAATCTCCACAGAGCTACCACACAAAACTTGCAACCGACCTCCACAATGAAAGATAACAGTGAAAAATCAAACATCAAATAGCAAATAACTCCTCCTGAGTAATCTCCTTGCTAACTTCATAAGCAAGGATTTCTTTCCAACCAAAACCCTTCATGACGCCGATACTCTAGTAACAGAACACAAATGTTATGCGTTCGTAGAGCAATGAGGCCAAATTATCGGCATTGCTTCCTCAGAAATCCAACTTGCAAAGGTATGGTGATCAAAACCATCAGTGCCATAAAACCTCATTAATCTTGCATTTAATTCATAAGTGACACAACGCAGATCGAATACATATGATAGTCCCATTACCACTGCCATATTTTGGCTTTCAAAACAATAAACATATTACCATTAAACATAGCATTCGATACAAATGCAAAAATCCCTTTAATATGATAGCATGCAAAACCCATTGGGTTTTATAAATGTAAACCTTATTTCATATAATCAAAAACATTTGATAAAACATAGGCAATAGGTAAATGGTATTAGCCACGGGTTTAAACCCCTTCCAAAAGAACCCGAAGTCTATAAATACTAATGCCATTAGGATATTTAGCCCTTATCAATACAAAGAATATATGTTAGAATAATCAAACTAATTAAAATTACATAAACATATTTAAGATGAATAACCCCACTAATATCAAAAGTCACAAGTAAATAATCCCATATTCACTTCAAATGATTGAATGCTCTGCCGACAAAACTATATAAGTTGTATAAATACATATTCATTTGAAGCAAGAAAATCTTTTAACACCTATGCATCATGAAATACAAACTGTAACATAACATCACAATTGAATTCATTTCCTTAAGTTTATTAAATCAAATAGAACTATTTTATAAACAATATATCTAGGCAAAGAAAATTCATACAGCATATCATGAATTTAACATTGGTCAATAAATAACTCGCAATGTTTACAAATTAGTTTCACCAAAACAATTGAAGTAAAACTTTCTAATAATAATCCAAAAGTATTGTGCATACACCACAATAACGTAAAATCAGAGATATCAAACATGATAAACTTGAGACAACAATATGTAACTGACATAAACTCATGTTCCTAGGACATTAAAAACCAAGTTCTATAGATAACACGAACATAACATCAGAAAGAAACTTATAACCACAAAGTCATAATATGCAGTAAAACCAAAGTAGTTGTCAGGCATGACACAGTATTTGATAGTAGTGTTCCTTTCAATCATTAAAGTTCTTGCACAGTCTATGATAGATATGTTCCTTCTTTCACCTTTTCCATTTTTCTTGGGTGTTCCAGGGGTTGATACCTATCTTTTGATTCCCCTTTCAATGCAAAAGTTATTGATCTCATGGGAGATAAATTCACCACCTCTGTTTGACCTCAAACATTTTAGTCTTTTGCCTATTTCCTTTTCAACTCTAGCCAAATACCATTTGAAGTTCTCAAATGCTTCTAATTTCTCTCTTAGGTACATGACAGTCATCATTCTAGAGTAATCATCAACAAAAAGAATGAACAACTTTTCTCCAGTATAGCTTTCAATTCCAATAGTTCCACACAAATTAGTATGCACAATTTCTAAAACTTCTTCAAACTTATAGTTCTTACTTTTGAAGCTAGTTTTTCCCATCTTACCAATCTAACAATTCTTGCATAGACCAACCTCTAGTTTTTTTATACTAGGAATGCCTCTTACTTTTTTGAGTTTTCTTATTTTCACAAGGTTATCAAAGTTCACATGACACAACCTTCTATGCCATAACTAACTTTCTTCAAATTGAGAAATAAAGCATAAACATTCACCAAGTTCAAGATAGAACAAGTTACCTTTTGTTTGAATGCCTAATCCAATCAACTTTTCTTTATCATCCAATAGTCTTGCCTTACCATGCATGAATTATACTCTTAATCTATTATTGAGTAGCTGTACCACACTTAACAGATTGTATTTTAGTCCTTCTACCCAATATGCATTATCACATACATGTTCTTTGGTTGGTGAATTCTTCCTCTTCTTTTTATGCAACAAGGTTCATTATTACCAAACCTCACATTACCACCATCATAGTCTTCAAAATGTTAAAACTTAGTTTTATCACTAGTCATATGATGAGAGAAACCACTATCTATATTCCATGTATCATTTTTCCTCACATGAGAGATAAGTGTCATTTCCTCATCATTATTAGAATAATCTTTTATGGAAATATAAACAATTTCATCTTCTTCTTCATCAAAATCATTAGAATCCTTAGCCATGAAACATGTTTTCTTACCTTTGTCCTTGAATGATTTGAAGTCTTTCTTGCCATTGCACTCATGACCTTTCTTCTCATCCTTGTTTTGCTTATTTGGGCACCTAGCAGCAATATGTCATATTTCTTCCCATGAAAAACAAATTAGAAGAATCTTACCTTTGTATTTCCCTCTACCTCTAGAATATTTCCTTGTAAGTAGAGCTTCAACCAAGTCAAGGTTACTATCTAAGCTCTATTTTTATTCTTCTTCACTTTTTTACTGAGAATCCTTTATCTTTTTTCCTTTCTCCTTCAGTGAAAGCTTGGCTTCAAATGCTAATTCAATGTTCTTGGTAGTTGAAAAATAGTCATCATAGTTATCTAGCTCAAATGCAGTCAACCTTCTAACTATGGCCTCTAAATTTATCTTATGATTTTCTTCACATCTTCTTTCTTGAATTGTAGAAACTCTAATTCCATAAATAGGAAGTAATGTTCTAATAACTTTACTTACAATTATTTCCTCCTCAATGTCTCCTCCAAAATCCTTGATTGCACTGACAACTACTTTGACTCTTTCAACATACTTAGCAATGTTTTCATCCTATCTCATCCTCATTTGATCAAATTATCCTCTTAAACTTTCTGCTTTGTCTCTTCTCACATTATCATCACCTCCATAGATATCTTTTAACTTGTTCCACATTTCAAAGGCAGTTGTGTAGTTTTTGACATCATCAAACTCTTCATAGCTTAGAGCAGATGCAATGTCTATCATCATGGTGTTATGAGACTTCTTCTTAGCAATATCATTAGCAAATTGTGTGCTAGAAGGTGTTACATATGCTTGATCAAGATATTTTAGTCTTGAATCTCCAATGGAAGCCAGATGGAGTCTCATGAGACCTTGCCATGCTGAAAAGTTATCATTATTAAGCCTTGGAATTTCCCTCTTATAAGACATCCTGATCTTTAGCTTAGATCCTTGAAATCTTTCCTGCAAGCACCAAAAGCTCTAATACCAATTGTTGGAATTATACATGGAGTAACTGAGAAGGGGGGGGGGGAGAGAGAATTAGTTACCACAAAAAAATCCACAGATCCATTAGATGTCTTAAATAACTAGTTACTATTGTCATTTGGTAGCCACATAGAAAAATTTTGTAACTTGGTAGATGAACTATGTATTAAGTTATTACTAATCTTTAAGAATTCACAATTATTACCATGCATGAAAAAGTAAATAACAAATGAACATAAGAGACACCAAATTTAATGTGGAAACCCAATATGAGAAAAACCACCAAGTAACTAGCTACCAATTTTCACTCTTCTGAAGTGAGCCTTGTTAGGAGCTGACCTTGTTAAAGATTACAAAAAACACTATTAAGTGTGACCTTGTTAGAGGATTTAATCACCGTACTAGGAGTGGCCTTGCTAGAGGACTTTAGAACAATTCGATAGAATTGTCCACCTTGTTAGAGGATTTACAAAATGGTTGCTAAACCAACTCTATTAAGAGATTTAGAATTCACTACTACAATTGAGAGAAAGTAACAATGAGTGACCTAAATGAGATGCAACTAAACTTTGTTGATACAGATCTCTATTCTACTTCAATAGATCCTCACTAATCGAATACGATTCTGCTCCTCCTCAAGGATATCTGATCCTTCTTCAAAATTTTCTCACATTTTCTCTTCATAATAAACTCACTTGCATGCTTGCTCATTACAATTAGAATCCACAACTTGACCTTTTATTTATACATTACCAATTGTCAAGTCGGCTCATTTACATGTTATATTTACCAATAAACAATGCATTAGTCAGCTAGAGACATTACATGAAAGAAATAAACTATATTTCCCAAAACAATGAAATCCTTAATTGGTCGACCCTACTCGATAAACTCTGCTCTAGAAATGATTTCTAGTGTTAACTAAGTGAAGCTCGATAAACACTATGAACTTTGCAAAAATCCTTTGGAGACCAAGTGAACTCAGTAAGAACTAATTTTCCTTCGATGACCTTGTGAGCTTGGTAGAAGCTAACTTTCCTTTGTTAACCTTGGGAGCTTGATTAACACTAACCTCTATCTTAGAATCCTTTGAGCCCTGAGTGAGCTCGGTAGAAACCGTCTTCACAATGTAGAATTCAGGAATGCTTGGTAGACTCTATAATTCTCTTTGCTAACCTTCTAAACTCAGTAGATTCTATCTTTTTCTTTGCTGACCAACTGAGCTCGGTAGACTCTATCTGATAATTGATATGACATCTATGTAACATCAAAGACAACAAACAATTAAACAATTGTATTCAACACTTTTAAGTTAATTTAAAAAATTTATAATAGAAATATTATTCACATTTAGATATATTATTATATTTTTAAGAATTATAATCAAAAGATTTATTTTATAATTATAATAGAAAATGTGGTTATTATAATTTTTTAATTAGAAATAAATTTAGAATTCATAATCAAAGTATTTTTTATAATAAGAAAGTGTGGTTATTAGAAACTTCAATTTTGTATTGAATAGTTCAAGAAAATAAATAAATCAATAAATAATAGTCAATCTAGAATCTCTTTATGAGATATTTTGTTAAATAATTCATGTGCACAAAATAGTAAATAATTTTTAAATTTCTTAATTTATATTCTTTCTATTCGATTTATTTCTTTTAGTCTTATTTCCTACTTTGACAAGTTTCCTTGATTTGTTTCATTTTGTATTCCTATTTATTGGAAGACAATTTCTTTTAAATCTATTATTATTGTCCTTTCTCTATTAGCGCTCCTTTTTCATTTTATTTTTTACAAGAATAGAAATATGTTGGGTGATAAAGAAGGGTTTGAGGCATGTTTGCAACTCAGTTTGTGAGAATGATAGTTAAGGTGAGATTTTATTTGAGCTTTTAATATTTTAATTTTGAAGTCTATTTTTTTTGTGATTCATTTAGTATAACTCAATTTTCTTGATCTGATTTAGGCATAAGAAATTGTGTTATTTAAGAATAGGCATTATTAAAGGTTTCAACTTGACTAATAGTAGAAAAAGAAGCATGTGATGATTGAATAGAAGGGCAAAAAGTTCAAGTTGCATAGAGCATAATATGTTGTAATTTGTTTCATGTAATGCCTCACCAAGGAACCCAAAGAAGTTAACCTAAAGTTTTACTAAGTTTGAAAAACTTTTTTTTATAAAGATAAATATTAAACAACAGTTATAGAATAGCAGAAGTAATTAACATACACTCATACATCAACAACACATAAATAGGTTACAACTCTTAAGGGTCCCATGATGATGAATCGCATTTAATTTTAATTAACACTAAATCCAATATATAATAAATCCAAATCAAATAATAATATACAAGAATGAATCCATTTAAATAATATTCAGTCATCTTGAATGCCACTTGGTAATAATCATAATGCACCATCATCCACTGTATAGATCATAGGGTATGAGGGGTTGAAAGAATATACAACATAAAAAAATTGATTACAACATCATTTCATAATATTCATGAAATCAAATATAATACAAAAGGTATAACCATTGATCATAGTACACAAGAATATAATGAAAGGAATACATAATAGGGAACTCCAGCCACTACATCAAACTATCAGATCTCAATGGTACAAGAAAAAGTATTACTGTCCAACCTTATGGTAACTCAAAAAGTCCACTCCCACCATGCTGTGGAGATAGTCTCAAGTCCCAAATAGGATAACAAATGCAGAAGTCAAATCCAACATCTAAGTCAAAGAAAACCTAAAAGCAATCTAACTCAAAGGTACCAAGACACAAAAAACATCTAAACCCAGATGTAGGGAATTTATTATGCATGTGGGAAAGTGTCATCACACAAGCCAACTCTAAGGTTACCTAGCTAGTCTTTTAATCCTTTGTCCCCCTAATGAATCTATGTGGCACTAGTATCCTTTCGTACTAGAAAGGTATACTAACAAGTTATTTTTAAGGTTACTTGGCTAGTTTTTTAATTCTCTAGTCCCTTAGTAACTTTCTATGGCCATTTAATGAAATGCTATCACTTATTAAAATAACCTACAATGGGTTCCCATTAGCCTCTTTAGGGCCTTGGCCTCCATTGCAAGCCACTTCCCAACATGACATACTAATAACCTACCCTAAGCTCAGTAAAGAAAAAAGATCTCAAAAGACCACATACCATACATCAATTCTTAAACAAGCAATTGATAAGCATTGAAATATCACTTATCAAAATCACACGTTCCACCACTATAGTCATCCTAATAGGACCGATCAAAAATCAAGTACACATAAACTAATTCATGTCATAATATGACATCACTAAGAACAAATCATTCAAATACCTTAGTTCTATATAAATGACTAAAAATCAATCCAAATACAACAGATTGAAAACTCAAAGGTTATATTAGATAGGTCACACCATTCACCTCAATTTCACACAAGAACACTGAAAAATAATAACAACCAATAGATCAAAACTCCTCATAGAGCATACAAGACACATTACCATGGTTGACTATAAAAGATTGAGATCAAAACATCATCATCACAAAATAGAACTCCTAAGCCTCTGGTAAACATCCTAATTTGGTCAAAGCTAACTCAACCCCAAAACCCAATGGTAAAATCACATGTCATAAAAAGAGTACATACAAAAGTCATTTTCTAGTGCCTACCCTCGTTTACATCTTTTCTAGACATTGTTGCTATTATTATCAGACTATGTTAGACTAGTATTATGTTGATGGATTAGTGGTATTGTTTTGAGACTATCAAACATTATGTTATGGATTCAGTTGATATATGATGAGATCATTTAGCCTTTACATTTCATGTATGCATGATGATCATTACATTGCTTTCAGTTATTGATGATGATTAGTTAGATGGTTTATTATCTCATGTGCTTTATTATGGATACTTACCCCATACTTGCATGTGTATGGTGTGCGTGTTTTCTTATTGTATGGCATTTCTGATATGGTTAAGGAAGGGAGTCATAGTCACCTACTTAGTTAGGATCTACACGATGCACCACTTCCTTCCATTATCTGTTTAGCTTAGCATTATGTATATTGTATGTACATGCATGGTTTTTTTGCAGGTTGCAGGTACCAGGTATTGACTTCCCTAAATTGCCAGGATGAGCGTACCCTATTATACTATCTCAATGATAAGAGAAGGGAGATAAATTTTCAAGTCCAAATCCCAAACCCTTAAACGCATTTTTCCTAGTGAAGTAGGACAAGTATCTGGATATTTTACCCATCGAATGTGTCGGATGACATATTTCATGATTTTTAAGCCTTTAGACTGATTTTGTGTGAATTTCTCTATGATGGGTTTTCATATTTTATCTTGGAGGTCTATGGTGAATATTCTATTAATTAAGTCTTAATAAATAGATTTAATTAATAAATTAATTATTTGAGAAAATTAATATAAAATATCATGATATTTGATATTTTGATTATAATTAATTAAATGAGGATCAATCGAGAATTAAATAAAAGAAAATTAGAAATTAAAATTAATAATAATTATAAAATAATAATAAAGTAATAAATAAGTAATAATAATAAAAGTTATAAAATTTAAAATGAAAGTTATAAAAATTTAAATAGAAATTATATAAAAGTAAATTAGAGTTATAAGCTTGCATAGGAGTTAACGCACCTTTCTATTTCTCATATGTCAACAACATGGGGGTTAGTGCATCAATTAAGCATATGGTGTCTACAACCTTATGATTCATCTAGAAGGTTGGAAAAGACACATTCTTAGTTGGTGACACCTTCTAGCTATTTCTAGAGACATTCTAGGTGTTTCCTGAGAGCTCTTTATATTCAGGCATTCCTAGAAGCTTAGACATAGCGTTTGGAGAGCATTTGGAGCATTGGAGGACTCGGGAACTCTAAAGAAGGGAGGAGCTTGCTCTATGGGTTTTCTGAGGGAGAGCGAATTAGCATCAAAATCCAAGTAGATTCTTGTGATTTTACTTATGCTATTTTCGCATCTTGCATTCCCTATCTTCTTCATGTCTTCCATATGTCTTCTGAAGATTTTTCTATTTAATTGTATGCATTCTCAATATGGATAGTTAAATTTATTTGGGAATCTTATATGCATAGATTTGAAAAGAACACGAGGCTAGGGTTTAAATTGTAGCCAAGCCATTAAATAAATTATTGAATAAATCTGAGATTCAAAAGTTTATAGGAAAATTCTAAAAATTAGAATTTCTTATTTATTTTTGAATCTGCTTACACATATACATACATACATACATACATACATACATACATACATACATACATACATACATACATACATATATATATATATATATATATATATATATATATATATACAATTATATATATATGTATACATGTTTATATCGTGTGATATTTTAAAAAAAAACTCTATGTGTGTGTGCATATATATATACACATGTATATATACATATATACCTTTATATATATATATATATATTTGTTAAATTAAAAATCAAATGATATTGTACCATGATTGATTGAATATGTTTTAAAAACGTTATTCAAGAAAATTTTGATAAAAATTGAATTCGCATATATTAAATGGCGAATGAATCGCTTATGCAATTTTTTTTTTTTTAAAATAATATGCAAAAGTGGGGGGGGACGAGACCCGCGCCCCCGTACCCACTGCAGTCATAGTGTACCTGTTGCGATGGCAGGGGTACGTAGTACCCACTAACCTCGTAGGCCTTGCGATCATACGGTCCTGTGTACCATCGGTGGTACATACTCATATATGTGTGTTGGTATAATAGTTGTTTCATATGAAATCGATTTTCATTGTTATTAAATTTTCATATGTTATATTGTATCAATTGAAATTATTGTAATTCAATTTTATAAAATGCAAAATTAATAATTATTTATATATTTATGTATGTATGTATGTAAATATGTTATTAATAAATTTGAATTATTATATAATTGATAAATGATTTATATCAAAGGTTCATTTTTATAATAGTGAACTTTTGTATAATATTCAACTATTAAGATTTAATTAATTGTTTTAAATTATTAAATGACGTATATGAAATTTAATTGATGGTTTGGTGGCGAACGTTTTCAAACAAATATTATAATTGGAAAATGGATTTTAGACCTATTAAGGAAAATTTTTATCCATCCAAAACAATACATGTGTTAGGAAAAATGTACAAAATGTTCCTCCATTCATTCTACAAACTTGGAAACATAAACTGAGACCTCTACATTTAAATTCAAGTTTGTAAATTTAGCAAAACCACAACATGTGTTTACATTGTGTATTCTTTATGCTATTGTTTTGAGTTTTGGGTTGACTAGTGTTGACCAGTTATAGGACGTCTACCAGAGGCTTGGGGGTGATGTGATTGTGATGTCATGATGATGTTTTAATCTCAATCTTTATAAACCCAACCATGGTTATGTGATGGAATGCTATATGTAATGTTTGTAATTACTGATTGTTATAGTTGAGATTCTTATGTATGAGAGACTTGACTTAACCATTTTTTTGGTTCATCAATCAGCTATCCTTGGTTATTTTCTAGTCACCATGATGGGACTGAAATGTGGATTTATTCTTGATGATGTCATGTTGTGACATGTTTTGACTCAACCATTTTGGAGTCTTCGATCAGTATGATTGAGATATATTTTGGTTATTGAGAACCAATGGATACTTTTGATTATCAGTGATACTTCAGTTGCCAATAGAGAGCTGTTGTGATCATAATTTTCTATGGATGCTTGCTCATGGAGATTTGATGCTTTTATGCATATTTGATGATTTTATTATGGATTATCTTTTGTGATTTTTAGATTTATGATTCCATGAGCTTAGGGTAGGTTATCTGCATGTAGTGTCGGGAAGTGGCTTGCAATGGGGGCCGGGGCCCTAAGAGGCTGCAAGGGCAACTCATTGTAAGTTGGATTAATAAGTGAAAACATTCACACATAATACTAACTGAACGAACCTAAAAACATAAGTGTTTTGTTCTCGCCCATGCCTTGAGTGCTTGTACAGACTAGGATGGGAGTAGAGAGAATGCATGGTTGTGAACTTGCATTCCATAGTATGCCTCGTCAGTATGAGAGGATACTAGTGGCCGCATGAGATCAGTATGGACCTATGGAGTTTAGCTAACTACCAAGGTAACTTGTAGGTGATCAATGCAATGACACTTTCCCACTTGCATAGTAGGTTCCTACATGTCATTGTGTGCCTCTGGGATTAGATGTCGATTTTGTGATGGAACCTTTGAGTTAGTATACTTTTAGGATTCCTGGACTTGTAAATATTTATGTTATGTGTTTTGGATAGCCTGTTTGGGACTTGAGATTATCTCCTCAGCATGGTGGGAGTGGACCACTTAGGTACCACACGGTCAGGTGGTAGTGTTTTTCCACTCTTATCATTTGAGATTCATTGAGACATCGTGGTTGATGTGTCCTTCATTATGGTGGATATGCATCCTTTCATTGGTGATTAGCATATGTTAGATGATGTTATCTTATGCTTTTGTTTGCATGTTAGATTACTTTCTGGATATGATGTAGTATATGTTAGGAGTGACATTCCTACTATGTTAATACCAATGATCTCTTCGGTGCTTTGAAATGTTACGCACGGAGGGATGGCTAGGGCCCATGATGATCTAATGATGTTATTAACAGTTGGAAGGAACCGTGCACTTAGTTTATTATGTTTGATCTTTTTATGAGGGACGTTTATATCTTCTATGATGATATATTATGTATGACATGTGATTATCTTTACTTTGATGTATCATGGATTAGAATAGGATGATGTACCTTATTTCACATATGTATATTCTTTTAAGTTTTTCATACCCTGTGACATGTACATCGGATGATAGAGCATTTAGAAATGTAATTGTATAAACATTGGACTTATCATTATTATTTCATGTGGTTGTTATATTTGATGGATTCAATAATGTTAGTTAATTAAGATGTAGTTCAACATTAAGGGATCTTAAAGAATGTAATTTGTTATGTATGTTATGTTTACTTTCAGATGGACATTGCTATTGCTTCCGTTAATGAGTATAAGTTATATGTGGTATTTACTTTCATGTAAAATAAAAATAAAAAAATGCTACCTAACTTAGTGAAATTCTAGGTTAATTCTTTGGATCCCTTGGTGGGGCATTACACATTTTCTTAATTCATTACATTTTGAAAACACTGACGTTTAATTTTCAATTATAGGTTTTCAAGTACTCATTCTCATTTTCAAGTATTAAAGTTCATAATATTTTCAATCTGAATCAGGGTTTTAGTTTCCATTTCTCTAGTTGTCAAATTCACTATGGGTTCTGAGTTCACTATAATCTCAAATGATTTAACAATTCATATAAAGTTGTTTAAACATTGTTTCATAGTTCAATTTGTTTTCAAAACACAAAGTTTTATATACAATCAAGGTTTCAATTATCAAATTTACTTTGAAATCTATTTTAATACTCATAAATTAGTTTCATATTTAAATTAAACCATCAGATAAAATCTAAGTTTACCAAACAAACAATTCTCGAATTTATAATTACTATGCAAATACATCTTAATAATAGATTAATTTAAAAAAATTAATTGAATATTATTAAAATTAAATTAATAATCATTAAATTATCAATAATTATTATTATTTATTATAAATAATTCATATCATATTATTAACAAACAATTATCAATTTATTAATAAAATAATACTCATTAAAAATATAATACTATTGATAATATTTAACATACTTAAAAAAATTGCTTACATTTAATATAATAACAATTACTAACACTGTTTATTAAATTTAATATATTAATAACTTTTTAAAAATTAATATTAATTAAAAATATTAATAAAGAAAAAATTTTAATTAAAAAAAAACTAACTACCCTATGCAATTAAGGCCCGCCAGCTAACTGCACGTGACAATTGCTACTATAGTAGCAACAATGTAATACCCTTCAATAGTACCTACTGCTACGACAACAATAGGCTGTCTTGCGGCTTGCTTTATGCAGCCATAGTGGGTGGGGATTTGGTTACCGCCACCCACCTTCCAACTAATTTTTTATATATATATATATGTTAAAATAAAACAAAAAAACCCTACCCCCATTCAATTTTTTTAATATTTACATATTAATTACAAATTAACTATGTAATTACACATACACACACACAGACACACATATATTCTTCAATATAACCTTAGTATAGAAACTCAAATCCAACAATCAAAATCGATAAAATAAACTTGGTTTTCATTACAAAACCCACAACCCAATTCTAATCATTCAAACAAGGGTACAAAAACTTAAATCCATTCATAGATATTTTTGAAACAAAGAAAATTAAATTCATAATTCACATACAGATGATCTTAAAACAAAGAACAATAATATCATGAATAAAGGTTTCAGATTTAATTCAATCCTGGAAATAGATTTGCAAACATGGAGAAGATAGAGAAAAAAAAGAATGAGCATTTACTGTACAAACCCACAAGATCTATCAGAGCCCATGTTTCAACATTAGGAACCTAAAACCATTACATTTCAACTTAATCTAAAACTTTAATTTTTATAGGATGCCTCCCACTACATGAAATAGCTGATGGGGTAGAGGTCGTAGAGCGATGGGTGCTAGGGCAGGACAGGAGGATGGACCACCACCTCCACCACCACCATCACCAAACCCTAATCAAGATATTTTGGATGCCCTCCAAACCCCTATTGGAGTAGTCTAGTAGAGGCTACCAACCATAGTATAGCTAGAGCAATAGATTCCTAAAGGGGGAGCATAGGATCTTAGAGGAGGTGAGGTAGGTGATAGAGAGAGAAGTAGGAGTCCCCCACTGAAGTAGGTTGAGGGATAGGGAAATCATAAGGGTGAGTTGATACATCAATTAGGACCACCACTCGATAGACCTCCCAGACATGTAGGAGATGAGATCAAGGAGTTGATATGACTCTAGCCACCATTGTTTATCAGTTCCACTAATGGAGCAATAGTAGAGACCTAGTTACAGAGTCTACAGTGGTGTTTTAGATTATGTCCTTATGGGAGTAATCTAAAGGCATGACTAATAGTTCATTAGTTGAGGGAGAATGCCTACATTTGGTGGTAATAGGAGGAATCTATATGAGGAGTGAGGATGTATACCCTCACATGGGAGACATTTTTGGTTAGATTCTAAGAGAGGTACCTTTTCCAGCACTTCAAAAAAAAGTAGACAGAGGAGTTTCATTCTCTACATTAGAGGGGCATCATAGTGGCTCTGTATGAGAGAAGTTTTCTCAAGCTCCTTCCTTATGTTAAATACATGAAGGATAATAAACTACGGGTCCATCACTTCATCATGGGCATAAATTTCTCACTTCAACATACAGTCTGTTTGGCCTTCCCTACCACCTTTAGACATGTAGTTGAGATAGCACTAGTTGTTAAGGATACTCAGGTAGAGAGTCTCAAGATTGGCATCAAAACTAAAACTCTACCCAATTGTCAAGATAACAAAAACCCCCTTGAGAAAGGAATCAAAACTATGCAACATGGTCCTCTAAGGGCCAAAAGTCTCAACAATAGAAACCATAGTAGTAGCAATGGAAACCCTCATAGGGTTATTAGGGCTCTAAGCCCAAGTCATGATAGTCACAAGGTCCTAGATAGGATTAGAAGGCTCAAGCCTCACAGTTTCAACCAATGAAGACTCAATAGTCTTCCAAGGGTGGATAAAATGGGTCTAGTAGATCAGGGTGTCCACAGTAGTCCAAATCATAGGGTGTACATGCATATACCTGAGGACCATGCTAGACTTGTGGTGGCATGGGTTATATAGCTAAAGAGTGGCTATCTTAGAGCTGATAGTTGGTGACAAGGGTAGATCCCATAGAGTATTTGTAGTGGTTGACAACCACCAGGCTGAGCATCAAGCCATAGTCATCAAGGCCACAGGTATAATATAGGGTAGTATGGTTGTTATTTTATTTGATTCTAGAGCTCTTGAATTTTATATATCTTTTTATGTAGTGGAATGTTGCAGGTTAGTGGTAGTTAGACATGATATTAGTTGGGAAGTAGAGTTAGCCTCAACAGCCAAAGTGTCAGTTAGTTCCATGGTGCATAATTGTCAGATTCATCTTGGAGACATGACCATGATATATGATCTATGAATTACCCCTCTAGGTTCATATGATGTTGTTCTTGGCATGAATTGGCTTTATGCCCATAGTGCCAAGATGGATTATGGAAAAAAGAGGGTGGAATGTTTGGATGAATATGGGATCTCTAGAGTGATCTTCATAGTGAAGAGAAAAGTATCCCTTCATATGATTTCCATTATGCAGCTTAGATGGTGCATGTGGAAGGGATGTTAGTTATTCACTATCACCATTAGTGATAGAGAGGAATATTTAGAGGGAGAGCCATCCCTCAATGATTTTCCAATTCTATAGGAGTTCATAGATGTATTTCCTTCAGAGTTCCCCGGTATGCCTCCACCTAGAGCAGTGGATTTTCACATAGATCTTGTGCCAGGAGCTAAGCTAGTATCAAGAGCACCTTATAGGATGACTATTCATGATCTTGGTAAGCTAAAGACTTAGTTGGAGGCACTCTTAGATATAGAGCATATTTGACCTAGTGTGTCACCTTGGGGTGCACTAGTGATCTTTGTAAAGAAGAAGGATGAATCACTTAGGTTGTGCATTGACTATCGATAGTTAAACACAGTAATCATTAAGAACTTATACCTACTTCTTAGGATTGATGATCTCTTTGATTAGTTATAGGGTGCTTGAGTATTTTTGAAGATAGATCTCAAGTGAGGTTACAATCAGTTGAGGATTGTAGATAGTGATATCCACAAGATAGCATTCCATATGAGGTATGATCATTATGAATTCACTGTGGTACCATTTGGCCTCATGAATACTCCATTGTATTTGAGAACCTCATGAATGGAGTATTATGTACCTTTCTAGATATGTTTGTGGTCATATTCCTTGATGATATTCTGATATATTCTGATAATGAGAGGGAGCATGAAGAGCACCTGAGACAAGTGTTTAAAAGTTGATAGAGAACTAGTTGTAGAGCAGCTTGTTGAAGTGTTCATTCTATAGACCTAAGATACATTATTTGGGTTATGTTATATTAGGTGATGGAGTCTTAGTAGACTTACTAAATATTAGAGACATCATGGAATTGCCAACACCCACTAGTGTTACTGGAGTGGGTTTTATGGCACTAGTAGGGTATTACTGATGTTTTATTGTAGGATTCCCTAGATTGGCACACCCAATCACATCTCTTTAGAAAAAGAGGAAGAGAAGTATGAGTGGACAGAGAAGTGTGATATAACTTTCAAAGAGCTCAAGATAGCCCTCACAAGTGCACCAATCCTTGTAGTGCCAAATCCTTTTGCAGATTTTGTAGTGTGCACAAATGCATCTTTGGATTGTATAAGGGTAGTCCTTATGTAGGATGGACAACCTATTTCCTAAGAGTCTAGGAAGTTAAAAAATCATGAAATCAATTACCCTGCTCATGACATAGAGCTTGTATTAGTTTTTCATGTTAGTGAGGTTGTGAAACTTCCTTCTAGGTCACAAATTCAAACTTCATTCCCACCACTAGAGCTTGCAGTACATATTCACACAACCAAACCTTAATGATAGGAAAAGAAGTAGGATGGAGTTCCTTTGTGAGTACAACTTTGATGTTCATTACATCAAGGGAAAGGATAATGTGGTTGTAGATGCTTTAAGTAGAAGGTTCCATGAGCTTTCATTCATGAGTACTTTCACTGATTTGCGAGAGCAGATCCTACATCATTTGTTAGTAGATGAGCTTTATGTAGAAGTAGTTAGTTGGTGCATTCTTAGACACCCTTAGAAGGGAAGTATTTAGAGTATTCATTAGAGTCTCATATACTTTTGCATCATAGAGGATGTATTTACATACCTTCCATTGGGGGTTTGTGAGAGCTCATTATACTTGAGGCATACAGAGCACCTTATGTAGTGCACCCCAATGTTAAGAAGTTGCACATAGATCTGAGGTAGTTATATCATTGGCCAGACATAAGAGTGTAGATTGCTAGCATTGTTGTGAGATTCCTCAAGTGTCAAAGGGTGAAGGTAGAGCACCATCATCCTGGTGGGATTCTTTAGCCTCATGAGATTCCAAAGTGGAATTGGGATGCTATATCTATGGATTTTATTACTGGTTCTCTGATGTCTTCTCATTTCCATGATGCCATTTTGGTGATGGCTGTCACATTGACCAAGGTCACCCACTTCTCATTTATGCATACTACATACACAACATGAGACATAGCTTAGGTTTTTTTGTGCAACATTGTCAGATTTCATGATGTTCCCCATAAGATTATCTTAGATAGGGAGTCACTATTCACTTCATGCTTTTGGAGAGAGTTGCATGCAGCATTGGGCACTAGGCTCAATTGTAGTATAGTGTACCATCCTTAGACCAATGGTTAGACTAAGTGAGTGAATCAAGTTTTGGAGGACATGTTGTGTATGTACACAATGGACCATCTGGTCAAATGGGAGGAACACTTGCATCTTGTCAAGTTTTCTTATAAAAATGGGCATCATTCCTCCATAGGTATGCTACCTTATGAGGCCTTGTATGGAAGACCTTGTAGAATGCCCCTGAGTTGGGATAAGATAAAAAATAGGGTATCTATTGGTCCTCAATTAGTCAAGGAAATGGAAAAATAGGTGAGCTTGATTAGATAGCACTTTAAAGAGGCATAGGATAGGCAGAAGAAGTTTGTGGATGCGAAGAGGATAGATCAAGAGTATAAGGTTGGAGATAAAGTATTCTTGAGGGTGCAACCACAAAAGAGTCTGATTCAATTTGGAAAGGGCTCTAAGTTGGCACCTCAATTCATTAGACCATTTGAGATCCTAGAGAGGATAGGACCAGTTGCATACCATCTAGCCTTGCCACTTAGCCTATCACACATCCATGATTTCTTTCATGTTTTTGTACTTAAAGGATAAATTTATGATGAGTCTTAGATTATATATTGGAATGCCTTATAGGTGGAGTCGAATGGGTAGTTAGCACTAAAGCTTACTAGTATTATTTCCCAATGGACCCTAGCTCTTTGAGGCCAAGAACTAGACTAGGTTAGGGTCTAGTGAGATTATTATGATGAGGTCACAGCCTCAAGGGAGGATGCAACATAAATGAGATCTGAGTACCAATATATTTTTAATGAACTCCAGAAGGAAGTTCATGCCTAGTGAGGGAGGATGTGAGGCCTCAACCTAACCCATCATAGTACAACTAATACATTGTTATTTTGATACATTATCACTTGATATGTCAAGACATTGTCAGATAGACTAGACATTATTATGTTATTTTATGTCATGTGAGGTTTTACTTTAAGATGCTTAATCATGTTATTTAATGATTTATGAGCATGCATATTTATGTAGTACAATAAATTAATGCAGTAATAAGAACATGATTAATACCTTGATCATGCAATTTTTAATGGTTAAATATATGAGTAGAAATGAGATAAATAGTTATTTATATGAAAGATTGATATTTTGTTTTATGTGATTATCTAGTTGAATTTTAAATATATGCATGTGATTTTTCTTCAGCTACTAATTTGTGAAATGAGTTTGTAGGATTACTAGCTAGGAGATCTAATAGAGAATCAAAACTCCACCCTATGTGTAGTTTGTGAAAACTAGGGTTGAGTCTAATGAAAGATGTAGGCCCAATTGTTTCATATTTTATTTGTATCATAATTTGAATGTGTGTATCATTTTGTAATTGTAAAATGTTTAAATTTTTTTAACAATGATTTTATAGTGTCATTTGACCCTCATAACTCATATATGTATACCAACATGATAATTAGAGTTAGCTAAGTAACTAATAATTTGAGATGGACTAGGTTAGTAACCTATTACTAATTAGTTAGTAATTGAGATTAATTACTCTAATTAAGGTTTAGTGATAAGTTCACATTCCTAGGGTTTTTAGAAAGTCCAAATATTTCAAGCAATTGAATAAGTTCTAAATGGGTCCTAGGGGCCAAAACTAATGAAAACCAAGTGCTTAGGGGGTATATGTATGGGTTGACAACATCTTCCACCCCTCTAGACCCTTTTGTTGGACCCAAATACCCTATTTTTACTTTAGTGCTACAATTGGAACTTCACCATAAGTTTGACAAGTTTATACTCCACCATAAAGTTTTCTTTAATGATAGGGTTAAGTTAGAAAACCCTAGAAGCCCTTAGTCAAGTATGGAGTTATTGTAATTTTTAGGTGGTTAAGTTAGGAACCTATTTAGTTGCAAATTTGAGGGTGGAAGAGTGTTCACCCAATCTCTTCATTTAGAGATTAAAGTAAGGACTGAAGGAGGAAGAAGGTTAGCTCTTCTCAAGTTTTCAATTGCCATAACCATTTGTGAAGGTAGGAATCCTTCAAATTCATATCTTTATGTTGTGTTTTCATTTCTTAAGTAGGCTTTTTGCATGTGTGTGTATTCATATGTAAGATGAAATATGTAAGGGATGGGATTGTGATGTTTCTCTTTAAATGTTTCCTTTTCATGTTTTACATTTTTTCTTTTAAGGGAAACTATAAGGGTTGTGTTGACATTACTCACCCTTGAATACAAGAGAAGTAGCCATGTATGGGAGGAGGGCTTCAATTGGACTCTGGGTAGTGCATAGTCTCTCCTCATGATGAGGAAACAGAGATAGTAGGGTGATATGGGTCCCTACTCATTAGTACAAACCATGTTTTTGTTTTGAAAATTGAGAAGTGAAAGAATGAAAGTTCTTGTGATTATAGCCTTGGAAGGGGCATCTATTATGGTGTTATGATCTACTTCTCTTGCCCTAGAAATATTCACTTTCTCCCTAGTTTGGTTCATCAATGAACCTTTTGTGAAAACTTGGGATGGGAGATTTTTTCTATATGTGTCCTTGTGTTAACTTTGAATTATCTCTCAGTCAGTTTCTATTTCTCCATGGTTAACTTGATGTCATTTGCAAATTTCATAGTGGCTACCTTGATATGGAGCCAAGCAGGAATTTAGAGTTATTGTCACAATTCAAATGTATGGGAGACTTCTCCTCAGGATAATGATCCTGTTGTAAAAATTCATTGTTAACCTTCTTTTTGAAATGACTATGATCTCAGATTTTCTTCCTTGGTTCTTTCCCAAGGGAGTCCTTGAATCAGGTGATTGAATAAAATAAGTAAGAAATAGCTAGCCCACCTATGCTAGAAAAAGAAGAAGAGTATTTTCCTTTCATATGACATTCTTTATAATTCAAATTTGTATTTGCATGATTTATGGTAATGAGGTACAATGATGTTACTTAAGTTTTGCAATTTGATCTCAAACATGGAGTAGAGGAAATTCAAGTTATATGACTAATCTATCACTTTGTATTTTTCATAATTGTTAAAAAGAGAAACATTCCTGTGCTAATGTATAAACATAACATCAAACTCTATGCTACAACTCAACCTAGAGAAGAAAAAAAATCCCCTTACCATATAAATTGAATTGTACTTGGAAAGATATTACTTAGGAAAAAAAGTAGACATTGAAAATAAAATCTATCTTTCTTGAGCAAAATGTTTTCTGTCTTTTGTATGAGGAAAAATTTAATTCCTCTTTGGAATAGAGTATATTCCAAAAATATTCCTTCCCAAATTCCCTTTCATTATTTCAAAAAGACCTGTTACCCTTGTCATTTTCAATTTTTCCTTGTGCATTTGGTGATATAGAGCTTTGATTCAGTGAGGATGGTGGTTTTTTTAGACGAACAAAGATTTGAGAGGGGTCATTAGTATGAGCATCTAGTAAACTATAGTACCTTGGTAAGTCATCAAGATCCTCTATGTTTGAGATTTAGCATTTTTACCTATATGTTTGAAGCTTTGCATGGATTTGTAGGGTGAATGTGGTGATTTTAGTAGTTTAGTGCATTTAAAGGATTTTTTAGTGCATATGTATTGATTTAGCACATGCGAGTAGTGATTTAGCACATTTGTAGGGCAATTTAAAACATCTAAAACCCTATTTTTGTGGTAGATTAGCACATATGGTAGGCCTGTAGCACATATAGGAAATATAATAGCGCATATAAGTCAAACAGTGCATACAAGTGGTGCTATAACACATACACACAATGTGTTAGTGCATTTGAAGATAATAGCACATCTAATGGATAACACAGTGCATATAATCAATGTTGTAGCACATATAATGTAATAGCGCATATGAGAGGTGTTGTGGTCCATATAGATAATGTTACAATGCATTTGAATATAATAGCATGTCTATATGATATAATAGAGCATATGGGATTTGATAGTGCATATGATATATAGAATGGTAATTTTGAATGTTGTAGTAGGGCATTTAAATTTTGTAACTCATTTTATGGAGTTGTTACTGCATGCAGTTGAGGAAATGGTGCAAAAGATTTTTGGAGAGTAAAAACTGGGTGTAGGTCCTCTGTTGAGCATAAGATAATGCCAAAGATTAGATTCTTGGTTTGTCAATTGGGGATGGGCATAACGAGTAAACATTAGTAGTTGGGTATTCATGAAGTGATGTTTGTAGGATCAATCTAATAATAGATAGGTGATGCCCCAACTTAGGATACAGAGTAGGGAAGACAAGCCAATCCAACTTAGGATAGAGAAAGACAATCAATAGGTCCAAGATAGAACCATGATCTAGATAGCAAGATGTAATTATGAGATTGATTTATGATGATCACTTTGTGACAAAAAATTGATGCATTGTGTTTATTTGATGAATAATAGGTGCATGAGAGAAAGCTCATGGTACAAAGACTCTATCCATTACCATTGGAGGCAGTGGGTTGATTGTTTGATGTAGATAGGCAAGTTTGGTTTTACCTATTTATTACAGATGTCCTAGTTCCAAGAGAATACAGGATTAATGGCAGTTGTGGCCAAGCAATAGCACTCAGACCACAACAAATTTTATTTGTAGACGGGGGAGATGATAGTGACTTCAGAGGACATATATAACATTTTTTGGATCTTGACTGTAGGGGATTTGGTTTATTATGATTAGACTACTAGTGGGATTGCATTCAGATACTTGTTTGAAGATGAAAGCATTGGTGTTGATAGCATGTCCTAGTTTCAAATGTTGTAGTATGATGCATTGCTAGAAGTGTTGGTGGGATTGATAGGAAGGTTTTAGTTTCCAAATCATTGAGGGTGAGGGTGTCCAGTTGGATGGGGCTAGTTAATTCAAGAGATGATTTATGAGACATGGAGATTTGCATGGGGTAGTTGTATTTTGGCTCATTTGTATCATGATTTACACCAAGTTGTATATTTCGAGGCCTCATTGTTATCAACAGGGGTCATTTTGTTATAGGTATGGACATGGAAGAATTTTTCCATTACACATCCAGTGTGTGTATGAAAGCAGTCATAGGGCATGCCATATATGTATACTTATTCTGCTCTGATCATGCAACCCCATTTGGGCAAGATAGAGTACTAGTACCAAATTTTAGATGATATTGATGAGGTTGTATAGAGACCTTATAGGTTTACAGAGCCATGGGTAGAGGATGATGATGAGATGGTTTATTTCATTAGCCTGAGGTATTTTCTTTGTTAGATTCCTTCTATGATAGAGTGATTTTTCTTAAAGCAAGTGGTGAGGTAGTTTGGTCAGCAGCAGGGCATGCCATAGGGGGCCTACACATTATGCTCGTGTTTATTTAGAGAGAGCAATGTGGGGGCCAAATCTAGAGTATGAGGATTAACTAGGGGTCTTTTTATAGATGATAGACACACCATAACCTTAGGGCTTATGAGATGGGGTAGTAGATGCAAGGATGGAGGGGGATTGTGCATGGCAGTTTCAGGATCAACCCTTCTCTAGATACATAGATCTAACTGAGCTGATTTTGGGATTGATGAGCCATTGAGTGGGGAAGAGGATGATGATGATGAGGGTGGTCTAGGGAGATGCAGAGGGAGATGAAAAAATAGGGTTAGAGTGGGCAAAGCATGGGGGAGATGAGGCTAGGTAGCCATGGTATTACAATAGAGGGGAGTGGCATGAGGTCTAGTGTAGGGACCAATGGGTTTAGGGAGGATCAAAGGTATCTGTAGTTAGGGTGGTACATGGGTGAGAGGAGGGATGGTTAGTCAACATGATGGAGTAGAGAAGGTTAGGGTGAGATTGCTAGAGAATGTACAATTTGTCCACTGACAGAGACCATGAGTGCATGGTCTATCAGAGCTCCATCAGGTGCACAGCTACAAGTACTACCAAAAGCATAGCCACCATTGGAGGGGCCTAAAGGATTGACTAATTTGGAGGCT
This sequence comes from Cupressus sempervirens, assembly GCA_028749045.1. Taxonomy (NCBI): domain Eukaryota; kingdom Viridiplantae; phylum Streptophyta; class Pinopsida; order Cupressales; family Cupressaceae; genus Cupressus; species Cupressus sempervirens. The sequence goes on from CM053783.1 coordinate 629,875,526, forward strand.
TGAATGAGTACCATAGAGGCTCAAATGGGTGAGGTGTTGACTACCTTACAAACATTCATAATGGTGATGACACCAAGACCATCATTGTCGCCACCGCCATTGAGGATAGATGGGGCATTGTCAAGTCAAATGGCTATGATTGGACTAGTTGCACCATTGAAAAATGTGATAGAGTAGACATGGTAAGGAGATATCGGTGCCCCTAGTAGGGATCGTTAGATCAGGCGCCCCCATAGGGATGACTGTATATTATTGTATTGTGGCCTCATTCTTCATGATGTATGATTATCCATGTGATGTTCACTAGACATTTATGTTGATGTATGTAGTTGATCCTTTATTTATGTAATTTCATGTTATGTGATCATGTGATGTGCGTGTTGATGCATTTTATCTATTGTTCATGTGATTGTAGCCTTTTGATCGACTATCTAATTGTTGTGTTGCTTTATGAGATATCTGAGCTTATTGATGTTTCAGATGTGCACACTTGTTATATCATGGATTCATGGTGGCATGTGATTGTTTAATTTAATGATTAGTGTAGTAGTGGATGCAAATGTGTGTGTGTGTGTGTGTGTGTGTGTGTGTGTGTGTGTGTGTGTGTGTGTGTGTGTGTTTGGGTGTGCGCATGTGTGTGTGTGAATGATTAATGTAGATTGATCATGATTTAGAATAGATGGTAGGTTACTAATGATGTAATGAAAGTGTGATGTGGTAATATAAATGTAATGACATGAAATGAAATGGGATGTGATAACATGATATGTAATGTAATGCAACAAAATGAATAGTGAAATGAGATGTAATGAAATTGAATGAAATGGAAAAATAGAATGTTATATAATGAAATATAACATGCAGTAATGAAAATGATTTGTAATGCAATGTAATTGAATGACATGGAAAGTTAATTGTAATGAGGTGAGTCTCATGGTAATGGAATGAAATGTGATAAAAATGTGTGGAAAAGAAACGATATATGATGAAATACAATGTAATTTAATAAAATGAAATAGGGAATGTAATGAAAATGCAATGAAATGAGTAATGAGGTGAATTGAAATGTAATATGTAACAAAATGAAAAGGAAGTGAAATGAAATGTAATATGTCATGAAATGAAATGAGATGGAATAGGAAATGAAAATGAAATGGACTATGTAATGAAATGAAATGAGATGAGTAATGAAATGAAAATCAAATGGAATATGAAATGAAATGAAATAAGATAGGTAATGAGATGAAACAAGATGGAATATGGAATGAAATGAAATGATATGGAATATGAAATGAAAATTTAATGATATCGAATATGAAATGAAAATGAAATGGATTACGTAATGAAATGAAATGAGATGATTAATGAAATAAAAATGGAATATGAAGTGAAATGAAATAAGATAGGTAATGAAATGAAATGAGATGGAATATGGAATGAAATGAAATGATATGGAATATGAAATGAAAATTAAATGATATGGACTATGAAATGAAAATGAAATGGATTATGCAATGAAAAGAAATTAGATGAGTAATGAAATGAAATTGGAATATGTAATGAAATGAAATGAGATGAGTAATGAAATGATAAGTAAGGATATGGTAGTTAATGAAATGAAATGAAAATGTAATGAAGTAAAATGATATGATATGAAATATAATAAAATGAAATGAGGAGTGATGGATTTACATAGGGAACAAAATGAGATGAAATGAAGAATGAAATGGATTATGTTATGAAACAAAATGAAATGAAATGGAATATGTAATGAAATAAAATGAAAAGTGAAAATGTAATGAAATGATATGAAATGTAATGAAATGAAACGATAAGTGAAAATGTAATAAAATGAAATGATATGATATGAAATAAAATGATAAGTGAAAATGTCATGAAATGAAATGATATGATATGAAATGTAATAAATGAAATGATATGATATGAAGTGAAATGGAATCATAAGTGTAAAGAAATGTTGAAGTGTGGGGGTGGGATGAAAGAAGATGAAAAGATAAATGGAAATGTGATAAAAAGGGATGTGACACATGAGGTGTGAGTGAAGGTGAAAATGGAAGGAAATGAAATTTTTTGAGATTCAAAGGCTCTGAGATGGAGTGTCAACTTTTGAGATTCAAAAGCCATGAAATGAGTGGATGAAATGGAAAAGTGAAGGAAATGGAAGATGAGAAAAGATGATGCAATGAATTAGATGAAATGGGATGTGATTAGATGAGATTGTTTGCGATTCAAAATCCATGCAAGGTAGAAAATGAGGTGGTGCAATCAGAGAGTGACAAAAAGTGATGGAGAGTCAAAGGCAACATAATCCAATAAGGGAATGAAATTATGAATTCATGATACATAATGCTGGCATGGATGGGATAAAGAAACAAAATCCATGATAGTTGAGTGCTCTGAAGCTCACTTTGAGGTTGATGTTGATGTTGTTCTCCATTTTGTTTATAACTAGTTCTCAAGTTGTTGACTAATGTTGGAGAATTGTATCCTAATTTATGTGCCAATCCTTTGTTTTGCAAGGAACCCAAGATGAAAGATGCAAACTAGATGAATGCAACTAACTATCACCTTTTTAAAGAGATGCAAATTAATTTTCATCATAGAGCATACAATAAAGGTGACTAAGTACAACCACCACTAGCTTAGCTATAGTGATATGAATACTATGTCATGCCAAGAAGTACTAGCAAAGAGGAACAATGTACAAGAAAACATGACAACCATGAAGAAACAAAGGTTATAGCCATAAGTTAATAAAAATAGGCATGCCAACCAATCACATGTCAGATAAAAGACCTCACCTAAGGCAGTGCACAAAATTGGTCGAGGTACACATGGCGTTCCATCCAAGAGGAGGCTCTTATAAGTGGACACCAATAATGTGTGAAACCAAAGGATCATAGAAGTTAAACAATGGAAAACAAATAAAAATATCAAGATTGCATCCTGGTACCTCTAGTCAAACACATCATCAAGGTACTAAAAGTGCATGATAGTATAGAAAATCATTATGTGTGATCTAGGCATGCTTCCAATTGCATGTAATAGTGCTAGGTTTGTTTAGGTCTACTAGGGAGTGACTTGTTGTACCAGGTAGATGGGAAGGCATGGGATGTGTCAGAAGTGATTTAGCAATAGAATCTAGTGGTTAGTGTGCATTGGTGGAAATTTGAGTGGCTAAGTGTTAAAGTTGAGGGTCAAGTGTATTGGGTACCAATGCGGCAGGGTACAGAGAGTAGATAAATGGAAGACTAGTACATAATGAGGCTTGGGTGAATGACAGCTATAAGAAGGCAAATAGTATGATAATGAATAAAGGTGAAGTGAGGAGTAGAATGCAATTATTGGAGACTATGAGAAGTCATGGGAATCATGCAAATGAAAGTATGTTAGGTTCACCATATTAGTCATAGCAGAAGAGTGATGCTAGCCAGGTAAGGTAGATGAGGCAAGGGTAGAGAGAAAAACACATTAGGAAAACTTTCAAGGAGTGGGTGGATTAATCAAAACTCCAAGTGTTAGCTTTAGGTTCGAGTGAGATAAGCTAGCTAGGAAAAGGGCTAGCATAACCTGAAGAAGTAGGGATGGAGGTAGAAGAGATGCCCTTATCATCTTTAATGATGTTATCAGGGACTATGATGCAATAGACATGGTAGTTGGTAATAGATGATGAGCCAATAAGGCAGGTGGAGGATAGTCCATCTGAGAAGAAGAGTATGTCAGGAGTAGAGGAAGAAGTGGGGGAAATAAAATGTCCTAAAAAGTCCATGGGAGAAACTTCAAAGGATGTAGGAGGTGTTAGTGGTGGTGAAGTAATGAGTGGGATGTGTTAGTGGATTATCCTCAAGAAATTGAGACAATGAGTGGTGTAAATGTGGGGGAGCCACAACTAGAGGTGGGAGAGATAGATCAATCATCATGGGAGGTGAAAGGATTATGAAAACTATTAGTTGTAGAGAGAGTGCGAGTGGAGAATGCAGAACAGAAGGTTGCATTTTTGCTGGGATTCATGGAGAAGGCTCATTAGGATGGGGTGCAAATAGAGGTAAAGTGACTATAGGCCATGCAAAGTGAGCATGGGTGCAATCACTAGAGATGGAGTTTTGAATTGAACATGTGTGAGTAGAGGGAAGTGATGCAAAAATGCAAACCAAACAATAAAGGGCTTAGCAGTTGTAAGAATCGATGAAGATGGCACGGGTGGGTTTGGAGAGCACACAAAATGAGCTAGTGTTATTGCAGTTGCAGCCTGAGTCATTTAGGGAAGCAATTACAAAGGTGAACTCCTTGGTGTTGAAGTTGTAGAAGTAGTTAGTGTTACCTGAGGGGAAGGTGAGGCAACTATAGTAGCATTTGGGTGAGGAAAAAGCACATGTGGAACATTGGCAAATGATGACTAATCAAATGCAATAGGAATGGGAGGTGGTCCAACAAGTAATCACTACACAAGGGGTAAGCAAGTTGGTGGAGAATGTGTTCATGGGAATGCACTAGATGGAAAAGGTACACCAAGAAGTCACTTATTGGATGGAACATTATTATCAAGCATTCCCAAATGAGGACCAGTGAGAGATGTAGTTTCTAGATAGGGAATTTACACATCTTCTAAACACACAATTATGTGGTGAAAGGTTTCCAATTTCTATGGATGCAGTGTGGACACGTAGGGGGTTGACACTAGGAGCTTCTTCATCTAAAACTAGGCCAAAAGAGACACCATTGATTGAACACCCTATTGTGCCACCGCCCTCGAGAGACTAGAATAAATAATCCACTAGACATTGTTGGAATATAATGTTGTCTTTGTCATCATAGGAGAATTAAAAAATTGGGCTTTTTGTTGTCGCAATATAAGGGACAACTAATGTTGATTGTAATGCATTTTCATGTGTATTTTTGGTATTTTCAAAATATATTTGGATGTTTTTGTGGTTTTATTGAATATTTATTTTTTTTTGGGATGTTTGGTAACTATTTCAATATTTTTGTGTTTTTTGGATAAATATTGGAATAGTTTGACTCTTGTAAAAATGGGAACAATACCATCTGTAGAGGGAGGATAACCATAACTGATGAGTGAGAAAGTTTGTGTGTATATTAAGAACCATTATAGACAATAATAAGGCCAATGTGGGGACATTTCTTTAGGTGTGTGATGAGATGGACATTCTCAAGGCTTATTAAAAGGCATTTGGGGCCCAAAACAGGATACTTGGATCTCAAGTAGACGAAATAGGGGCTTGAAAAGGTGCTTTAACTTGAGAAAGGTATGTTGGGGACCTAAAAGACATTGGGGGTCTTGAGAAATGGTAAAACAAGGCCTATAAAAAGGTGTTTGGGCTGGAAAAGTCATTTGAGGGGCCTAGAAAGGCATTAGAAGGGCCTAAAAAGGCATAGAGGGGTCCAAAAAGGATACTTGGGCCTTGAAAAAGGCACTTGAGGGGCCTAAAAAAGGTGCTTTGGGCCTAAAAAGGTGTTGGAGGGGTCTGAAAAGGATGTGTGAGCCTTGAAAATGGTGCTTTGGGCCAAAAAAGGCATTGGAAGGGTCCAAAAAGGATGTGTGGGCCTTGAGAAAGGTGCTAGAGGGGCCTAAAAAGGTGTTGGAGGGGTCCAAAAAGGATGTGTGGGCCTTGAAAAAGGTGCTAGAGGGGTCTAAAAAGGTGTTAAAGGGGAAGCCAAGCTCACACACTTACACTTACTTATTCTATGCCTATGGTTGAGTGAGGATGAAAGAGTCCAATGGATATCTAGGCTTTTGAGATAGCATTGATATATTTGTTGAAGGGGCCTAGACTAATCGTCACCACTGCAACTTAAATAAGACTAATGATCCATGGGGAATTGTTGCTCTTTGACAAGAGGAGGGAAATGGGGGCACCTCTTGCGCTATTTGCATTGTGCTAGATTTTTCAAAGTCTCATTAAATGTTTTAGGAAATTACTACACTGCTTCTTAATATCAACAGGGCATGTTAGGTTTAAATATCTAATGTCCTTTTGTATAGCCTAATTGAGCTAAAGTGAGCTAGGAATTGACAGGAAATTTGGGATGTTGTTAATGTTTCAAGCTTTCACGACCATTTTTAGCAATCATTGACCCATTTTTGAATGCTTTGGGCTAGTTGTGAATTTTTTTTGCTATTTTTAGATGATTTTTGAATTTTCTTTATAATTTTAGGCAACTTTTGAATTTTTTTTGATAACTTTTGTCAATTTTTGAATTTTTTGATAATTTTAGGCAATTTTTGAATTTTTTTGATAATTTTAGGCAAATTTTGAATTTTTTTGGCAATTTAGGCAATTTTGGATGATCTTTGAATTTTTTTGATAATTTTAAATTTTTTTGGCATTTTAGGCAATATTTGAGTTTTTTTGGCATTTTTGTACGATCTTTGAATTTTTTTGGTAGTTTTGGATGATTTTTGAATTTTTTGCTAGTTTTGGATGAATTTTGGGTCTATGGGGGTGAAATGGAGGATGTGAGTGAGATTTGTGGAATACAGGGGTAACTAGGACCATGTGAGGTACCTAAAGAGGCAATGAAGGGAGTTTATGGCATCAAATGGGTTGACTAAGGGCTAAAATAAATAGTGGAGATCATTGGCCAAGGTGGATAGCGGAGATGTGCATTGATTTTCCTAGAATTCATGTCTATGGTATCTCAATACATAATTAGACTCCCTGTTTTGCCAAATTTGTTGTGCTCCCCATTGTTGCTATCATACTAGCTGTCTCCCTTGCTATGAACTACATTTGGTGCCAAAGAACCATGGAATTGTGACCCACAAGTGTTTCTTGAATCCTACTACTCCCACTTCTAGTTCTAGTTTAGTCTTTGCTTTGTGGTACGAATAAGAGCTATTGCATGAACATAAAAAGCTATGGGTGTACATTCAATCAAGGAAAAGGGTTTTGATTTGCTCTTGTTATTGTTATTGTCATTACTGTTATGAGGTCTATTTCCCTTGTTCTACTGGTACTATCTTACTGGCTATTTCTTTTGCTATGAACAACATTTGATGGTAAAAGACCTCAAAACCATAACCCACAAGTGTTTTTTAATTGGGTATGTGTGAAATTAACTCAACAATACTTGAAACGAGCAAAATATGTCCAAAGATGGTCACTTGAGGGCTCTCTTGACTATTTTTCAGCATTGAAGGACTTGTGTTGTTTAGGAAATTCCAAAAGTGCTATCGCTCACCCCTTTTCAAACCAAAGGTGGCGTTCTCACTTCTTTTGTACTATTGTTTTGACTAATTTTTTGGTATTTTTTATTTTTTCAAATTTTTTGGTATTTGAAAAATCCTCATATTATCCTCAAAACCAAGTTTTTTGGACTCTTCCTCTTGGCCTCTTATGATATATTTTTAGTTTCACTTTCAACCCTAGTCAAAAGTGAAAATCTTGATTCTTACCCTAACCCCTTTCAAAATCCTATAAATAGGAGGGAAATCTAAGAGGCAAGGGACCCAAGTTTTTATGCATCTACACTATAGGCATATTTAGACTTATCATTCTAGCATTTTTATTGTAGCAAGCTCATAGAATTTTAGCATCATTTTGTATCATTTAGCATCATTTATTGCATATTATTTCATGGCATGATCATTTCAAGAGCATTTCTAGGAATTGTATTCCACATATAATATGCATTTTAGTCATAGATCTTGCATGTTTTCATTGTAGATCTACATTTTTAGCATAATCCCATTCTAGAACTATCACTAAGATGCTAGTTTGAGAGCTATTTTAGCAATTGTAGTTAGGGAAACATGAGATGCTTGTAGAGATTACATTCTGATGATGAGATCTTGGGTTTAGCATAGTTTTTCTTTAGTACATTTGCATTTCCATTTGATTTTATGAAACTTTAGCGTACAATGCAAATGGACTGATGATGAACAATGCTAGACCCAAGATGTCATCATTAGAATGTAATCTCTACAAGCATCTCATGTTTCCCTAACTACAACTACTAAAATAGCTCTCAAACCAACATCTCAGTAATAGTTCTAGAATGGGATTATGCTAAAAATGTAGATCTACAATGAAAACATGCAAGATCTATGACTAAAATATAGATTATATGTGAAACAAAATTCCTAGAAATTCTCTTGAAATGATCATGCCATGAACTAATATGCAATAAATGATGCTAAAATGCTATGAGCTTGCTACAATGAAAATGGTAAAATGATGAGTCTAAATATGCCTATAGTGTAGATGCATAAAAACTTGGCTCCCTTGCCTCTTAGATTTCTCTCCTATTTACAGAATTTTGGAAGGGGTTGGGGTAAGAATCAAGATTTTCACTTTTGACTGGGGTGAAAGTGAAATTGAAAATATCTTATAACAGGTTAGGAGGAAGAGTCCAACTGACTTGGTTTTGAGGATAATATGAGCATTTTTCAAATTGTTTTAAATGGTAAAAGGGAGATTTTCAATCTTGTAAGGATAAATGATTTTATTGATTTAATAAATGATTTATTTTCAACTCTTTGTCTTTCTCTTCCTCCCTTTTTGAATTTCATTTTATGAATTTAAATTGTTTTCTTCCTCTTTTAAAGTTGATTAGGTTTTCTCAATTTGACACGTGATTAATATCCTGATGTGATTTTCGATTTCCAATCTATTTGGCCTCCCATTTTCCTTTCTTTTCCCTTTCTACTTGGTTCTTAGGATTTTCTCTGAGCACTAGGTCACCAATCTAAAAGACACGGGGTTTGACCTTTTTATTGTAATGTCTTGATAATCTATTCTAATACACTTTGAGATTTTCATGTATTGTACGCTAATTTTCTTCTAATAACTCAAGCTATTCTAGATGAGCCACTTTGTAATCCTCATCTAATAGGACGTCTTGAAGGGTAACTCTCAAGGATGGGATCTCAACCTCTAAAGGGAGAATAGCTTCACAACCGTAAACCAAAGAGAAAGGTGTCGCACATATGGGCATCCTAACACTTGTCCTATAGGCTTAACAGGTGGGGTTCAACTATACATGCCAATCCCTACTAATATCATTGATGGTTCTTTTGTGGATTTTGATGATGGTTTTGTTGGTAGCCTCTAATTGGTCATTGCCTTGGAGATAATAAATTGATGAAGAATGGTGTATAATGTCAAATTTTTCACACAATTCATCAATTATTTGATTTTTAAAGTACAAGGCATTATCTGTGAGAATGGCATGAGGTATGCCAAATCAACAAATGATATGGTTGAGAATAAAAGAGGAGATCTATTTTCCCATAGAGTCGACAAGATGTGTTGCTTCGACCCACTTGGTGAAGTATTCAGTGGTGGTGATAATCCATTTATGCCCACCAAAGGAGGTTGGATGGATGGCTCCAATCAAATCAAAACCCCATTGATAAAAAGGTCATGGTGTGGCCAAAGGGTTTAGCTCTTGGGTTGGTATGTGAACAAGGTTACCATGGATTTAACATTTTTTGCAATTTTTGATGTAGTCAATAGAATCCTTTTCCATGGTTGGCCAAAAATAGCCCATTCTAAGAATCTTCTTTGCTAATGTGAACCCACTAGAGTGTGACCCGAAAATCCCTACATGGACTCTCAACAGAGTGACTCTAGACTCATCCTTTTTGAGACATCTAAATAAAGTACCATTAAGACCTTTCCTATACAATGTATCAACCACCAAGGTATAATGGGAGGTTTGTCAAATGAAATTTTGTTTTTGGTTATGTGAGAGGTTAGACAGAATGGTGTTATCATGGAGGTAAGTGATAATGGGACTATACCAAAGGTAATCAAGAGCAACTAGGTGGAAAACAATAAGGGAATTAGGTTGAGTAAATGTGGGTTAAACCACCTCTTCCACTAGGAACTCATACCACTCATGCTGCTCTAGGAGCTGAAGTAAGGAGGCTAAGGTGGCCATAGCATCTGCTACTCTATTCCTTTCTTTGGGAATTTGTTCAAAAGTAATGTGAATAGAGCATGCCTTGAGTGTATTGACTATATGTTTATAAGGCAATAATTTTTCATCTTTAGTCCGATAAGTGTTAGTAACTTGTATGATTATTAATTGGGAGTCTCCATTAACCTCTAGGGCTATCAGTTTCCATTCCAAAGCTAACTTGAGACCTAGGACCAAATCTTCATATTTAGCCATGTTGTCGATACAAGGGAAGAGAAATTTGTAAGATTTAGGGTTGGTAACACCAAATGGAATGATGAACAAAATACTGATGCCTAACCCATGGTGTGTGTAGGAACCATCAAAATACAATTTCCATGTTACTAGCTTTGTCTGAAGAATGTGCATATTAGGGAAATCAACTAAGCTAGGATTGGAACTCTCTATAGTTGCATTTGCCAGTTGATTGGTAATGGCCTATCCTTTTATTGCCTTCCTATCAACATACTCAATGTCAAATTTTCTTAGGATCATCACCCTTTTAACCAGTCTACTCATTAATGTTGTCTTGTTGAGAAGGTATTTGAGAGGATCAATTTTGGAGATGAACTTGATTTTGTGTGTTAGGAGATAATGACATAGTTTTTGGGAAGTAAAAACTATGGCTAGGCAAGCCTTTCCAATGAAGGAGTAATTAAGCTCATAGTTGATCAAGGTACGATTGATGTAGTAAATGGCTTGTTCTTTTCCTTGGTCATTTTCTTGTGCTAAGAGGGCTCTGATTGATTTATCCATTATAGAAATATCCAATAGTAATGGTTTGTGTGATACAAGAGGTACCAACATAGGTAGATTCATCAAATAGGTTTTAAGTGTTTCAAAAGCCTTCTAACACTGATCATCCCACTTAGAATTTATGTCTTTATGTAGCAAGTGTGTGAAAGGTATACACTTTTTTGCCAACTAAGAAATGAACTAGTGAACTAATTGAGGCCTACCTTTAAGAGAGCATAACTAATACAAGCTCTGTGGAGGTTGCATACTAATTATGGCTTGTACCTTTATGAGGTCAACTTCTATCCTTTTGGCTAAGACAATGTGTCCTAGGAGCTTGCCTGATTTGATGCCAAAAGCACATTTCTTAGGATTGACCGTAACCTAGGTAGGTGAATATTTTGGCTAGTATAGGAAGCTGTTCTTCTAGATTATGGAATTTGGCAAGAATGTCATCCACATAATCTTCCATGAAGATATGGATCATATCGTGAAAGATGGTGGTCATGGCCTATTGATAGGTAGCCCCAGCATTTTTAACCAAAAGGGCATTACATTACAACAAAATGTGCCCGATCCACAACTAAAAGCTATTTTCTCTTGATCTTTTGGTGCTATTCTGATTTGATTATACCTTGAAAACCCATCCATGAGTGAAAACACGGAATGACCTTCTATGAGGTCAATAATTGTGTCAATATTACTATGCAAAGTATAACTCACCATCTTTAGGACATTCTTTGTTTAAATATCAAAAGTTGATACAGATGCATATGCTACTATTCTTCTTTGACATGGGAACAATGTTGAATATCCATGATGCATATGCTAGGGGCCGGATGAAATTGGTGCTGATTAATTTTTCCAATTCTACTTTGACTAATAGGGCTATATGGGGATGCATCTTTCTAAGTTTATGTTTTACTAGCTTGACCTCTAGAGAAATGTTAAGATGGTAGAGGATTAAGGTCAGGTCTAAGCTAGGCATGTCTGCATAAGACCAGACAAATTTTATCTATCTTTCTTTGAAGAATTCAATGAATGTATTCCTTTCTTCTAGGCTCAAGGACTATACCAAATAAATGACCTTTGGTCCTTGTTCTATGCCGATGTTGACTGGTTTTGTCAGCTCAATCAAAATAGAAGATCTCTCCTCAAAATATTCAGGTAAGGTATCAATTACTCCATCCATGGGTGGCACGGTTGGGTTTTCATCTTGGGATGCATCACTTCTATTTGTTTCCATATTTTTGTCAAGATTATCCACAACTTAGTGTTGGTCAATAAGGTTGTGGGATGCTTTCCCTACTCTACTATGACTGAGATAATTGATACCTAACCTGACCATATGCTCTTCTTCCATTCTTTGTTGACAAGATGGTTCAACCACATTAAGGTAGATGAAACTTCACAGTCAGCATCAAAATGAGGGAGGTGATGAGGCTTGATTGTATCCAAGTTAATGAGTTTACGATGGACTAGGGAAAGTGATTTTTAGTATGGGAAGGGTTAAATAGGGTTTAAAAACATAACTTCATTGGATGGCTCATATGCTATATCTATCAGATCTATCACATGGACTTCTTCTAGAGTGTTGGAGAAAGTAGAGCTTGTGAGAGGTTTGTAGTAATCATCTTCAACTTCTACTAGAAAGAAGTCAAGGAATAAGGTTTGAAATTGAAACCCTTCAACATGTTCATCATCTTCTAAGCCACCCTGATGTACTCTATTTCTTGGTGAAGTGGATCTTGAACTATGAGTTATTCTTTGTGTAGCCAGACTATTAGGGGTGGGTATGTGGACAACGTTACATTCTTTATCATAGAGAGATTCCTTAGATAGTGACTCAAATTCCCATTTAGAAAAATCATCATCATCTTTGTTATTGGAGGTATTTATGGGTGGTTCTTCCACAAAATGTGAACTTGAGAGGTACAAATTCACATTTATGATATTAGTTGTTGCTAGGGTATAACTATCTTTTTGTTTAGGTACCCACACCAAGGTAGAAGAGGAAGGATCATTATGCTTTGGCGAGCTTCGAAAGAGGTTTGCACCTTGTCTTGTCCATTATACCCTACCCCTATTTTAGACTTGTTGGACATAAACTATGCCATTATAGGTTTGATGATGCCTATATCTTTCCCTAAGGGACCATCTCTCGTGTATCCCATCTTTTTCATGAGGTCAAAGGTTTTCTTGTGTAGGTGGGAGGAGATTTCAATATTCTATTGACTAATGTCTTCCATTGGGTTTGGATGTGTGCCACTTGCTTTGATAAAATGTGCATGATATGGGTTCATAGGTGATGGGTTTCCATGAGACCTTAAAGAAAGTGGGGGATCAAATAGGGAGACTGCATATATCCCTTTATGGTGAAACTTACACTTTCTATCAAATTCATTCATCAGTTTATCCATTTCTTTGTAGTGTAGTTGTTTAGGGTCTTTTGATGATGATGACAGTGAAGGAGTGGAAGGACCCAAACAAGCCACTTTCTCTTTACCCTTAGTTGATTTTGATGAGTGGTTGCACATTTGGTTAGTAGAGTGTGAAGTGCCTATAGTTGTGGACTAGATTCAATGTCATCTATCAATGTGTCAACTTCTTCTCTATTATGAGGGACAAGTGAGTTATAATACTATGAAAAGTGTTGATCTCTAGGTATGGTTACCTCTTGACTCATGTAAGAAAATTTAAGGCACTGGTGGTAGGTGGAGGGAACAGCTTGCATGTCTTGAATCCATGGTCTTCCCAATAGGATGTTATAAACCTTGATGGTGATTTTCTTTCTTGGGTCAACAACATCCTCTGTGTACTTGAGGGCTTTCACTAAATTGAGTGCACAAATATTGAGACTAGCCCCACCATCAACCAATGCTCTCTTAACTCAATTCCTATGGATGAATACTTCTATGTGCAAAGGAAAATTTTGTGGTTGGATGATAGACATGTCGTCTTGAGCTGAAAAAGAGATGCAGTGATGGGCAACTAGATTGTTGACCATGTTCTGAAATCTACTCACATCGAGGTCATTTGGCACTAAGGTGTTGGTGAGCATTTCTTTATGTTTTTGGGAGATTTTCAAAAGTTTGAAAATGGATATGTGGGATAGAGTCTTGAGTAATTGGTTAACCAAGTTGTACTTGGGCATGGAGGAACTTGGAACTACTCGGTTAGGATTTGTCACATTTCCTAGTAGAATAAATTTAGAGGCTTGATCTCAGGTAATGACAATTAAGGACCATTTTTTGTTCTTATATTTAATTATGATGATATTTATAGTTTCATCACATATGTAAATCATGCCAATGGTATTATCATAGTGATGTGCATAATTAACCTTGGTTTGTGAAGGTGTGTTTTGACTGGCCTTGGAAGACTTCCCCTTTTCATGACTCATGAAGGGGTTCTTGAAGGTCGTATGGTCTTCATTATTGTTGAGATTGTTTACTTCAATGGTTCCATCATTTATTAATTTTTGGATGACCCCCTTGAGGGTGAGACAATTGTTTGTTAAGTGCCCCCAATTTTGATGATAGGCACAAATGTGTTTCTCGTTCCACCATTTCAGCTTGACTTGGGGTTCTATGGTTTAGCCTCGGGTAACACAATGAGGTCATTAGCCAAGAGTGTTTGTAAAGCACTGTCATAGGACACCCCTATGTGTGTACACTCCTTAGGTATATCAGAAGATTGATATCTTCATGGGGGAGGAGCTTGATTGTAAGCAACTTGTTGATTAAACATAGAGGGAGTATTTGTTTTACGTTGATAAAATGGGTAGGTATTATTTTGTTGAGGTGCGATAATGGGACCCAGTTGATTTAAAGGGGGTTGAGTTTGAGTTCTGACATGATTGGCTTCAACTACCCCATCATTTATGGTGTTTTTTTTATTATTTCTCCACCACGATTTATGTTTGTTAGTGGATCGATCAAAGGAATTGTGTGTCTATGTGCAAAACCTTATCAAAACATCAAACATTGTCAAAACCTTGTCAAGATTTCACCTAAGTTCAAAAAACCTTACGTATACCTCTATCATTAGCATAATCATATTCCTAAATGTCATTTTTGACTTACTCTAGTGGTATATCCCCCTCATATTGCATTGTTCAAACCCTAGCATCATTTTCACTATCAAACCCTATCAAACTATCCATCAACCAACTTGTCTTCTTGATCGCCTATCCTCATTTTGCATAGCCTAAATGTGAGGCCTCGCCCCGACCCATCGTAGCATAGTGATACATTACTCTTATTTTTGTTATCCGTGACTCGAGATGTCGAGACATTATCTGATGCTTAGAACATATTTTATTATTTCATGTTGTGTGATGTTATTTCCAGATATATTTGATGATTGTCATTTAATGTTCATGTATATGTATGTTGACAAAATTAGTAGATGTAGGATTGAGATTTGATTTACGATATTTCAAATGGTTAAGAATTATGAAGGGAGAAGAAACTTTATTAATGTATGTTTTAAATTATGAAAATTTATGATACATATACGTTTATATACATGTGATTTTACGGGACTACTAATGTGTGCAATGAGTGTGCAAATATTTAGACGAGAAACCCTACAGAGGAACAAAACTGATCTCCATGTGCTAAAATTTGGAAACCCTATTGTTCGTAATTATGCTCTTTCAGTGTCGCTTGACACTCGTAAAATGTTTATGTGCTTAATTTGCTAGTTAGAGTTGTTAGATGGACCTATTTTATTCCTAGATTTTATTTTGTCTCTAAACCTCTTTCCTAAGGCTTTTAACATGTTTTTACTCTAACTAAAGGGTATGGGTATGGGTTAGGGGTCTTTTCCAACCCCTAAGCCCCTAGCTTTGACTTTTGAGGGCACTCAAAAAGTCCCTTTTTGCCTTTGTGCTAAAATTGCAAGTGGTTGTTATGAGTTGTCTTACCCCACCTCCTTTTAGGGTTTAACCATGGTGTAGGTTGAGTTAGGAGTTTCTAGAGTGGCTAGTGGGTGGAAATATTTATTGCTCCTTTTGGGTGGTTGAGTTGGAGGCTTATTTAGAGGCCTTCCTTGGTCTAGTGGGGGGGGGGGTTACCCAATCTCTACATTTAGAGAGGTTTTCTTGAAGCTTGAAGGAAGGAGGGATACTCTACTCAAACTGGTTTATTTCCATTACCTCTTTGTGAAGGTAGGAAACTCCCATCACCCTTATTCAGTTTTTATGTTTTGTTTCATGTTCTTGTTACCTTGTTGTTTTTTTACTGTTGTATGGTTGTGGGTATTTTGGGAAGATTTGTGAACCATGTCTTTTTGGTTTTTTTCCTTCTTGTTATGTTTGAAATTTTGAGTTTTCCTTGCATGGGTGTTTTGGTATTACTCACCCTAGGGGAGGGCAGAAGTGACCAATTTTGGGAGAGGTCTGTTTAGTTGGACTCCAACCTGTGTAGAGTCTCTTCACAGGATGAGAAGAGGGATAAAGGGTAGGGTGTTATGGGCCCCTACCCGTCAGCACAAACCTGGTATGAGTATGGCAAGTTAAATGGAAGAATGGAAGTTCTTGGTTATTGGCCCCGATTGGGCATCTGAAAATTGGTGTTGTGCTTGACTTCTCTAGTTGGAAGAATCCACCTCTCCCTAGTCTTGATTCATTTTGAATCCTATTGTGTAAACCATGTATGATTATGCATGCTTGATGTTCTTTTGGCTCTACTTGGTTGTCACCCGATCAGTTATTGATTTCCTCCATGGTTCTTGAAATGAGATTCAGAAAATATTACAAACTCCTTGATTATGATCATGAAGAAAATTGGATAAAATTGTTGTAAATGGGGATTGATATCCTATGAAATTGTTTTTTTAAAACCTCATTGTATATGGCAACGAAGCCGAGTTTTCTTCCTGGTTCTCTCCCGGCTGAGCCTTGAATCAGGATTACCAATAAAATTGGTGTTTGAGCATACTTGGTTATCATGTGATTCAATTATGATTTAAATTTAGATATATGCACATCAAAATAGGATGGAATTGATGTTGATTAAAATTGGCAAAAATCTTAAGGTTTCTTGTATGATTGAAAATGAAAGTTACGATCTTGCATGTAGATTCCGTTTTCATGATGATTTAAATCAAATAATTATTGCATGATTGAACAAAATGAATAATTCAAATCTTTTAGTATATTAAGTTGTAACAAGTCCTTATGAATTTGCTTTGAAAAGAAAAATAAAAATCCTCTCTTGATTAATAAATCAATTTCAAAGTTTATACTTAGAAAAATAAAGCAAAAAAAAAAGTATTCCAAGAGAGTGAAAACTCTCTGGATTTTGTATGAAGGAGCAATTTAATCCCACCTCTTTGCAACAGAGAATCTAAAGATTCCCTCATTATACCTTTTGTTTTTTTTAAATTAAGTTTTAAAATTAAAAAAAAAACAATATTGAAATATCCTATTCTACCTAATAATCTTTTTGTCTTAATTTCTTCCCATCTTCCCATGGGCGTTACTTTTGGGCAATGCAAAAAAAAAAATATAAACAAAATGATATCTTTAAAGTTTTAGTGGCAAGTCAAGATGTACTGGGGGGGGTGTGACGTCACTCTGCCCCACCCCCCCCATGTCCCATCACCTCCTTCACTGTCTGTTTGGGCATTCATCTTTTTGTGGGGGTAAAGAATTAAGTTTTGTTAGCAAGCAAGTTTCTTGCTTTTTCCTTCACATACTGCCTGGGTCACATGAGAGGACTGGGAAGGGAGTGTTATGTCAACGCCTCCCTTGGACAGAGCACTGTCCCAAGGACAGCGCTTGGGAAGCGCTTGCCCAAGGGTAGGGTGGGCATAGGGGTGTAGGGGAAGATAGTTAGTAGGGTAGGATTAATGTTAGAGTTAACTTTAGTTAAGATATTTTAGTGTTAAGTTGGTTTAGTTTAGTTTTAGTATGTTTGTTAGTTTATGTAATTTATTTTGTTTTGGGTAATTATTAGTATATTAGTTTCTTGAATTTATATTTTAGTTAAATTAAGTTAGTAGAAGTTAAGAATTAGTTTAAAATGATAGTTGTTTCTTTTAGTTAATTCTAGTATTAGATTTATAAGTATTAATATTAAGTTTTAGATTTAGTTAGTGTTAGTTTTAATTATTTAGTTGTTTAATTAGGGTTGTTTAAATTTTATTTTTTACATATATATTTAATGTAGTTATATTAGTATTAACATGTTTTATTACTTATCATTATACTAATTGTGGAGTGAGTCAAGCTAGATGTTGAATAATTTAGTTTGATTAACTTAGTTTTAATTATTAAGTAATAGTTTTAATTAGTAGTTTTAAATTCGTGTTAGTGTAGGATAAGATTAGTATATGTTTAAGTTACTTATCAATTATGTTTGTTTAATTGTTAATTGTTTTAAGTTATTTGTTTTAAAATTTAATATAAATTTAATAGTAATTTTATACATTTAAAGTTTTAGAAACTTATTGTGATCTATTATCTTGCTTTATTACGTTAGTATATGTTAGACAAAGAGAAAATGATAAATCATTTTTCTTTATCAACTAGTCATATTTAAGTGTAATTTATATTGTTAATATCTTTAGAAATGTTTAATTCTTAATAGTATTATGGGTTTAAATAAAATTGAGATTTGAGTGAAGTTCATTAAAGTATATACATATATGTATAGGTAGACGCAATATTCCTTTTAATAAGTCCTTGTTTAGATATTTCAATTTATTTTAACCGTAATCATTTAGATTGTTATTTAAATAATTTTAGAATGTTGTTGTGAAGTTAACACAATAACGTGACTATGATCGATATCAATCTTATAAAAAAAGATTAAAAAATCTTAATGATGTAATCATCCTCATGTTTACAATCTTAAGACGTAATGTAGAGAACCTATACTAAAACTATTATCAATCATTTCAAACCTAGGGCATGTTTAATTATTAATTCAAAATTGTGTGTGTGTTTTTGCCTTCAAGTTTTGGGCATGACACTAAACGTCATTATCAACCCCAAGAAACCATCCCTTGCATAGTCCACTTTGCATACACCTACATTTAGCATCCTTACCAAGTCCAAAATATAACCCTAACCTTCATTTTGCATATCATAATCTTCATCTTGCATACCTTCAAAATGACACCTTGCATTTGCACTTGCATAATATCCCTATGACATTTTCACTTCGAATATCAAAACCCTAGGTCATTTATCATTTCCTCACATTGCATAACATCCCTAAACACTTAAAAATCCCAAAAACACTTATATCTTGCATACCCACATCTTAATTATCAAGTTTTGACCTCTTTTACCAACTGCACACTTCATGGGTGCAATTAGTGGTTTTACGGCACAGTTGGTAGTTTTAGGGCACACTTGGTAATTAGGTGTTTCATTCTAGGTTCTAGAACCCTAATCTGCGCTTCCACACCTTGCATTGCATCCCAAGACCTTACGAAACACTCTAAATCACTCAAAACACTCAAAATTTAAATTTTAGGCACCCTGCAACCCTGTTTTACCAACTACAACAATTTTTTATCAATTGCACACTTTAAGTGTAAAGTTGGTAGTCTAGGTGTGCACTTGGGAGGCATAAAGTTCATTTAGGTTTCCCTCCACTACATCTACATTCTAAGGTATCATGCCAGCACTCACTAGGACACAACCTTTGGAGTTGTCAAATGCAATAGTGGCGCCTATAAGGTCTCATCAAGAATCAACCATCGAAATCCTCCAAGGTACATTTGAACACATCAATGTTAATCCCTTGTTTGACAAGATACCACCAATTCCTAAATATCCCAAAAGGGCGTTAAGACTTGATTTTAGGACTCACATCATTTGGAGAAGAAAGAAGGACATGAGAGCTACAAATGAAAGAGGGGATTTCTAACATTATGTTTACTTCTTTTGATAGCTGATGCCATTCTCTTTTATGCAGAAATTTATTCTTAACAAAATAGATTGATATTTTTTCATAAAATGAAAAGCAATTTATTTTTTAGGAGAAGAATTCTAGTATTCATACCATGTTATTTGTTCATGATTCAATGATGGCTTAAGAAGGATTTGGTGCTTTTCCACTCGTAAAGAATGTGACTCATAGATTTTAGTCATATAATGAAGAATATTTATGCTTTGTTGCAGATGACTGCATTCTATTGATTTCTGTCAAACAATTTAAAAGTACCAACAATGATAGACAAATCTGTACAGTGATTTTTTTATCTGGTTATTCCGCAAAATTTATCTTGAGGCAAGGGATAAATTATTATTATTTTTTATTTTTTAATGGGAAACAAGAAAGGAAGGAAAACCAAATATGTAAGGAAAAGATCTAATGAAGAAAAAAAAAGAAATATTCAGAAGACTGCAGCACGTTATCATTGAATTAAACAAGGTGAAGGAAATGTTGAAGAAGGCTCAACAGAAGTAGAAGTAGTGCATATGGGAGAGAGATTAGGAACACTCCCTATGGAATCTCAAACAATGAATGTTGAAGAAGGTTCAAGATCAGTCCCTATAGAGGTTCAAATAACAGAAGTTGGAGAAGGGTCAGAGTCTTTCCCTATTGAATCTCAAACAATGGATGTTGGAGAAGGCTCAAGATCAATCCCTATAGAAATTCCAGTAACAGAAATCAGAGAAGGGTTGGGATCAGGTGTAGGAACTAGTATGGATGAACTCTTAAATATTGTCCAATCTATAAAGTATGGTATTTCTCATAAAAATTTAGATCATTTACTTAAAATGGATGTAGATAAATTGAGAAAACTTGCAACTAGTGTTCAACCATTAAGTTTGTCTAAGAAAAGGTCAATGAAGAAGAAGATAAGAGAAATTATGACTCAATTTGATAACACTGAAACACTTGAACAAGCTCAGTTGCTTTCACTTTTGCTTACACAAAAAAAGTTGCAAGAGGCATTGAAATTGTTAGGTGTAAACACAACATCAAAGAAGAGAAGATTTTCTAGCATGCAAATCGATTTGATTGAAAATGTTAAACAAGGTTTGAGAAACATAGGAAAACACTCTCGAACTAAAGGTAAGTCTGTGGCAAGAAAAGTGAGGTTGATGTCTGTTGCAAGTAAAAAAATGTCTCAAAATAGACAAATATCTTCAATTTTGTCTGAAATGGGTTTTATTAGGAAAACAATGAGACAATATGTTAAGAGAAGATTAATTGTGGATGATAGTACTATGGAGGGCAATTGGGCAATCATGTGTAGAGCACCTCATTCTGATAGAATTGAAGAGTTATTTAAAAATTTAGTTATATCATTTTGGATTAATAACACTCATCCTTCATCAAATAGTAGAGATGTCATCAGGCATAAGATTGCACCTGGTCAATATGAACATCATATGAAACATTGGTTGTACACAACACAGTATGAGTTATATGTGTCATTTTGTAATGAACATCCTAATGTAAAAGTTGGGCAAACATTGTTTGAAAAATTGAAGCCATACTTTGTGAGGTCAAACAAAGTGTTTGAAACTTTTTGTTGTCATCATCATATTGAGTTTGATCTCCACTATCAGGTATTTCAAAATTTTATAGAAGACACATATGGTTTTCATGTTGCTCCTCCTAGTAGGAGAAGTGAGTTTATATCATCCATTTTGTGTGACAACATAGATGATCCAATTGGTAAAATAAATTGCATGAAAGGATTATGTGAAACATGTGGTGAATTGGCTCTATTTCCTTTGAAAACTAAAAATATTGATGTAACAAAAATATTGAATTGCAAAAGTTACAAGTATGTCAAGAATGAAACAAAGTTGGGGAAAGAAACAAAAAGGTTGGAATATGTTGAAGAGGATTTTCCTGTTCTAACATTTATGGACAGATTTAAGAAATTGATTCAACCTTATATTTGTCATGTAGTTTTTGCAAAGTGGCAAGCACAACAGTTTCAAACTCTAAGAGATGATTTTCCACTTGGAACAATTGTATCAGTTGTTGATTTTGTAGAGAACTATTCATTTGTTCATCAAAAAGAAATTCAATCATATTATTACTTTAATAAGTAGGTCACTATTATGGTACATGTTTTTTATAGACATGCACAATTAGATTTGGATGGCGTTCAGAGTACAGTTCAAGCATGAGTAATTATAAAGGAATATCATTTTTATATAAGTGATGATAAAGAACATGACATTCACTATGTAGAACATTGTTTCAATACGTTCTTTTCTTATTTGAAAGAAAGAAACATAAATGTTGATAAACATTATGTTTGGTCTAATAAATGTGCCACACAATTTAAATCATCTAGACCATTTTATGCATTATGTAGATATCATCGCAATGAGAATATAAAACACATGTGGAATTTCTTTGAGACTGGCCATGGAAAAGGTGAACATGATGGTGTTGGAGCTTGCATCAAACGTGCTTTGTGAAGGTATCAAATGAATTATCAGGGAGTTCATGTAAATGATGCACATGATGTTTTTGAATAGTGTAAGACTCATTTTGCATTAGATGAGGTCAAGACATCATCAACAATGAGTTGACAGGCACCATATAGAGTCTTCTTGGAGATAACAGGTATGGATGTGTATGTCTGTTTAACTTTTATGCTATTAAATTATAAAATTTTATTGTTAAGTTTTATTTTCGAATTTGTTGAAGTTTAAATTTAATTTTTCTATATTTTCAACTTAACGAACTTTTAGGTGTTAATAGAAAAAATATGTATGGTTGCAAGAGGATAGAAAAGACATGTTCCTTACATTCAATCATGAGTATAGATAATTGCAATTGAACACTGAAGACAAGAGAATACTCATATTTTTGTGACAGTTGCATTGATGAAAACTATGAAGAATGCATCAATCGGACACATGGATAAATAGGTGCATGGATTTCAGTACCACTTGATGTTACCGATACATTTGATAAAGAAGATGAAAATTTTGATGATATTCCATTGATTTCTGATGATTATAATCATTTCTTTGGATTGGTAAAAGTGGGCGAGTATCATAAAAATTAATCTCAACTTTTAATTTAATTATCAATTTCAATTATCTTATATATATTGTACACATGCATTCATGTATACTTGTTATGCAGGAGATGTCTTTGCAGTGATTGCTGAGCGTGGAAATCATGAAGGTGTTAGTTATTATTTATTGCAATGTACTGCAGAGAGGACAAAGTTATATGACCCTGAAGAAAGTGATACAATGTTATTCCCCATAGGGAAATTATACATATATATGTACATGCACATATATATATATATAGAGGTAACTTCATATCTGTCAAATTTTAAAACACTTAAATTTGTGGTACAGGTTCTGTTGTGATAGAGGGAACATATTTGAAGCAAGACAAAATAGTCCAACATGGAATACACTTTGTTGATTATCAACCTAACAACAAATTTTTACAATACAGCCATCTGGTCATTGCTACAAGGTTTTTTCTGCATCTAGTCAAACTTAAGCATGTATGTCGCAAGTGGAGACTAGACAATGAAGATCATGAAAAAATATTGCATGTTATAAGTGTACATCATGGTTGATTAGACCTTTGAGATTTAGTTTAAATAATAATATGAATATCAACTTTGGTGAAATTGTGTTTTTAATCTAAATATCTGAGTCTTAGTTATCATTAGTTTATTTTAAAACTATAATATTAATTGTACTATGGATGAATTTAATAATTTAACAACTTGATATAAATAGGCTAGAAGTTAGTTTGAACTTGCACAATTTCATTATCTATGTTACAATTCTCTTCTTTTCAAACTATTGAAGTTCATCTTGAATTAAATGTGTTTAGATTAATTGTATGATCATAAGTTCTTAATTTTCATTAACTTATTAAAAAATTAGATAATTTAATAATTTAAATTAATTTTACCATCGATGAATTTAATAATTTAAATTTATTTATCAACTTTTTTTCAAAATAGATTGAATTTCACAAGTGATAAATTATATTTAGGGTTAGGTTCAATTGTAGGATATGTGCAGGATCATGGTGTGCCAAAAAGTGGCGATGTGAAAAAAATGGAGTTTGAACACGTCTAAAAGCGCTTCAAAATCTGCTCTGACTTTTTTCCACCTATCCAGGTAACAAACCTTAAAGGAAAGGCCGAGCCTTATAGGATATCCGATAATCATATGACATTATTATTATAATATTATAATAATATAAAAACATTATATTATAACAGTATAATACATTATAATATAATAATATTATAATAATAATAATAACTATACTATAATATAATAATAATATTATTATTATTTAATAACAATATTATATTATAATATTTTATTAATATTATATTATAATGTATTATATTATAATAATATAATATAATATTTAATATTATAATATATAGTAATGTAATATAATATATATATAATATAATATTTTATATTATAATATATATTAATGTAATATATTATATATAATATAATATAAAAATATATAAAATATAATATTTCAAAGCTATATGTTATATGTTATATATCTTATATATAAAATATAAGATATGCAGGCAATCAGATATCTGATACCTGTAGCATTACATTAAAAAAAAGACCAGAACCGCAGGCCCTTATTTCTCACTTTTTGGGGGCCAGTATTAGCATGCGACCGGATATCAGATATTAAGGTATGTCTTTTTTATTTTTTAACTAATTTTTAATCTAAATTCGATAGATTTTAGCATGATTTTGTTTGTTTTAGTTGAATCTAGGGTTTTTTTGAAAAAAGAGAGATTAAAATTAAGGTTTTTTAAAATATATATTATGTTTTGCAATTCAATAAGAATGGCTAATCAGAATGATGACACTGAGGCAGGGAATAATATTCCTAGTAACCCCCCACCAAACGATCTAGTACCCCCACAAAATTGTCCACCAAATGATCCTCTACCCCCTCAAAACCCTCCTCGAATCGAGGATTTGATAAATGAAAATCTCAGCAAGTTGAGAGGTTTGCATAGAACATATAATAATTTACCCGCATTGGCTCCTATGTTATCCACATTAAACACCATAATGGATAACATTGAAACCCTTACAAATCAACAAAATGTCTCTCTTCGTTGGCGTGATCAAATGCACGAGATGTTTGATGATGGTTTGGATTATGATGAGGTTGCAGCCCTCAACATAAGCAAAGACAATTTGGCCAGCCTTTTTGTGAACCCGAAAATGGGTTTACTAGTTGACCCAAAAAAATCCAAACTATCGATTAAATGGTGCACAAATGACGCCATACGTGCAAACTTTTTGAATCGTTGGTGGATGGTCTTTGATATCCCTCTACATGGAAATTTAGACATACCATTTTGTTTCCTTAGAAAATTATATGCTAAATTTGTGTTGAAACTTAAAGTGAACTATTGGAGCATGAAGCCTAACATGGACTTAGGACTAGGAGCTCCTTGGGATAGACCCTCTTCCTAGCAAAAGAAAGCTGGCACTTTTGTCCCCCCCACTGATATCTCCCCTCCTCCTCAAGTGCAGCATCTAGATATTATGATAGAGGCTAGCTCTCAGACTATCAGAGCCATTCATAGGCTGAGTAGCCTAATAATATCTCAGGCTAGGTCAATCCTACCTCCTCCTGTTGATGATGCTAGTGCTAGTTCATCATCAGCTAGCTCATCACATGTTTGTGTGCCTCACACTTGCATTACATGCAAGAATATTTTCCTGGGTCCCATAAGTGATCTTCCTAAGTATCATTTTGTATTAGATGAGGATACACTAGACACACATGTAGAGGCTACAGACCCTAATGAGAGAGAGGAGAGGCAAAGGCATGGACTCCTTCGGTTTTGGTACGTGTATATATATTTTTGTTATGACATATGTGATTTAAAGTTAATTTTTATAATAGATTAATTTTAATTTTTAAGCCATATTTACTTTTATATGTATGTGATCTTCATTCATGTCTAGTTGATGACCGAGAAGGAGCTCAGATAGATTGATGATGCCATGCTCTTGGCCATTTCATTTGGCCTTGAGACATCTACAATACATTATGTTGTGTTCGCATTTTTTTTTCTATTTGATATTGTAGCATATATGGTTGCTAATCTTTCTTTTATCTTGCAGGTAGCACCTATCCCAGAGGGACAAAGTGCGGAGGGTGAGCCAGCATGCATTGACAAAGGAAAGGTAATTAGGCACTTTCTATTTGATTAAATATCAATGCATTCTTGTAAAATGTTTGTGGTAATCCCATTTAATTACATTCTTTATTGTATATAGGGCATCGCTACTAGTGATGAGCTTGTACAGATTCTGCGTCGTAGACCATCAGGGATTTCCATTCACACTGAGAGCCCCATTGTATGTATAAGTATCATTTATTTTTTATTATCCTTATCTTCATAAATAAATTCAAAACTGATTTCCGTGATATTAACAACTACTATTTTGTATCTCATAGGAGACTCCTAGTGCACATGAGGTCTGATGGGAGAGTTATGTAGATTTGAAGATGTGGCCACTCACTCCTGAGGAGGAGCCTACAATAGTAAGTTGTAGTTTTAATTCATGATTAAATATGTTATAAATTTAGAATGCTATGAATTATAATGTTATAGTTTAAATTGTAGATTCATCTGACAAAGGTATTTGAGCGTATACAGCCCACAATCAGAGAGGTACCAGCATTGTCGAGGGTATACGAGAGGACTCCTGACCGGTGTAGGAGGTTGGCAAGAGAGGTATTTATTATGAAATTTTGATAGTATTAATCTCCATTACAAAAAATATCATTATGCATTTGAATAATTCAATGTTAGATAAATAGAATCATATAAATTTAGCAATCTAACTTTGGGTTTTCCTTTTTTATTTATGTAGGAGGCATCCAATCCACCTAGTGCAACGAAGAGGTTGCATTTTGATCATCCACCAGTACCCTAGGATAGTATAGTTGTCGTAGGATGCATCATGAGACATTTTGAGATGGCATACGCCACATTGTATACAGAAACATTCATATTATACATATTCTAATGGCATGATCAGCCACATTTTGTATATGGATCTATGTATTTTGATATATATTTGAGTACTTTGTCTATGGATACATGATCTTTGATATATATTTGTGTAAAATTTTGTCTATGGATACATGTATTTTGATATATTTTTTTTTCATTTATGTGCACAATGATATACATATTAATTTAGTATCTAGTATTGTTCAATTTATCACGGATCATGTGTCATGCCCTAAATTTTACTAGTAAAAACACAACAATTTTTTTTTTTTTTTGTAGCTTATGAAGTCGCATAAGAAATTACATATTGTAAAACAAGGTTATCATTGAATAGGAGTTCAAGACTCATGTGGATAGTGTTTTCTGGTTATAACATTTTAAGCACATGTGGCTTTCAAATAGATTGGATGACAGTCTCGTTCAAGTTAGCATCACGATTCAAAAGAGAAAATTCAAGATACAACACTCATAAATTAGTGAGGTAATTCTAATATTCTATTAGGGTCTGTCGGTTGTATCATATGGACTAGGTAGTGATTCTAGCATGTAAGGGAAGGGGATTAGAATTACTTATTATCCTCATTACCAATGTACACACATTCATTAATCATTACAATATATATTAATGTGACAATTACTATATGGTGTGGAAGTGTAGTATATCTTAATCGATTAAACACACGTATCTAGAGAATTTAGATTTAGTACTCATCACATGAGCACCCTTAGTCAAATAAGAAAATGTACATTATCTACCACACTATATCGGATCTAACCATTGGAAATTAGAAAAGATATGCCTCAAAGGTAGCTTCAAAGTCTACATGATGGAGAAGGGGCCACTTGTATTGATAGTATCCATCATTCAACACATACTATACACAACTTATGGAATAAACAATTTGTTTTATGTGCCAAACGTGTATCATGTGCTTGCATCCATATCTTACTGGTTACAGGTCCTCTTGAAGATTGGACCAATACTAAGTCATTTTCTCCCTCTTTACTCTATTTAGTCATCCTTATGCATTCTATCAACATTGCTTCCTCACCAAACTAGTACTCACTACAGTTTCCTAAACACAAAAATTACTATTTCAATACATAAATTAAACTCACTCTAACAAAAGACAATTACTAACTATCTAGCTCATCAACTACTAACTAATCTAGCTACATTGCCATGCTTTTACATTTACTATTTTAATTACTATAATTACTATACTATTACATTTACTTTTTACATTATTACATCTAATTATTCACCATAAGCTTACTTTCTCACTATCAATATTATTATTATCAAAGCTTGTTAAGATTCAAAGTAGTTTCATACTATGAATTAGTAAGCACATAAAATGAGGAACTCTTAGTAAGTCTAAGGGCCAATTCAAAGTAATTAACTCAATAATAATTCACGATCAGTATTTAAACACATCCTACTACATCATCATATTGAGTGTGTCAATTTAAATTTGTTAGATGAATTATTTATGCAAGGATTAGGTGCAAGCATATAAATAAGGTTTGTATATAACATACCTTGTCATTCTGACATATATGTATTCATCATTTCATGCAACTAACGTAGTAAAATGTGGTATACATGAATCATATTATCATTAATTATACATAGGGTACATGAGCTGACGAGCTACCTCTAATGACATGCCTATTGACCCTTATTACATACTAGCTAACTAATGCTTTATTCCTACACTACATTTTCAAATTGGTGTATATATTCTATCGACTTTGATATTCTACTAATATCTTCAATCGAATCCACAAAATTCATTATCTAACTAACATTCCCTCAAGCCAAATATAAAATTCACTTGACATTAAATCGAACATCTACACAAGTTTTTCATGCATTCAATTCTATCTAGTAACTCTTATCTATCAATGTGCTTTATTGACTAGATAGAACTAGATTTGAGTTATTATTTTAATCCACCATCCATCCTTATCCTTATCCTTGATTCTCCAATCCCATCATCCTGACAACTTACTTCATATTAACCCTATTATATCTACATCCAACTATCCTAATTTATAGTCTTAACACTAATTTAATTAAACCCTTCGTACTTAACATCATGTTCAATTATATATGCATTCTTGTAAACTTATTTATTTCATTTAATTTATTTTCCTATATTGAGATTTTCCATTACCATATGGTTTAATTGTTATATGTTTCTAAATGAGCCCCTTGATATAAACATTACCCTTAAACTAAGCTCAAATACACTAAGTGTCATTATCCTCTACTCAAGACTTGAAATGATTAAATAATTATCTGATAAAAATAAAAATAAATATAAAGGGTGAATCTCATATCTATCTTAAATCCTCATCATTCCCTAACTCTTACCAAGGCCACATTTCTTCCTACACATGGTTCCCACAAGGTCCCACGTAGGTCATGTGCAAAATTTTGAGTAATTGAAGCGTTAGGACATCTTTTTCCCATCCCTCCAATCAGCAATCCTAATGTGAACAAGTCATATTAAATGTCAACTTGACATTCTCCTAAGTAAAAATCCCTTGGGATTGCTATCCCACTCCCCCTTAATTTCAAGTCAACTACCTATGCTTGGGAACACATGACCACTGCTGCAAGGAGGGGACGACTAGTGCATAAGACAAGGATGTGACATAAACCCTTTCTCCTATGCACCCAAGTATATTAATGGGGATGAAACCCATTTTCAAGGAGGCAAGCTCAAGGATAAAAGTTTTGACATGACATGTCAGAATGAATGTCACATTTAACAAATATGCCTTGGGGAGTGGAGAATTTTTTTTGCATTATGATGGCTTAAGAAATGTTGGGGGCTACTCTAGAAGGGTGGTCAAGATCAATCTTGGCTTTTATTTTATTTTTGAGTTAAATATTTAAATTTGTCATATTCTCTAACATGCACACTAATATTCTTTTATTTATTTAATTACTAATTTATTATTTGAGTGTTGGATGTGACTTAGAGGTCACAAGATTGTAATGTGTACCATTCTGTCACATAGAAAATATATTAGTCTAGGACACTCATTAGTCTCTATATGCTATTATTTTTATTATTTTTTATTGGATAGTAGTCTAGAATCTGGGAATATTCTTTAATATTTTATTTCTCTATATTAAGGAAGGGATTTGTTTGCCTTTACCATACATTTTCCAGAGAGGAAAATGCATGCCTATAGCAATGTATCTCATAGATTTTATTATGTCTTCTCTTACAAAAAACTTCATTTTGTTATATCATGAAATTAATTTGATGATTTCCTTGCTTAGAATTGCATTATGCTTGGTAATTAAAATCAATTTTATCCATGCATGTGATATGAACATAAAATTTTCCTTCCAAATTATTGAGTGCACAACAAGATTCTAAGCAATCTACTAAGTTTTAAATTTATAGAATCAATGGTATCACATAACATCTATGGATTGTTATTATCAACTAGTCATTTAAAATACAACAAGGAGAAAACTTTCTTTCACATTTTCAAATGATAACAATGATGTCAAAGTAAATATATGACTCATACCAATGCTTTCATAACAATATAAACTCCAAATGAAACATGCATATACAACCTTATCAATTATTTCCTCTAAAAGTACATTAGGTAGCAATGATACAATCTCCTTCCATCACAATAGGGCAACATAAGGGACTTTTCAAAATCATAAGGGACATGAACATTGAAAGATATGGACAATGACTAGCATGAACATTGTCCAACATGATCATTGAGAACATGAACAAGTTGGTGAATCCTCCTTCACAAATGAGGGCACAATGCCAATTTTTCTCATCCAACATCAATCTGCAAGATGATCATTGCAAGCCATTTACATTTCTCCCTTGGACACAAATCTGCATATGCAACACAACAAAATAACAAGGACCATGGGTGCTTTCCACTCAACCATAGGCCTCAAAGAGACCACCCCCACGCTAGGGAACAAGGCTCAAACTGGGATACACATACAATCTTTCAATGCATAAACATTAGGTTTTAGACTTGAACAATTCCCCCCCAAGGCTATTTCACAATGGCTTCATAGATGGAACCATAAACATAGGGTGAAGGTGTGTTCTAAAATGGAGAGTTGCCATACCAAACCATATCTGCAATAAACAATTTTCATGCCCTCTTAGGGCTATCATAATTCAGCAAATTTCATGCCCTCTGGGGGCTATCATAAATCAACAATTTAATGCCCTCTCGGGGCCTCCACATTTCCTCCTCCAAACCCACTACCATCAGCTGTAACTCCTCAAACTTCCTTTCTACACCATACTTTCCTTATCACCCCCAGCAAGATATGAATGGTTATGGCATACAATGGAGCCCATAGTCCAAGGATCTCAATACATTTTTTGAACCCAACTTAAGCCCTTCACCTTGGACTTTTCTTCCCTTCCCACAAGGGTGAGTATAAGTCCCATGCCCATAACAACACTCAAGCACAAAAAGAGAAAACAAAACCAAGTAGAAATAAAACAAGAAATTTTCAAGAGCACATCACATTTTCACAACACAATATCAACACCCATAATGCAACAAGGAAATAGAGGAAATCCAAACCTCATACTCACAATACTCTACACAATACAACAAGATGCACAATGGTGTCACACTAATCCACATGGAATGAACACCATTCAAGCACTCACATGAATGCTACTCAACAATGTAATGCAATGCATACTCCATTAATAAACTCCACACTCGCATATTTGCTTAACCATGCTAAAAGAAAGAAATGGAAAAGAAGCAAGTTTGAGATACCAACCTTGATCCAAGCTAGGGTAAGGATAGTTGTCGTAGGGTTCCGCTAATCTCCCTCCAAAACCTAATTGTCTCTAAAATTAGAGAGTGGGTAGACACCCCACTAGTTTGGCCAAGACCCTCTAATAAAACCTTCCCACTAACTTATTTTAGCAAAAACACTAAGCCACTACTTACAGACTTGTCTCCTCTAACGGTTCATTGATAGCCCTCACGAGCTCTCAGTTATGACCCTCAAAATATTGACCTCAAAATGCACTTAGAGCACCTTGGAGACTCCTCGGTATGGGGTGGCCACGAATGATGGATGGTCTATGTGGCTAGAGCAAGGATGTCACTAAGGTTCACCTGCCCACCTAGAGCTAATGGCACTGACAATTTGATGCCAAGATCAGCGGTTTCAAAGTTACGTTGTGGTGCACCTATGAACTAAGGCACACTACAAGTTTTGGCATTGAGCAAGATCATTGTGCTGAATCCAAATAGAATGTGATCTCTCAAAAATGAGATAGGTTATTTTAGGCTTCAATATCACCTTCTTGTAGCATTGATAGCCCTCACGAGCTTCAAGTTATGACCCTTGAAAGATCGACCTCGAAATGCACTTAGAGCACCTTGGAGACTCCACGGTACGGGGTGGCCACAAATGATGGATGGTCTCTGTAGCCAGAAAAAGAATGTGACTAGGGTTCACCCGCCCATTTGGAGCTGATGGCACTGATGATTTGGTGCTGAGATCAACGATTTCAAAGTTACACTATGGTGCACCTATGAACTGAGGCACATTGCAAGTTTTGGCATTGAGAGAGATCGTTGTGCCGAATCTAAACAGAATGTAATCTCTAAAAAATGAGATAGGTTATTAGTATCACTATCTTGTAGCATTTGACAGTTCATCGATAACCCTCATGAGCTTCGAGTTATGACCCTCGAAAGATTGAGCTCGAAATGCACTTAGAGCACCTTGGAGACTCCTTGGTACGAAGTGGCCACAAATGATGGATGGTCTCCATGGCCGAAACAAGAGTGTGACTAGGGTTCACCTGTCCATCCAGAGCTAATGGCGCTGATGATTTAATGCTAAGATCAGCAGTTTCAAAGTTACGTTATGGTGCACCTATGAACTGAGGCACACTACGAGTTGTGGCATCAAGAAAGATCGTTGTTCCGAATCCAAACAGAATGTGATCTCTCAAAAATGAGATAGGTTATTTTAGGCCTCAGTATCACCATCTTGTAGCATTTGATAGTTCATTGATAGCCCTCACGAGCTTTGAGTTATGACCCTCAAAAGATCAACCTAAAAATGCACTTAGAGCACCTTGGAGACTCCTCGGTATGGGGTGGCTGCAAATGATGGATGTTCTCTGTGATGGGAACAAGGGTGTGACTAGGGTTCACCCACCTATCTAAAGCTAATGGTGCTGACGATTCGATGCCAAGATCAACAGTTTCAAAAGTTATGTTGTGGTGCACCTATGAACTGAGGCACACTATGAGTTGTGGCATTGAGCAAGATCGTTGTGTTGAATCCAAACAGAATGTGATCTCTTGAAAATGACATAGGTTATTTTAGGCCTCAGTATCACTGTCTTGTAGCATTTGACATTTCATTGATAGCCATCACGAACTTTGAGTTATGACCCTTGAAAGATCGACCTCAAAATGCACTTAAAGCCCCTTGGAGACTCCTCAGTACAGGGTGGCCGCAAATGATGGATGGTCTCCATGGCTGAAACAAGGATATGAATAGGGTTCACCCACCCATCCAGAGCTAATGGCACTGACGATTTGATGCCACGATCAACAGTTTCAAAGTTATACTGTGGTGCACCTATGAACTAAGTTACACTGAGAGTTTTGGCATCGAGCAAGATCATTATGTCGAATCCAAACAGAACGTGATCTCTCAAAAATGAGATAGGTTATTTTAGGCATCAACATCACTATCCTATAGCATTCAATAGTTTATTGATAGCCTTCATGAGTTTTGAGTTATGACCCTCAGAAGATCGACCTCAAAATGCACTTGGAGAACCTTGGGGACTCCTCGGTACGGGGTGGCCACAAACGATAGAGGGTCTCCGTGCTTGGGACAAGGGTGTTACTAGGGTTCACCCACCCACTCAGAGCTAATGGCACTGATGATTCAAACAGTTCTAGCTGTTAGGAGTTAGATTTTGAAAAGTTATCAAGAAAATTGCATAAGTTGCTAAGTAACTTTTTGCAATTTTTGCGCTAAGACAATTTTATTTCAAATTTTATTGCAAATAAACTCTACAAACTCTTAGGGACCCTAATAATGTTCTAAACATCTAGACTTACTTAAAAAATAAGGAATTTACCAAAAATTCACTTTATTGTACCAATTGATGGCCAAGGCTTATAGTTGCACCATGGGGTCTTGTGTCCATTACAAATGTGGATGGTCATAGGGGGATCATTAGATCTATCCCTAGACCTTATTACATCAAGAAAAGAAAAATGATTAAGTGCTTTTCACTAGTGTTCCCTATATTTCATAAAATTTAAACTATAGAGTTTCCTTCCAAAATGCTCATGTAACCGTTACATTAAAGATTTGAATTTTCTAAAGCAATAAGCTAAATTTTAAGTGACTTATTGAATGTTTCAGCTTATGAAATGACTTGAGATTATTATGAGACCTTATTAGGACCTACATAATGACTCACTTACCCTATGCAAACCTAGACATTACTAAAGTTCAAATCTCATGGTCCTTTACAATTTTTCAATATGAAAGTCTTTCAAAACATTATACAATATTATGACTCTTTATGCTTTCAAATGGCATGATTGGTTTCAAAATGGAAGAAATCAAGTATTCTAATTGTTCATCCATGCTTTCTAATTTTATTTTATTGGATTAGTTTGATAAAAATAGTTTTAATAATCATAATGTCATCTTTATGTCAAATAAGGAAAAAACCAAATTTTTAATAAGATATCCGCAAGCAATTATCTTTCATATAGTTATAAATGCTCTTAAAATTGTCCTTATAGCCTTGTATCACATGCAAATATGATTTGCAAGAACTTGTTCAATATCTTCCTCTTATAATTCCTTACAAAGAACCTACCAAAATACAAATTAGAATGTGCAACTAATTTAACCTATCTCTTTCATTATTACAAAAACCATATACAAAAAAAGTTCACATTTTATATCATAATACATCATAAATCTTAGGAATTCTCCCCAATACCACCCTTTCCCCGCCCCACCCCCCCCCACCCCCCCCCCCCAGCTCTTAATGATGTACCTATATTCCAATATCATAAAAAAATTAGTAACTTATTGTATTAAACAAGATAATCATCAGTTCATTGAATCATTATGAAAAAAAAATAACATAAGAAGTAAATACACCTAGTCGAGTGTTCCAGTAAGGTCCTCTCTCTATTTTAGGGTCTCCAACAGGGCTTCATGATCAACATTAGCAATACGAAAAATTTCTTTTACTTTTGGTCTTCCTTGATGCTTAAACAACTTTACATTTGTTCCTATAATAAGATGCGAATATATGAGAATTACTTTTTGCTTCTGATAGTCTTCAAATGCAAGAATTTTGTTCCTTCTAAGCATGTATGTCCACAACCATTTTCCAGCGACAACTACTGAACCAGTAGGATATGTGAATCCATCATCATCTATGATTGGTTGTGCAAATTTTTGTTTACCTCTTACACAATGTGCTAACCAATAATTAGATTTTTCATCATTCCCTCTTGGTGCAACCAATGCAAAGACATGTCCTGGCTGAAGTAGATCTGATAGATGGTTATGCTCAAGTGAACTTTCCATGTCATCATTTTTGATAGAGGATATGATAGACAATGGAGTAAGATAATGTGGAGCCCATGTGTCCACCCACTCACTTGACTCACAGTGATCCCAATCACACTGAAAACAACTAGGACAAAAGCAAGCTAGTTGTCATGTCCAAATGGTCCATGTACTAGAATTAGAGCTCCAGAATGAATGCATTTTTGATGAGTCTCTCACTATAGCACAATCTAATCTATCAGCTATGGACCCTTCCTCAACCAACCAAAAGAACCTGCGTACCACTGAATCAAGAGCCCCCCCTGTGATAATGCTAAACTACACCAATCAACAATGCTACGAGCATCAAGAAGCTTTGCTGCTGAAATCTTCAGTTACTCTTTGACTAGAGCTCTCTTCACACATGCCCCCGCTCTAGCATGTTCCCCTTTTCCATGGTCAAACTCAAAAAAACTCCAAATATGAGGCACCCCTCTCTCTACGTGCATCCTACACAACCAATAAAACATGCGAGCATTCTTCAATTGACCTGTACAATTATCTGACCCAATGATATGTCTATCCATAGCACTTGCATGCTCATGTAAGAAATCAAAATAATTCTCGAAACAATGTTGCACAAACTTGTGAGAGTGAGATTTATCATCACTCATATAAAAATGATACTCTCTAATAATCTTTCTATTATCTTCCGCACTATTAGGGGCATGTCTATATGTTATGTGAACAAAAATAGCAATCTGAATAGAGTTGTAATACTAAGATTGTGTCTCATTTTGAGGTTGCAATGTGTAGTTCTCAACAAAATCAACAACTCATATAATAGTGCCAATGGGAAAAGTCTCCTTGCACATTCTAAATTGTTCATCCAACCATTGAGACCTATGACTATGTCTTGCATACTTGTAAAAAATATTTGCCTTGAAATCTGAAATAAAACTAGCCACACTGATATCTTTTCCAACCAATTCACATCTAGAGCTCTCACCTCCACTCTTCAATGTGTATTTCACCATTTCATATACCTTTTTTTTCAGTATTGTCTCTCCAAGATCTTGTTTGCACCCCTCATGGAAACATGTGTCAAACTTGGATAAGCCACCACATTTTGAACACTTCTCATTTAAGCAAGCCTTTCTATAAAAGAAACAACCATCAACTCTACGACATAAAAGTTGATCTAAGAATTCTCTTGATGATTTTGGAAGCTCACTAGCACCACAATCCTCCAACATTTCTTTACCATGCAAAGTAGAACGGATGGAGCGTAATAGTTCATAGTGCATAGAAAACTCAACATGATATTTGCAACAACTTGTATTTTGAATTTTGAGTGGAACAAAATAAAATGGCTTCAAAGATTCAAAAGCTCTTTGTGATATATGAAGACTTGGATGACTCTCTCAAAATTGTTTGAACAACATAGTTTGACAAAACTCCAAATAGTGTTTAGGATGTGGCGTGTGGTCTCTGATGCCAATTCTCAACTTTAACATGTCTTTAGCATTGGATGATACTCGTGAGTTAGAGTGCCAAAATTGTGTAATTTCTTCCTTCACATCATCAGATAGCTTCTTATCAAAATGTGGAAGTCTCCCACCAAATGCCCATGTTTCATTTTGGAGACGATCATCAATTTTCTCTCATTGACTAAATGCTCTTCTCAAAATAGTATGATTTAGATTCAAATCAATACAAGTTTGTCTCATATATCTAAGCTTTTTCAAATGATGACTTACCAAAGAGGTTGTAATAACCCTTCGAGTGGCTCTGTTATCCTTCTCCCTATTATTTTTCCCAATGCTATTGAGAGCACTAAAAGGATTCTTCACAATAATAAAATTTCTTTCCAACTTTTTATTGACACGAATCTTCAATTTAGAAAGCATAGGTCTCATCTTTTTCATCTTTAATAAGTGCATAAAAAATGAACATTGCTCTACCACTGTCTTGTTGCCAAAAAATATCTGATATAGTCTTGAAGCCCATAACGGAATGGTTCTTTCTAATTTTTTCCCTTCCAAACTAGTAATAATCATTTCATCAATTTCAATTATCCATTTTGGTGTTTTAGAACCTTCATGTCGATTATAATTAGGAGATATGTAACGTTCTTGTGCATTAGGTTCCTATGCATTGTAATGTTTGACATGGTCAA
This sequence comes from Cupressus sempervirens, assembly GCA_028749045.1. NCBI lineage: Eukaryota > Viridiplantae > Streptophyta > Pinopsida > Cupressales > Cupressaceae > Cupressus > Cupressus sempervirens. The sequence goes on from CM053783.1 coordinate 629,912,989, forward strand.
TTATGCAATTTGGATTATGACTTGGTAGCATTTCATCTTCAAAATTTTCATTCTCTAAATTTTGAATTTCGACATTATCATTTTCAATAGGTACATTTTGATTCCCCAACTATATATATTCATTATCTGACTTTATGATTTCACTTCGACTAATTCATCATCAACTTGACTGATATTTAGCATACCTTGTCTTTTTTTTCAGTGTTCCATTTTGTCTCTTTCCCTATATGCCACAATGTCTTCATTGGATATCTTCCTTTTGCATTTATCCTTTTGATGACTGTTGCTCCCCATTGAGATGACAAATTCGAACACCTAAGGTTATATTTTCAATTTTTTTTTGATTGGTTGGGCCCCAAAATACACTTTTTCGCAAAACTTGTGAAAAAAATTGAAAAAGTGATATTGTCGGGTCTGTAGGGAGAACGATATGCTGGAAATTGGTGCCAGGAGAGATTGGATATCCGATTTTCTCCAATGACATTTGGAGGGAGAACAGCCTTTGCTATAATAGTATTAATATAAGAATAATTATTGGAGGAAAATCGACTTTGGTTTATTAGTACTAATATATAGTATCAATATTATTATTATACCTATATTAGTATTCTTATTATTACTATAGATATAATAGTATTAATATATGGTGTTTATTTATATTATTATTATTATTATTATGCTACAATAGTATTAATAGTATATAAATATGTATGACCCCTTTTGACTCATATTAACCAATCTAATATGTCCCTAGGGGTCTTAGGACCCCTAGGGGCATATGTTGTCATTTAATGGGTCGTGGGGGGTCATAGGTAAACCTATGACCCCTTTTGACCCTTATTAATCATTCTAATATGTCTCTAGGGGTCCGCGGACCCCTAGGGACATATGTCATCATTTCATGGGTCAAAGGGGGTCATAGGTCACCCTATGAAGCCCTTTGACCCATATGAACGATTCTAATATGTCCCTAGGGGTCCTAGGACCCCTAGGGACATATGTCTTCATTTAATGGGTCGTGGGGGCTCATACATCACCCTATGACACCCTTTCACACATATTAACCATTATAATATGTCCCTAGGGGTCTTAAGACCCCTAGAGACATATCTCATCATTTAATGGGTCAAAGGGGGTCATAGGTCAACCAATGAAACCCTCTGACCCATATTAACAATTCTAATATGTCCCTAGGGGTCCCAGGACCCCTAGGGACATATCTCATCATTTAATGGATCGTGGGGGTTCATAGATCAACCTATGACCCCCTTTCACACATATTAACCATTATAATATGTCCCTAGGGGTCTGATGACCCCTAAGGACATATCTCATCATTTAACGGGTCATGGGGGCTCATAGGTCAACCTATGAACCCCTTTGACCCATATTAACCATTCTAATATGTCCCTAAGGGGTCCTAGGACCCCTAAGGACATATGTCATCATTTAATGGGTCGAAGGGGGTCATAGGTAACCCTATGACACCCTTTGACCCATATTAACCATTCTAATATGTCCCTAGGGGTCCTAGGACCCCTAGGGACATATGTCATCATTTAATGGGTCAAACAGGGTCATAGGTCACCCTATGACCTCCTTTGACCCATATTAACAATTCTAATATGTCCCTAGGGGTCCTAGGACCCCTAGGGACATATGTCATCATTTAATGGGTCATCGGGGGTCATAGGTCACCCTATGACCCCCATTCACATGTATTAACCATTATAATATGTCTCTAAGGGTCCTAAGACCCCTAGGGACATATGTTGTCATTTAATGGGTCAAAGGGGGTCATAGGTAAACCTATGACCCCCTTTGACACATATTAACCATTCTAATATGTCCCTAGGGGTCCTCAGACACCTAGGGACAAATCTCATCATTTAACGGGTCATTGGGGGTCATAGGTCAACCTATGAACCCCTTTGACCCATATTAACTATTCTAATATGTCAGACCCCTAGGGACATATCTCATCATTTAATGGGTCATGGGGGTTCATAGATCAACCTATGACCCCCTTTCACACATATTAACCATTCTAATATGTCCCTAGGGGTCCTAGGATCCCTAGGGACATATCTCATCATTTAATGTGTCAAACGGGGTCATAGGTCACCCTATTACACTGCTTGACCCATATATACCATTCTAATATGTCCCTAGGGGTCCTAGGACCCCTAACAACATATCTCGTCATTTAATGGGTCAAAGGGGGTCATAGGTCAACCTATGACCCCCTTTCAAACATATTAACCATTCTAATATGTCCCTATGGGTCCTACGACCCCTAGGGACATATGTCATCATTTAATGGGTGAAAAGGGGTAACCCATATTAACCATTCTAATATGTCCCCAGGGGTACTAGGACCCCTAAGGACATATGTCATCATTTAATAGGTTGTGGGGGGTCATAGGTCAAAGTATTACCCTCTTTGACCCATATTGACTATTATAATATGTCCTTAAAGGTTCTAGGACCCCTAGGGACATATGTGGTTATTTCATGGGTAGAAGGGGGTCATAGGGAAACCTATGACCCCCTTTCACACATGTTAACCATTCTAATATGTTCTTAGGGGTCCTAAGACCACTAGAGACATATCTCATCAATTAATGGGTCGAACAAGATCATAGGTCACCCTATGACCCCCTTTGACCCATATATACCATTCTAATATGTCCCTAGGGGTCCTAGGACCGCTAGGGACATATGTCATCATTTAATGGGTCAAAGGAGGTCATACATCACCCTATGACCCGATTTGACTCATATTAACCATTCTAATATGTTCCTAAGGGTCCTAGTGTTCTTAGGGGTCCTAAGACCCCTAGGGACATATGTTGTCATTTAATGGGTCGAAAGAGGTCATAGGTCACCTTATGACACCTTTGACCCATACTAACCATTATAACATGTTCCTAGGGGTCCTAGAAATCCTAGGGACATATGTCATCATTTAATGGGTCAAAGGGAGTCATAGGTCACCTTATGACCCCCTTTGACCCATATTAACCATTCTAATATGTCCTTAGGGGTTCTAGGACCCCTAGGGACATATATCATCATTTAATGGGTCAAAGAGGGTCATAGGTCACTTTGTGACCCCCTTTGACCCATATTAACGATTTTAATATGTCCCTAGGGGTCCTAGAACCCCTAGAAACATATGTCATCATTTCATGAGTCAAAGGGGGTAATAGGTCACCCTATGACCCCATTTGACCATATGAACGATTCTAATATGTCCCTAGGGGTCCTAGGAACCCTAGGGACATATGTCATCATTTAATGGGTCAAAGGAGGTCATAGGTCAACCTATGAACCCTTTTGACCCATATTAATCATTCTAATATGTCAGACCCTTAGGGACATATATCATCATTTAATGGGTCATGGGAGTTCATAGATCAACCTATGACCCCCTTTCACACATATTAACCATTCTAATATGTCTCTAGGGGTCCTAAGATCCCTAGGGACATATCTCATCATTTAATGTGTCAAACGGGGTCATAGGTCACCCTATGACCCCATTTGACCCATATATACCATTCTATTATGTCCCTAGGGGTCCTAGGACCCCTAGCGACATATCTCATCATTTAATGGGTCAAAAGGGGTCATAGGTCAACCTATGACCCCCTTTTAAACATATTAACCATTCTAATATGTCCCTATGGGTCCTACGACTCCTAGGGACATATGTCATCATTTAATGGGTGAAAAAGGGTCATAGGTCAACCTATGACCCCCTTTGACCCATATTAACCATTTTAATATGTCCATAGGGGTACTAGAACCCCTAACGACATATGTCATCATTTAATAGGTTATAAGGGGTCATAGGTCAAAGTATTACCCTCTTTGACCCATATTGACCATTCTAATATGTCCTTAAGGGTTCTAGGACCCCTAGGGACATATGTGGTCATTTCATGGGTACCCTATGACCCCCTTTCACACATGTTAACCATTTTAATATGTCCCTAGGGGTCCTAGGACCCTAGGGACATATCTTATCAATTAATGGGTCAAATAAGGTCATAGGTCACCCTATGACCCCCTTTGACCCATATATACCATTCTAATATGTCCCTAGGGGTCCTAGGACCACTAGGAACATATGTCATCATTTAATGGGTCAAAGGGGGTCATAGGTCACCCTATGACCCGATTTGACCCATATTAACCATTTTAATATGTTCCTAAGGGTCCTAGTGTTCTTAGGGGTCCTAGGACCCCTAGGGACATATGTCGTCATTTAATGGGTCGAAAGCGGTCATAAGTCACCTTATGACACCTTTGCACCATATTAACCATTATAATATGTCCTCAGGGGTCCTAGGAAGCCTAGGGACATATGTCATCATTTAATGGGTCGAAGGGAGTCATAAGTCACCTTATGACCCCCTTTGACCCATATTAACCATTCTAATATGTCCCTAGGGGTTCTAGGACCCCTAGGGACGTATGTCATCATTTAATGCGTCAGAGGGGATCATAGGTCACCCTGTGACCCCTTTTGATCCATATTAACGATTTTAATATATCCCTAGGGGTCCTAGGACCCCTAGAAACATATGTCATCATTTCATGGGTCAAAGGGCGTAATAGGTCACCCTATGACCCCATTTGACCTATATGAACGATTCTAATATGTCCCTAGGGGACCTAGGAACTCTAGGGACATATGTCATCATTTAATGGGTCAAAGGGGGTCATAGGTCACCCTATGACCCCTTTTCACACATATTAACCATTATAATATGTCCTTAGGGGTCTTAGGACCCCTAGGGACATATGTCATCATTTAATGGGTCAAAGGGGGTCATAGGTCACCCTATGACCCCCTTTGACCCATATGAATGATTCTAATATGTCCCTAGGGGTCTCAGGACCCGTAGGAACATATCTCGTGATTTAATGGGTCGTGGGGTGTCATAGGCCAACCTATGACCCCCCACGACCCATTAAATGACCAAATATGTCCCTACGAGACTTAGGACTCCTAGGAACATATTAGAATCGTTAATATGTGTGAAAGGGGGTCACAGGGTGACCTATGACCCCCTTTGACTCATTAAATGATGACATATGTCCTTAGAGTTCCTAAGACCCCTAGGGACATATTAGAATCGTTCATATGGGTCAAATGGGGTCATAGGGTGACCTATTACCCCCTTTGACCCATATTAAGCATTCTAATATGTCCCTTGGGGTCTTGGGATCCCTCAAGATATATGTCATCATTTCATGGGTCATGGGGGTTCATAGGTCAACCTATCACCCCCTTTAACCCATATTGACAATTTTAAAATTTCCCTAAGGGTCCTAAGACCCCTAGAGACATATGTCATCATTTCATGGGTCAAAGAGTGTCATGGGTCAACCTATGACCCCCTTTCACACATATTAATCATTCTAATATGTTCCTAGGGGTCTTAGGACCCCTAGGGACATATGTCATCAATTAATGGGTCGAAGGGGGTCATAGGTCACCTTATGACCCCTTTTGACCCATATATAAAATTTTAATATGTCCTTAGGGGTCGTAGGACCCCTAGGGACATATGTCATCATTTAATGGGTCAAAGGTGGTCATAGGTCAGGCTATGACCCCCTTTAACCCATATTAACCATTCTAATATTTCCTTAGGGGTCCTAAGACTCCTAGGGACATATGTCATCATTTAATGGGTCAAAAGGGGTCATAGGTCAACCTATGACCCCCTTTGACCCATATTAACCATTCTAATATGTCCCTAAAGGTCCTCGGACCCCTAGGAACATATCTTTTCATTTAACAGGACATGGGGGGTCATAGGTCAAGCTATGAACCCCTTTTACCCATATTAACCATTCTAATATGTTCATAGGGTTCCTAGGACCCCTAGGGACATATCTCATCATTTAATGAGTCGTCGGGCTTCATAAATCAATGTATGACCCCCTCTCACACATATTAACCATTCTAATATGTCTTAAGGGGTCCTAAGACCCCTAGGGACATATCTCATCATTTAATGGGTCAAAATAGGTCATAGGTCACCCTATGACCCCTTTTGACCCATATATATCATTCTAATATGTCCCTAGGGGTCTTAGGACCCCTAAGGAAATATCTCATCAATTAATGGATCGTGGGAGGTCATAGGTCAACTTGTGACCCCCTTTCGCACATATTAACCATTCTAATATGTCCCTAGGGGTCTTAGGACCTCTACAAACATATCTCATCATTTAATGGGTCAAAGGGAGTCATAGGGTAACCTATGACCACCTTTGACCACTATTAACCATTCTAGAGACATATGTCATCATTTATTGGGTCGAAGGGGGTAATAGGTCACCTTATGACCCCCTTTGACCCATATTGACCATTCTAATATGTCCCTAGGGGTTCTATGACCCCTAGAGATGTATGTCATTATTTAATGAGTCAAAGGGGGTCATAGGTCACCCTGTGACCCCCTTTGACGCATATTAATGATTTTAATATGTCCTTAGGGGTCCTAGGACCCCTAGAGACATATGTCATCATTTCATGGGTCAAAGGGGGTAATAGGTCACCCTATGACCCCATTTGACCCATATGAACGATTTTAATATGTCCCTAGGGGTCCTAGGAACCCTAAGAACATATGTCATCATTTAATGGGTCAAAGGAGGTCATAGGTCACCCTATGACCCCCTTTCTCACATATTAACCATTATAATATGTCTTTAGGGGTCTTAGGACCCCTAGGGACATATGCCGTCATTTAATGGGTCAAAGGGGGTCATAGGTCACCCTATGACCCCCTTTGACCCATATGAATGATTCTAATATGTCCCTAGGGGTCCTAAGACTCGTAGGGACATATCTCGTGATTTAATGGGTCGTGGGGTGTCATAGGTCAACGTATGACCCCCCACGACCCATTAAATGACCAGATATGTCCCTACAGGTCCTAAGACCCCTAGGAACATATTAGAATCGTTAATACGTGTGAAAGGGGGTCACTGGGTGACCTATGACCCTCTTTGACTCATTAAATGATGACATATGTCCCTAGGGTTCCTAAGACCCCTAGGGACATATTAGAATCGTTCATATGAGTCAAATGGGGTCATAGGGTGACCTATTACCCCCTTTGATCCATATTAAGTATTTTAATATGTCCCTTGGGGTCTTGGGATCCCTCGAGATATATGTCATCATTTAATGAGTCATGGCGGATCATAGGTCAACCTATGACCCCCTTTAACCCATATTACAATTTTAAAATGTCCCTAAGGGTCCTAGGACCCCTAGGGACATATGTCATCATTTCATGGGTCAAAGAGTGTCATGGGTAAACCTATGACCCCCTTTCACACATATTAATCATTCTAATATGTCCCTAGGGGTCTTAGGACCCCTAGGGACATATGTCATCAATTAATGGGTTGAAGGGGGTCATAGGTCACCCTATGACCCCCTTTGACCCATATATAAAATTCTAATATGTCCTTAGGGGTCGTAAGACCCCTAAGGACATATGTCATCATTTAATGGGTCAAAGGGGGTCATAGGTCAGGCTATGACCCCCTTTAATCCATATTAACCATTCTAATATGTCCAAGGTCGACATATGTCGTCATTTAATGAATCGTGGGGGGATTATAGGTCACCCTATGACCCCTTTTCACATGTATTAACCATTATAATATATCCCTAGGGGTCCTAAGACCCCTAAGGACATATGTCATCATCTAATGGGTCAAAAGGGGTCATAGGTCAACCTATGACCCCCTTTGACCCATATTAACCATTCTAATATGTCCCTAGGGGTCCTCGGACCCCTAGGAACATATCTTTTCATTTAATAGGTCATGTGGGGTCATAGGTCAACCTATGAACCCCTTTTACCCATATTAACCATTCAAAAAATGTTCATAGAGGTCCTAGGACCCCTAGGGACATATCTCATCATTTAATGAGTTGGCGAACTTCATAAATCAACGTATGACCCCCTCTCACACATATTAACCATTCTAATATGTCTTTAGGGGTCCTAGGACCCCTAGAGACATATCTTATCATTTAATGGGTCAAAGGAGGTCATAGGTCACCCTATGACCCCTTTTGACACATATATACCATTCTAATATGAACCTAGGGGTCTTAGGACCCCTAAAGAAATATCTCATCATTTAATGGGTTGTGGGAGGTCATAGGTCAACCTATGACCCCCTTTCGCACATATTAACCATTCTAATATGTTCCTAGGGGTCTTAGGACCCCTACAAACATATGTCATCATTTAATGGGTCAAAGGGGGTCATAGGTCAACCTATGACCACCTTTGACCACTATTAACCATTCTAGGGACATATGTCATCATTTAATGGGTCGTGGGGGGTCGTAGGTCAACCTATGACCCCCTTTGACCCATATTGACCATTCTAATATGTCCCTAAGGGTCCTAGGACCCCTAGGGACATATCTCATCATTTCATGGGTCAAAGACGATTATAGGTCAACCGATCACCCCTTTTCACACATATTAACCATTCTAATATGTCCCTAGGGGTCCTAGGACCCCTAGGGACATATGTCATCAACTAATGGGATGAAGGGGCCTATGACCTCGTTTGACCCATATATACCATTCTGATATGTCCTTAGGGACATATGTCATCATTTCATGGGTCAGAGGGGGTCATAGGTTACCCTATGACCCCCTTTGACCCTTATTAATCATTTTAATATGTCCCTAGGGGTGCTATGACCCCTACATATATATGTCATCATTTAATGAGTCGAAGGGGGTCATAGGTCACCCTATGACACCCTTTGAGCCATATTAACCATTCTAAAATGTCCCTAGGGGTCCAACGACCCTTAGGGACATATGTCATTTTTTAATGAGTTGAAGGGGGTCATAGGTCACCCTATGACCCCCTTTGGACCATATTTTTCATTCTAATATGTCTTTAGAGGTCCTACGACCCCTAGGGACATATGACATCATTTATAGGGTCAAATGGGGTCATAGGTCACCCTATGACCCCCTTCCACCCATATTAACAATTCTAATATGTCCCTAGGGGTCCTAGGACCCCTAGGGACATATGTCGTCACTTCATGGGTCAAAGGTGGTCATAGGTCACCCTATCACCCCCTTTGACCCATATGAACGATTCTAATATGTCCCTAGGGTTCTTAGGACCCCTAGGGACATATGTCATTATTTAATGGATCAAAGGGGGTCATAGGTCACCCTATGACACCCTTTCACACATATTAACCATTGTAATATGTCCTTAGGGGTCTTAGGACCCCTAAGGACATATGTCATTATTTAATGGGTCAAAGGGGTTCATAGGTCACCCTATGACCCCCTTTGACCTATATGAACAATTCTAATATGGCCCTAGGGGTCCTAGGACCCCTAAGAACATATGTCATCATTTAATGGGTCAAAGGGGGTCATAGGTCACCTTATGACCCCCTTTGACCCATATGAACAATTCTAATATATCCCTAGGGGTCCTAGGACCCATAGGGACATATGTCGTTATTTAATGGGTCAAAGGGGGTCATCATTTAATCGGTCAAAGGGGGTCATAGGGTGACCTATGACCCCCTTTGACTAATATGAACGATTCTAATATGTCCCTAAGGGTCCTAGGACCCCTAGGGACATATGTTGTCATTTAATGGGTCAAAAGGGGTCATAGGTCACCCTATGACCCCCTTTGACCCATATTAACCATTGTAATATGTCGCTAGGGGTCCTAGGACCCCTAGAGACATATGTCATCATTTAATGCATCAAAGGGGGTCAATGGTTGACCTATGACCCCTTTTGACTCATATATATTAATTATATATATATATATATGTATGTATTGTAATAAGATTAACATAATATATTATTATATATTAATAGATTATATCTTATATCTTTACATTACGTTATTATATATATATATATATAAAATATTAAAATACGTATTTACATAGTAATATAAGTTAAATAATTTATAAATCATAAGCTATAACTTTTAAACACAATTTTCCCTCCAAAATGGGTTCAGATTTGAAATTTCCCACCCAAATTCCGTCGAATCACATCGAATATCCAATTTCAAATCGGATAGCTGATTAGGGTTGGTATTTACCAAGCCTTCCCGGTCAACCCAAAATGTGTTTGAAGAAGGTTTTAGTGATACTCAGACTTCGGGTAGCTATCTGACAATGTTATTTTGATCGAAATTGAAAGAAATGAAAAAGATTTTTTAATATTGCTCTCGAGATTCCATCAATATAATTTCTATCAAATTCTAAGAACGATAAGTATTTATTAGTTAATTATCAATGAAGATTATTGTAAAGTGTTGATTGACATACTGATTGAAAAATAACTATAACTTTCAAACAGGATAACATTTTTAAAATTGTGTCACATTCTATACTTCGCCTAGGATAAGAAAAAAAAATAAAATTTGGTAAAATTTTCTATTAGTTAAGGTGGTCAGGCACGGGACTTCCTTTTTTCCAAAGAAGTCTTGGTAGAAAATTCATATTTAATTATTTATTTGGAATAAAAATACTGAAAAATATGTGTCACATCCGGGCATGAGTCTACTTTTCATTTCTATAATTATATTAAAAAAATATTAGCATTTGATTTTGATTAAGGTGGTCAGACATACATCTACTTTTTATTTTTGCCTTGAAATTTTTGTAGTACTGCATTAAAATTCAAACTTTTGACCAATCAATTATTTTTTTCTCCTGATAAGGCCTAGTAGTTTAGAAACTAAATTCAATTTCTTACAGATTATTTTCTTACAACTTTTTGATATAAAGTCCAGAACCACTTTAAAATTATGTGTCAAGTTGACATAACCCTGATTTGTTGGTTTTTCACTACCACTTAAAGCCATAGTTTAGTTGACCATGATCCTGCACATACACTATACTCATTGTTAAGAATGAAATTAAATTAGTTTTATAGTTATGGTTTAACAAGATTAGGATATAAAAAGTAAGAACTTGTTTTTAAAAATAATTGTGTGAGACTGCTTGGAATCTGATACCCGAAATAGCATCACTACAGGATTTCCTAGCTAAGAAAAGGGTTTCCCTTAATCATCTATGATTCTCCATACTCCACCTTAAAAAGTTCAACAGAAATTCAAGTAGTTTCAAACAATAAATATGGTGATTTTGTATCATTGTAAAACAAAACGCATACTTTCTAAGCCTATGGAGGTCCTCCAAAAGTTATAATTAAAAACCATCTGTTAAAGAAGATCAAAAACATTATTATTATGATAAGCTTCCACGAAAAACCACTTTAGAGTCAGTTCAAAGAAATTTGTTGGATGACTAAAATTGAACTCTCATTTTAAAAAAAAAGTATTTTCTGATTGTAGAACTTTATAAAACTAGTTTGAAAACGAAAAAAATTACTATTCTTAGTTAGGGTATGTAATCCTTTGATTTGACAATTTAAAATCAGTAGAGAACATTCTGTTCTAGTTAAAATCCTTTTCCATTATTCAAGTAGTCTATTAACGTTGAGCTATTTATAAAAAAAATGAGCCTACACATTGATCAGGAAAAATTATTAGTTGAGGCTTTTGAGTGCATTATTTCCCTCACTTCCATCACAATGTGAGGAAACTCATAAAAAATAGATACAACACAACTTGAATGTATCCCAAGTCGATGAAGAGAAACTTCTGCTCCACCAATACCAAAAAACAAAGAAAGTACTTTGATGCCATCAAGATATAATGATTTCAAGACTAATAAATGATATGCAACTATATCTATTTGGAATGAATCACCCAAACAACACAAGCGATCAGTCGGACAAGAAGTTTCATGAGTGTGATCTCTATCAAATCCTAATATAAGCTCTATTTCATGGAGCTCTAGAGGGACGAGGTCACCTGGCCCCACCCATACCAAATTCCACTCTTCACACTTTTGAAGTATATATTTCTGCGCACTATCTTGCAGTTGCCCTTGTGAATTCCGAATCATAACTCTCAGTTGATCAATAAGGATAGTGTCACATCATCTTGAGTCTATGGAATTCAATTTTGTCCTCTAATCCCATGAAGGCCAATACTTTTTTATTTGCAGAAGTGCTTCCTGAATAGTCATGGGGGGGAGAGGTTCTGCTTGAAATCGCTCTTCTATTGGAAGGTTATGCACATACCCTCTTGCTCTTCTGGAAGCTGAAAAGAACATTAAGTCCACCAACTCTGGTTCAACACTATTAAATTGTTCGCATATTGTCTTCCAAATATCCTTCGATGCAAAAGCATCATTCTCATAGTATAAAAAAGGTGGCCCTTGCATGAATGCATTGATTTCCTTTGAATGCTAGCCAATAGGTTTCCTAGGAACTCCAAAACCAATTAGTTCCTTGGGATACAAATTAGGGACTGCATCACATACTTCAAACATTGCTTGCTTGTCTTGCATACCCTCTATGTATTTTTCATACTTCAACACTTTCATTATCTATGTTACAATTTTTAAATATCAACTTCTTTTCAAACTATTGAATTTCATCCTGAATTAAATGTATTTTTAAGTGTACAATCATAAGTTCTTATTTATCAAATTTAGTTTATTAAAAAACTATATAATTTAATAATTTAAATTGATTGTACCATGGATGAATTTAATAATTTAAATTCATTTATCAACCTTTTTTCAAACTAGATTGAATTTCATAAGTGAAAATTAAACGTGTGTTTTTTAAAATTGTAAGATTCTAAGTTCATAGTTATCATTTAGGTTAGTTTATTAAAAAACTATATATTTTAATGTTACTTTATTACATCTATGGTCATGTACTCTAAAAGTTTAAATTAGTTTAAATTAATATTTTTTTTAATATTATATTTTTTTTAAGTTCTCTAAAATAATGTATTGGCTTACCTAATTAACATATTTTTATCCACATAAAACTAATATTTATCTTTAGTAGGTTAGTAATTGATAATTTAAGAAATATGTATCTTTCTAACTTCCTACTAATTGATAATTGATATACATGTACACACGTCTCAAGATCATGTTCTATAGCTATAACACAAAAAAATACACATATGTACACATATACACGTCTCAAGAAAAAACATCTACAAATCTAATATATCTCTATGCATCTGAAATGCAAACTGTAAATCTCAAATAAATTAATGTATGTAGCAAAACATAAAAAGTCATATATACTTACATGTGATGGTATCTAACTACTGAAATACTCAATAATCAAATAAATACTGAAAGTACATACATGTCATCAAGGAACTGAAATACACATGTGTACATGTAAACTGGACCTCCAATATATAAATGCATCAAAAAATATATAAATCTGATCTACTACTAGAGGGACCCCTCAAGACGCATACGAACAGAACGACCCTCTAATCAAGTCTCCTATACATCCTCTAGCCGAGGTGCATCAACCATGCCCTACAAATATATATACATATATACATATATGTGTTAGAGTTCTATCTTTAAAACATATATATACATACGTGCATCATGTACATGTACATTCAAATTAAATACGAGCTTGCATATATATAGATATATATCTAGTTTTCAAAATATTTAAATAACTTTAAACAAACTATTTAAAACTCAAGTACCTGAGCACTACCAGGTGCCTCAATAGAATCATCTCTCTCATGTACATGATGCCCTGAACCAACTGTATGTGTAACCATGTGCTCAGCGACTTGTGCCTACATGATTTATTACGAGTTAAAGATTAAATTAAATATCTACATATATATATATATATATATATATATCTGAACTAAATTTTTCAATAAATGAACATATTTTTTAATTTCATATATATTTAAAATTAAAAATAAATTATATATGTACCTGGGTCTTCGAAGGTGGAGGATGATCAGTAGACTCCATCGTATCATCTACTAATGCACCTGAGCCTGAAACTCCATGTCCAATTGCTAGTAAATCTGAGTGAAGTGGACTGTGTAACTGGCTAGGTACATTTGGTGTAGAATCAGTGCTACCAGGTCCGAACAACAGGTCCATGTATGATGAAATATCCAAGCTCAAACTAGTATCAATCTCAGACAGGCCTCGCAATTGCTCACCAAAATCATCAAGAACCTCAGCTGTGATATGGACATCTCCAACTTGTATGCTCGAGTCATCTATAGAGTGTCGTGAGTCTGGTGTCGAATATTGTGAGCTATGGACAGGTGTATCATCTGTCACTGGTGTGGTGGCTTGTGTTTGTGGAACTATGTCAGGGCTCTGATGCTATCTAACAACATCCATCACCGAGTGTATTGGAATCCTCTGTGTATCGAAAATATAGCTAATAAAGTGCAACATATCCTCCAAAAAATACAGTGCCATATCCATATGTGTCTGCTGTCTAGAAAGATCATGAATATCGCCTGGCATTAGTAACCTAGCAGCTCTATATGCATCATCAGAGGAGGCACCTGAATTGCTACTAGATGCCTATGAAGATGGTCGACCAAGTGGATAAGGACATCAACTATAAAGATAACAATCAATAGAATCTGATGTGATACTAGCCGCCGTAGATGCAATGTGCCCAATAGTGTCAATTGCTTCCCTCTGGGAAGCAATGACAACTCTATCTGCAATAGGCACATGTGTAGTAATCATAGGAGGCATCCTCAGTCCAACAAACTATCTAAGATTTGCATGTGGCAGACGATCTACACTATAGTATTGGTCACGATCTACGATCCGACCATGCACCTATCCGCAATAATCAGGAATATCCAAGTAGTTGACATTGAGCCCTATATGAAACTACGCATACAATTGTTGTAAAAAATAAAGGGGTATCTGGTCGTTATTAGGATAATGACCATATGCAGCTAAAAATCGCGGATAGATCATGCTAGCAATAATAGGGTCTCTACATCATGTGACTCTGTAGCCTCTCACCCTACCCTGTGTTCCCTCATAAGCTAGAAAGAGCTCTCTCTAGATGACGTCTTTGGGGGCTACCCTCTTGATGTCATCGAATGATGCATTTCCTAAAACCTCAACCCTAAGCTCCCTAGATATGGAAGCTAATATGGCAGGAGTAAATGAATGGTGAGCTCTAAACCTAGCTGTCAAATCTTGTAAACTCCTACATATCATAGTACATATGTCTCTATAAATACCATCATCAGAGGTCAATATAGAGTGCTACAGTCTCGCAACCTCTTGCTCTGAAAATGAAAATAAAGCATCGATATCGATGCATGGAGGTGGTGCAACAGGACCTCCAGTAGGAGCTGTAGGTGCAGCCTGACCTGGAACAAGAGTTGCACCAAGAGCCACGACAGGACCTACACCACCAAGAGCCGCACCAAGAGCCAAAACATGAGCTACGCAACGAGCCCTGCGTCGAGGTACATGACGAGCCCCACCAGACGCTGCAGCATGAGCCCCACCATGAGCTGCACGAGGAGCCAGATCAGGAACTACATTAGGCACTACAACAAGAACTGCATCAACCTGTGCCGCAATAGGAGCCATAGGAGGAACTACATCAGGTGCCGCACCTGGAGCCGCATCAAGCTGATCATGTGAAGCCATATCTTTAGAAATGTATGAAGAGCTAAACTGCCTGCTGTACACACAATTTTTTATTTTTAACATTAAAAATTATACGCATGTAATTGAACATACATCACATATCATGGACCTAGATAATCTGTAACACATCTAGACCTAGATTAATTTGCATATAAGTATAAGATAACTTTAAAGTTGAGAGTTTGGTTATGGTTAGAGTTAATTTATTGTTCTAGGATTTTATTATAATTTGGGGGGTATTATTAGAGAATTCAATTATAGGGTAATAAATTATTTATATTACTCTTAAATGATAATATTTCGAGGTTTATGTTTCAAGTTGGGTTACATATATATCATTTAAAACAAGGGTCATACAACATGTATGTACATGTGTTTGAATGTATGTGCATGTATCTCAAATGTAATTTTTAACAATTTAGGATTAGGGTCAACTTGATTTAATTTTATGTAAGTTAGGCCTCAATTAGGTTTTAAAATAGGGTTTTAGTGTAATTAGGCTCAATTTTAGGGTAAGATTTAAGACCTTATGACATTGTTAGAGTTTATACGAACTTACATAATTTGTAGCATTAAATTTAGGGGTTAATATTAAGGTCCATGGTTAAGAATTTAGGATAAGGGAACTTAGCATATTAAATTTATGATTTGGTTCAAGATTATGATTTAGGGTATTTATTATCATTTATAATCCTGGGTTTAGAAATTAAATTTTAAGATCAAGGTTAGGGTTAGGGTTTGGATAATGGTTAGGGTTAGGATTTGGTTAGGTTAGGGTTAGGGTTTGGATGTACATGTATGTTATGTTCATACCTAGATATGCAAATTAATCTATATTCTTATATATGTATAATTTAGGATCTCCCCTTAAGACATGTCATTGAATTATATAGTTAATTATATACTTCTAATTATTAAGACATTAAAAATAATAACATATGTACATTTAAACATGAATATTTAAAACATATGTATGCACGTCTATATCTAACACATGAACATATTTACATGTACATTTATGAAATAAAATATACATTTTAATCTACATTCTTATGTATAATTTAGGATCTCTCCTTAAGACATGTGTTATTAAATGTAGTTAATTACATTTAGTTATAAGATAAATTAAGATCAATAGTTAACATATACACAAATTATACATATAAAAATGTGAATTTATTAAAAACATGTACATACATCTACTTTTAACCATGAACAAATATACATGTACATCTATGTTCAAAATAAAAAATTATGCATTCTAATCTATATTTTTACATGTACAATTTAGGATCTAGACCCTTAAGATATGTCATTTAATTAAACTTCTAAAATTAAGACATTAAAGTGAATGTTCTATCATTGTAAAACAGAACGCATACTTTCTAAATTTTGCAATGTTTTTCTAATGTTTTTGTAAATTTGTTTTCTAAATTTTATATTATTATAAATTTTATAATATTTTTCTAATATTTTTTAAAATTTGTTTTCTAAATTTATATTATTATAAATTTTCTAACATTTTTCTAATGTTTTTTCTAAATATGTTTTCTAAAATTTATATTAAATTATAAATTTTCTAATGTTTTTGTAATGTTTTTTTCTAAATTTGTTTTCTAAATTTTATATTAAATTCTAAATTTTCTAATTTTTTTGCAATATTTTTTTTTAAAAATTGTTTTCAAAATTTTATATTAATTTATAAATTTTCTAATTTTTTTCTAATGTTTTTCTAAATTTAATTTTTAATTTTTTTAAATATTTTTTCTAAATTTTATATTAAATAATAAATTCTCTAATATTTTTGTAATGTTTTTTCTAAATTTTCTAATTTTTTTGTAATTTTTTTCCTAATTTTTCTAATTTTTTTAATGTTTTTTCTAAATTTTCTAATTTTTTAAAATATTTTTTATAAATTTGTTTTCTAAATTTTATATTAAATTATAATTTTTCTAATGTTTCTGTAATGTTTTTTCTAAATTTTCTAATTTTTTTGTTATGTTTTTTTTAAAATCTTCTAATATTTTTTCTAAATTTTCTAATATTTATTTAATGTTTTTTTACTTTTTTTTCCTAAATTTTATATTAAATTATAAATTCTCTAATGTTTTCATAATGTTTTTTCTAAATTTGTTTTCTAATGTTTTTCCTAAATCTTATATTATTTTTCCTAATGTTTTCTAAAATTGTTTTCTAATGTTTTCTATATAATATTTTTCTGTTTTCTAAATTAATATAAATAAACAATAAAAATATTAAATTAAAATTTAGATATGCTTTCAAAACCATTAAAAAAATAAATAACATTCAAATATGCTTTAAAAACATAAAAAAAATGTATTGAAAACATTAAAATCTACTTTGATAACATAAAAAATACTTTAAAAATGTTGAAAATATTAAATTAATAATATTTTGACATACCTGATGATGAAAATCAGAACGAAAGTGATAGGATGATGCTGAACGAGGTAGCACAAATGACACATTCGCCCGAACACTCAAAATGAATAGTAGTCATCGTGAAAATGAATTGGAAAAGTTAGAAAAGTGATTTTAACCGCCAGAAATCCATGCGGTATATGTTCGCGCGAACATGCGTCTCTTATATGTTCACGCGAACATATCAATGAGGTTCGTGTGAACGTGCGGTGTTTGGAATTGCAAAAATTTTGCAACTTTTCTAAGTTTGTTCGTCCCACTAAAGTGGAACCCATTATTATGGGTTCACCCACCTGAAAAAATAAATATAACATTAGTAACTATGTATGAAAATTATTTAGTACAACTAATGAAAAACTACATAAAATTTACCTTACGTGATTCAATATGATGTGGAAGAAATATTTTGAAAACTACATAAAATTACCTTATGCAATTCAATATGATAAAGAAGAATATTTTTGAAGCTATAGTAAAATAGAGATACAATGGTTTGATAAGAAATAATTTTTTGGGTGATATGATTGTTTTATATAGATACAAATTGAAATAAGTATAAATTAGTAACAAATAAACTTATATATATATATATATATATATCTAAAATAAACCAAGAGATATCCTTCTCGAGGTGCCTATTTTCATAATCCCATAATTTTCATCATTGCATATTTATGTGAGTCTAAGAGGGGTGAGAAAATGATTGAAGACTCTTGATCTACCTCACTTTTACTTATAGTTGCTCTCTACAATTTTTATGATTTTAGTGATAATTATATTTATTTTACTTCTATTTTGTTTTTTTGACATGTAAATGAATGTCAATTTTTTTTCAAAATGGAAAATGTTTACATTGAAGATTACTGCCACTGTAGAAAGCCTCTCGGCTTAAAAAAACTCATATTTACAACAAGTTTCTAATTTTTTCATATTTTATTTGAAAACAATTCTAAATATAATAATAATAATAAAAAAATTTTAAAAAAATAAAATAAGGGGATGATCCCGCATCATTGTAATCACAAGCCTTGTTTGTTTGAGGTCTAGTGATCGACTCTTGGTGAGGTGGATGTGTTGCAGGTGGGGCCATTAAGGCCAATTCAACCTCCACACTTGTATGTTCATTGGTGGCTCGGTGATGATGCTCATCCATGTGCTGAGCAGGCATTAGCATGAAATATAGAGGCTCCCCATGCCTTGGTTTGGAAGGAGGTCCCAAGTTCAGTCTACCTATAATTTAAGCTGGTGGTAAGTGGTAGCCACTTTAGGAGTCATAAGGAATGATTTGAGGTGGTTGGAGTGATAAGGTAAAAAGGATAAGGAGGTAATAGGATGGAGAGATAAGGAGAATTCTTGGAGCGATAAGGCGATGGGAAGTATAAATATAGGTGTATCGAGGAGGCATCGAGGCCTCAACAACCACATTCTCATCAGGGATGGGGTCCCCTATTAATGTGACTCCACTAGTTCAAAGCTCCAGTCAAAAGCACTTGAATTTTTTTTAATTTTTTTTTAAAGTACAAATTAGTCATATATTAAAAAAAATAGATGCTTCTAAATTAATAATATAAGAAAATTTTAAAATATAAGAATAATTTTATTTATAAGATAAAAAGTATAAAATCATAAAAAATATAAAATCAAGTAGGCAACTTTCTAAAATTCATATATTTAATTTTTAAAATGCTAAATCAATATAAGTATAAACAAGTTTCTAAATGCATATACTTTATAATTTTTTTAGAAAAATAATAACCATTACAAATTACAATGAATTATGATAAAAAATATTAATATAAAGATATAATAAATTACATAAATTATGTTTTGACAGTTACATAATAGTATTATTTATTAGTAATTTGGGTTTCTAAAATTTATATATTTTATATTCTAAATTACTACTAATAAACACAAACATATATTAATATTAATAAAATATAAATATATATAGAGATATAGATATTAAAATTTGGTATTTTTTTAATAGGTATTAAAATATTCTATATTTTATCATACATATATTGCATATATTTTATGTAATAATATATCTATATTGCTAAGTAAAATATTATATTATCCCATAATAGATTTTGATGGTTTATCAAGAAATTTAATTATCAAATTTATGATTTAAAAAAAATTAAGCTCATTGATGTGTACAGTCTTTAAAAAAAATTGTCTATCAAAGATGGTTAAAAATAGAAAAACAACCAATACCACCATCAATTTGTGTCTTACCTCACTTGACTTGTGTGATATTTTTTCTTCTATTTCTTAATATTCTAATAAGATGGATATTGGAGTGTAATTTGAAAAGATAAATTAGATAAACATACTTGAATATAAAATATGTATTGTTAATTTATAATTTCAATATTACTATGTAGATTGTCAAATCTTTCAATGTTATATTCATTATGCCGTAGGTGTTCCCTAGTTGAATGTGATGAGCTCAGTTTGACATCCAATGGTTGACAACCATGGAGAGCAAATGACTGCCATTGAGATGCTTTCAACCATTGATCTTTTTGGTTTTTCAAATAATGGCTTGAGAAATTGCATCATCGCTATAACAGTGAGAGGATGTCCAAACGCATGCACTAAGCAACTTGATAGGCATTGTGTGGAGATATTTAGATGATTATAGCCTTCTCACTAACACCAATGGGATAGCTATTCACATTACATTTTTTCCGCCGAAGATATTGACTCCATCACCAATGGCTTTTGTCTTTTTCAAGTTTCCATTGTTTCTATGAATCGGTAGGAGATTTATAGTTTGATTGATTGATTTAGCCCAGCTAAATATGTCTATCAATGGTTGTAATAGCCAGAAATGAAAATGACTACCATATGATCAATCCTTACCGTTCCTTTTAACTTACTTGTTTACATGGATTAGAGAAATAAAAGGCAGTTGTGCTAACAGCAATGGTGAAAGAGCCCTTGATTCTTATGACTCTCATCGTATTTAATTGTGTAATGTTGGCTGGTCAAATGGCATATGCAGTAAGATGAGGAATGAAGGATATAAATGACAACTAAGACGAGATGTTTTGGGGAATGTAAAGATAAATCTTTTTGGCACTAGAGTCAATAAACATGGCACGGCATAGTTAGTACAAAGAACTTATCGTAAATCTCAGCATTACCATTTATTGTGGATGTTGTGCCTACTGGGAGTGGAAGAATTAATGCAAGCACTTGACTATATTGATTCAGGTGATTTGGCCCAATCATTATTAAATAGAGGGAGCACACAATGGTTTTTGCAGTTGGAATAGAACTTTGGTAGGTCAATGTGTTAAGAAGTGGAGGTGCAGGTAAGGAAGTGGGGTGTGATCTACATAAACAAATATCACTGAAGTAGGGAAGAGGTGAGAAAACAAATAAGAATTCAAGGAGGCTAAGCCTCAACTTCTAAGCACCTATCTTCATCAATAAAGTCGTAGACCAGAAACAGTTGGAAAGAAGCAGCTAATTATCATGTTGAATCGCGTTAAGGGGGGCGGTAGAGATGACGCTCACCACTGGGCCCACTTCAGCCACCTCACCGTGGTCAGCGTTTTGAGGTTAAGCCCTGTCATTACTAACACATCAAGTTATTGCAATCTGACTGACAGATATTAATGTATACCTGCAACATCTTTTAGACCGCCTTTAAATAGATTTGAGCACCCATACATTATTGCAGGACTATACATTGGAAATGCATGATATGCAGAGAACAAAGTCTACTGCAATAGTTATTTACTATAAGGTTTTCTCCTTTCTACCATCTATTTCTTCCCCTTCATTTTTTGTTATTTAGTAATCTAGATTCACCATAGTTTTCTTAGTTTTTCTTGGAATGTTTTATGCAATTCACGTGGTTATCTTCTAGCAATTGATTAGGTTTCTTTTATGCAATAAGCTTTAGATATTTGTACTGAGTGTTGTAATGAGTGTTGATAGCATCAGTTTGCTAGACAAATTGAGAAAGATCAAAGTCATGCTTATCAATTATTGTGGTGAGAAAATACCTAGTGAATGAGTAGTTGGGCAGTTTTGTTTGGGCTTTTTCTATTGGGAGAGCTTAATCTATAAAATTTTATCGAGTATCGGCATTCCTCAAGGATCGGGAGGTAGTTTGGATTTTTTCCTAAAGTTGAGCAGGAGTAGCAAGGAATCGATAAAAGGAGAGCAAGATGTCTATTTTTAGAGGAGAGTGTCTATTTTTTCAATTATGAAGATGAAACAAGGCCTGTAGTTGTCAACCCTAGACTATCACTGGATGACATGAAAAACATAATTTTTGATCTGTTCAAGCATAATCTCGATGCCATCGCCCTACACGCTCTATAGTGTCATCTTAATTAGGTTATAACGTAGAAACCTTATTAACTGCTTTCCATACCTCTTGAAAGGTTATATTTTTGAAATTTATGCAAGCGATGGGGAATATCAATTGAAAGTGATTGTTAGTTCCTATCGAAGACAGGATACTACCGCATCTGTTCGATGCATATAAACAATAAATTTTAACCAATCACGTTTAAGAATTTTTTCAGCATACATACATATCCAAAGTTTATAAATTTAAAGATATTTTTTAAAGCTTAAAAAAGTGAATTATCTTTGCTTGTATTGGATGAGAACCAAAAAGGCAAGGAAAAAATTAATTTTTGTTGCCAATAAATTAATAAATTCTATCAACTTGACATCTGGCAAAATCAAAATTATTAAATTTCAATTAGGAAGGTTCGGGAAGAATAGATAGTCGTCGACTCTAATATTTGAGACTTTCAACAGCTCAAGCACTCTTCAAATCATGAAGCTGTCCAAATCCGAGACTCGAATATTACAGATGGAAGCTTGCACCACTGAGGGATTCACTATAACTAACTCTCAACATATCAGTGGCCATGAGGGCCAATTTAAAACAATGCCTACTACTCACATCAAGAGCCTACACAAGCTGAAAAAAGCCACACAACACACACACACACACACACACACACACACACACACACACACACACACACACACACACACACACACACACACACACACACACACACACACACACACACAAACACAAACACACACACACACACACACACACAAACACACACACACACACACACACACACACACACACACACACACACACACACACACACACACACACACAATCTCTATCTAGACCCTTTTATCTTCTATCTTCATCTAGTCATTTTGTCAGTCATTGATTATCTTTCCCTATCAGAGGGTTTTGTAGTTGGATATTGTTATCTCTACCATTTTCTTTCTCTAGCACTAACACAACACGTATTTAAGTGCCTTACCATATCCTACTCTTATGTGTGCAATCTGAACTTTCTATTTAACACATACATATAACATATCGGTTCCTTCAAAATTTTCCTTTTCTATCTCTAGCACATATATCACGACATTTTGGATGCATTTATAAATATTGAATTTAGTAATATAATTGCTCATTAAAGTACGTTGTGTCTTGCCACAAAATCAACACCTCCCTTTGTCCCTATCTATATCTCCTTACCCAAATCTCTTTGTTAGTAGTTATGCTCTCTAGATTTGTTAGGACTCTTTGTTCCAAAGCAAGGTAATCATTACTATTGTTTTCTCTATACAATGTAAGTGAAGAGAATCAAAAACTTTATTTTTTGACATATCCAATGTTTTCGTATCATTTTTCTATATGAATTACTTGAAGCTTCTATCTGCATTACATTACATACAAAATATAGCTTGCACCCTACTAACAATCCATGTATGTCTATATTAAAACAAACACTATTCTACACCAACATTAATATTTGAATGGGAATATTAGAGTTCATTTTGAATGTGCCAAAAATTGAGGACAAATTTAGTTTTTTTTGAAAATATTACATTAAATATTGTATAGGTAGAGGATGTCACTAATTAATTAAATAAAAAATAGCTTTACATGCCATTGGATTTGCAAGAAAGCTTGTAAACCCTTTTCACTAAACCATCTATGGTTAAAACTTAAAGTATTAATAGTTTTAGATTTAATACATTAATAAATTCTCCTTGATTAAGATAAAATTAGGATAATTAATCATATTATTAGTAGTTTATACTTTAATGTTCTTACTTAATTTATGATATAAATATTGTTGTTTTTTTGCTATTTCTCAATTTCCTAGTTATTTATTCATTATACATAGTGAAACAAAAAATATTCACAAATAAATAGCCAATGGATAGGATTTACATAATGGGTAGTATAGTGGTATAAATTGTTAGTTCTCTCTCTCTCTCTCTCTCTCTCTCTCTCTCTCTCTCTCTATTCATTAGATGTTAGAAATCAGTGGGCCACAATTTTTGAGAGCTATGGATGACCATTAAAACTTCTATGGCCATATAATTTTTTTCACCCTTTTTTATGCAATCATTCATTCTTCCTAATAAGTATGTATGGCTTGTCTTTCTGAATTATCTTTTGTGTTACTATGTTTTTTCCCAAACTATCTGAGGTTTCTTTTATTTTGATTTTGTGTTTTATTTGATGCCTTAAATATACACACACTTGACAAACCAAATTTATTAATTTTACCTTTAAAAAATGAATAGAGATTAAAATATTGGTACATTTGTAGTTTTAAATTTTTTTTCCTTTCATAGATAGGTGGCATTATTTATTTAATATAATTAATAAATAGTTTGAGTTATATATAACTTTTATCTCTATCATTGTACCTCTTTGTATAACTATATTTTCCTCTAAATCTCTCCCTTGCCATATTTCAAGTATAACAAAATCTTGCTAATAAAAAATGTAAATAAACAAAATACACTTATTTTGGGTTAGAAAATTTGCATACAAAAATATACACAAGTATAAGAGCATTTAAACATTGATTGGAATCCCTTGCTTATAAATAACAGAAATACAATTAGTCATTAGAAATCCCCATGTATGAATTGAAGATAGAAAAAATCAATGTAAAGTAGAAGAACATTCCATGTACAATCCACTTTGAACTCATACAAAATTTATGCTCCCTCCTCTTAGGAAATGGCAACAATTGCAAATAGCAAAGAAATCATCAAAATTTCAAGTTGGGATTCAACAAAGAGTATCAACAACCCCTTGCATGGACTTGCAGTAACTACTTCCATAGGAGAAGCAAGTAGCTCTGCAAAAAAGCCAAAATGTTTAGCAAGTAATGTACATAGCTTATCTTTGACTATTTCAAGTAGCTGCCATGACATTTTGAATAACTTCAAACCAAATTGTCTCTCTTTGCCTCATGTGGAAGAAATGGACATGATACAACTTTTGAATGGTTGCACTAAGTTGGAGGGGCTGTGCACTTTCATTAGGGAGATCTACTATGACCAACACTATGCAAATGGTGATATAGTCTCAATAGTTGATGCATATGAGAGGCAGTTCAATAAAATGTGATATTTTCTCTTGCTTTCATACTATGTAACCCAAAGATCATTTCCTTTATCAACTTTTATAATGTAGTTATCCAAGTTTCAATTTTGAATATATGTAACCTCAGAATAGACATGAAAGTACATGTTTCGTACATGAAATAAAAATAAATACAATTATATAGAAAATTGTAATGTAGTTATCCAGGTTTCAATTTTTAACATATGTAACCTCAGAATAGACATGAAAGTACATGTTTTGTACATGAAATTAAAAAAATATATAATTATATAGAAAATTGCTTCTAGCAATGAAATTGGTAGCAGGCTAGATAATATTAGTATAAGTTAGATACAAGGAAATAATGTAAACATATGCAATTGTACAACAAAATAATGCAAGCCTATTTCCTTTTCTCACATGTGATTAAAGGAGTTGGAAAAAATAAATTACATATTACAATATGCTATTTTCATAAAAAAACATCTACTTGAGTAACATACATCTATCTCTCCTCGATCATGTATTTTAAGAACAAAAATTTTGATCCTTATATAGCCTAATCAAATCATATCAACTTATTTGCAGGCTCTTGTATTCCTTTTCCACTTAATCTCATGATGGTGACTTTAACTAGTGGTGGACTAGCTAAGATTCTTGCAGGCTCATCTATTATTGATCCATGCTTACAAGGTACATCTTTACACTCTATTCATCAACCTAATTCTACAATTACCAAATATCAAGTTCAACTCTCAGATAGTACACACACTCATTTGGCTCTTCTTCTAGACAAGTACATAGATTTAATCATTGAACAAGGTTTAGCAATGGGCACAATTATTTGTTTAAAAGATTATTCTTGCAATTTGGTCAAAAACTTCATGTACGCCATTTCTTTCCCACTACCATTGATTTTTTTTCGCTATGTCATGTTAAATGTCCATGTTAAATTATGAACTCCTTTCTCCATAGGGCACTCTTGCTTGAAAACATTGTGGTAGTCTCAAAAAATGCAACCATAGTTGGATCTCTAGTTCCACTCCACCAAATAGCTAACTTCCATCAGCCTCCAACTTCAGAAGACACGTCAGTTCCCTCCCAAAATGCAGAATATGATGTGCAAAACATGGCTCCATTTCTACCACTCCCCATTAAATCATTGACTCCATACCATAGACATTGGTCCATTAAGGTTAGAGTTTTAGAGAAAACTTCAATCCATGAATACAAAACTGATAGTAGTGATGGAAAGGTTTTTGGGTTTGAATTCATTGACAAAGAAAGCTCTAAAATCCACATTACTTGCTTTAATGAAGTAGTAGATGAGTTCTACAATGTTATTCAACCTGGTTGTCTATACAAGATCTCAGGTGGTCACATCAAAGTAAGTAATACAAAATATAGTAGCTCACTAAACCCATATGAAATACACCTCATACGCACATCAACAGTATCTTCATCCACTTGTCTAGACTCTACAATACCAAACCAAAGCTCCCACTTTAGGAGCATAGATTCCCTAGACAAATTTCCTATTAACTCTCTTGTAGATGTCATTGGCATAATTCTATCTTTCACGTCTGCATCAACCATATGAAAGAGAAATAATATTTCAACCAAGAAATATATAGCCACAATCAAAGATATGTCAAATTATACCATAGAAGTAATGCTATGGGAAAATCATTGTGAGGCCGAAGGGGAGAACTTTTTTGATTTGTTCCTACAGCTAACCCCAACTATTATTTTAATCAAATCTGCACATTTGGTTTCATGGAACAGAAAAAAACTTGATACTACCTTCTCAACTTCCATTAAAATCAATCCAAACCTTCCTGAAGCCTCTGCATTACAACTTTGGTATGCAAGTGCAGGAAATGACCACCCTTACATACCCTTGTCAAAAGGCCATGTTCGCCAACACACCTTTGACAATCCAATAAAAATATGCTCTATTGAAAAACTAGGGAGTCCAACCACACAACCTATTTGTGTAGAAGCTACTATTACCAAATTGCACTTGGATAACTTTTACTACCTTTCTTGTCCACTAGTAGTGGACAAGAAGTGTAAGAAAAAAATTGTTCATACTTCAACCAACAAATTTCGGTGCCCTAAATGTTGCACAGAGTTATCTACCTTTGATTACAGTTGTATCCTCAAGATGGACTTATAAAATGAGACATGTTATTTGCTAAATACTACTGCATTTGAAGTACCAGCAAATGATTTGATAGAATACCAACAGAAGACTTGCAACTTCTTCTAGCTGAACTTGATGCTGCAATGAACATATTGGAGAACACTATCAATAAACAATTTCTCTTTGAACTTAGCATCAGCATGAATCACTTTGGAGGAGAAGAAAAAAAAGAGCATTGTTGTAATAGCACTAAGGCGTGCATAGTGTTTGCAAATAGATATCTCTAATTATAGCAACACATTCTTATTTTGTTGTTTCTACTATTATTCTATATTTAGTTATTTTCCACAAGTGTATACAAACACATGTACTGAGATTCCCTCTCATTTCGTACAACTATGTATTTACTTTTCACTTCCCAATTAATATACAAGTCTACTTTATGGGTTCCTTCATATTTTATATATCTTGTTTAGTGGACAGCTGTCACCACATATTATATACATTTCTAAATATCTATTTAACTATTTCAATATCTCAAAAATGCTTATGCATACCATATACACATTTCGCTATCCAACTATGATTATTGTGCTCAAAGTATAGTACATTACATATTGTAATTGATGATATTCTTACACAATTTAAACCTTGAGAAAGACAACAAAATGTTTCGTATTTATGTTTCATCTTGTGTAAAACATATTTAAATAGATGAGAACAAAAGATCTAGTAGTTTTTTTATTTCATTTCATGGTATAACCATTTAAATCCCCTTGCAAGTATAGAAGTTATCATACCCTTACCATACCCTCTTGTTCAATAATACACCTTCAATATTTTAAACTTATCTTTGTTCCAAACTAAGTGCATGTTTTCCTATTAAAATAGAAAATAGGATGGACACGCACTAGCCATTATATTTTATTTTCCCTACCTTGACACTATCAAACTTCCTAATGCCAATAATGCTAATTGCAGGAATACCTAGTCTCTCTTTCTAGGTATATAATTAGAGATGGACATATGCAATGCTACAATTCAAGAGAAATGTGCTCAAAGTAGTCAAAAGAGACGAGCAAGGTACCAAGCAACAAAGGACACAATCAACAAGAAAAGATGAGAAAGTCGCAACAAAATTTTTGATGGAGCACCCAGTTCTACCAGACCTACTTGCCCCATGCCATACCATGTACAAGAATGCAATATAGAGTTACAAAATTCTACTCAACTAAACCAACTAGAAAAAAAAAAATTGCCACATTTCTCTGAGAATTATTACAAAGCTAGAGATAATCTACATGGAAAGATATCCAGGAATACAAATAAATAAATCAAATGGATCGACCATTGCTATAGATGCGCATCAGAAAGGAATGACAATCAATTCTCAGAATGGAATAATATGAACCCTGGTGAACAACCACATTGTTTACAAATACTCAGTCAAGTTGAGGAGATGTTGATAGCAAGAATAAGCCCTATCCTTCAAGTTACTTATGCAAGAGGTGGGCAACTAAAATATAGTGGTCATATTATATGTTTTCCTCAAGATATTTCTACAATCGCAACACTTTTGCCAAGGACAGTAGATGCCTTGGACATAATTATTGTCAACAAAGAAAACATAGACCATAAACAATACAGTTTCATGGTAAGTAGAGATCGTGTCTATGCAGCACTAAACTATAAAATATCCAATGATCCTTATTATAAAGACGTATAGGTAGATGGTTCTGCATTGGCAACCTTGCCCACTCAGTCCACTGACATTTCAAACTTCTTATACTCAAAAACTCTAACTCCACTCCAGAATTAAAGCTTGTCAATTGAAAGTGAATCAACAATAGAAGATCTAATAGAGGAGATCACGCACAACACTTCATTTGTGCCAGACCTACCCACTACATGTAGAGAAATGGAAGAATTTAGATCTTTGCTACAATTAGGAGAAGGATGACCAAGTCTAAGCATACAATAGCCAAACATTTCGACATCTCCCATCAATGAATACACAACTGAAGGATTTTTTACAATGACATTCCCATGTCTATTTCCACAAGGGAAGGCCACATTCAAACAACATCGTATTAAAGATGTCAAGCTACATGAATATGCTTGCCACCTTATCCGATACCATGATAATAGGTTTGGCCACCACCCTCAATTTAGGTACTTCATACTTAATATTCTAATGCAACATCAAAGCTAGGCCACATCATCAGTATTTGTTCGCAAGCAACTTGATGGTTCCATGCCAGCATCAATTGAAGACCTGCGCCAAAGCTTAAAGGACTTGCCTGATGACAAGCTTGCTGACTAGCTCATGCATTTTAGCTCAAAAATTTGTGGCATGCACCCATTCTGGAGTCAACAAAGAGGAGAGCTTATTGACATGGTTGTTCAAATAGGTTGTCCAACTCTCTTTTTCACTCTTAGTGCAGCAGACACCAAATGGCCAAACTTGCACATGACCATGCCATCCACTGCAGCAACACACCCAAGTGTAGCAACTACATGGAGGATACAAAAAATTATTCAAAATCCACATCTTGCAGCATTGTACATGCACCATAGATTTACAACATTTCGTGAGGAAGTCTTAGACAAGCTTCTCGATGCAACAGATCACTAGTACAGGTAAAGCTCTACTACACTTCCAACTTGATTAAATTTTTTAGGGCCTTATAGTTACTAATGTTCAACATTATGTACTATCAGGTATGAATGGAAACACAGGGGTACTGCACATATCCATGGGTTCATCTAGTTACGCCAGGCACCGAACATTAGTAGCTTACAATGGGATGAGAGCCAATCCATACAAAATGCACTTGATTTCATCGATAGATATGTATCTGCATGGAACCCTCGAAGTCTACATTTGTGTAGCAAAAAAATACATCGATCACTTCTTGATGACCCTTGCTTGTTGGATACAACAATGATCAACAACACAAGCCCAATAATAGACTACACAGAATTAGTAAACTGTGTCCAACGTCACACTAAATGTACCCTACAAACATGCCTTCAGATGAAAGGTTCTACTCCTACATGTTGATACAAAGCCCCTTGGAGTACACAAGAAAAGTCATCACTTTCTTTGGCCACAAATGGTCAGCCAACCCACACCCCTGCTTGTAATGATGATCATCTAAACCTACATGATCTAGAAATCCTATCCATTTGGAGGGCCAATGTAGATTTCTAGCCCATCCTTTCAATAGATGTAGTACTCAAATACATTGCAAAATATGTAGCAAAGGCTGAGAACAAGTCAGAAACATATCACTCCATGTTGACCCAAATCTCAACCAAACTAAACTCTACAAAGCCAGCCCCAATTGCTTTTCAAAAAATGCTTATGGAAAACCTTGTCGATCGAGATATTGGTGCCCAAGAAACAAGCCATCTCTTGCTAAAATTACCACTCTCCATTTGTAGTAGAACATTTGTATCTTTAAATGTCAATTAGCAAAACCTCCAATGTGTAGCAATTGAACCCCTCAGAGAGCCAACATACCCAAACAAAATTGAGGCTTACATCTCACGACCTATACATTTAGAGAATACTTCACTTATCGAAGTAACTCAAAAATGGACCTTCAAGAATAGTCAAAAACAAATGCAATGGAAACAATGTGCCAGTAATGCAATTGTCCGTGTCAACCCATGCTACATAGCCATCCCTGCAAAGGAAGACAAAAATTATGTATCCTTTTGTTGGACTGAATTACTTCTATACAAACCATTCCGCAACATTTTGACAGATATAGGTGCATCAACTGAACAAATTGAACACAATTGGGAAACTTATGCAATACAATACAAACCCTAACATGTACGCAGAACTGTACAAGAACCAATACATGATGTTGCTAGCCCAGAAGATCATGAAAATATCATTCCAGATAGTATCCCTAATGAATGGCAAGTCTTGGCAGGACTATACCCAAGCTTGCCTATCCACTTAAATGACCTAGACATGCTAGGAAGCCATGATTTTGATTTGAACAATATTTGGGAAGATAAGGGATTTAGCACTCTCCAATGAAAAATTGCTACAACATTCATACAATCAAATCGCCTTACATTTCATGCCCCTCAAATACCTATTCCCTTAGAACAACATGTATTGTCAATAGCACAAAAAAAGGCACATGATATAATTGTAGCGCATCTACGTTCCAACACTCAACAATTACCTCTAAAGCTTATTGTTCAGGGAACAACAGGCACAGGAAAGTCACATCTCATAAAAAGTGTTAGATACACAATGGTCAACTCAATGCCACATCGGCAGTCACCAATGCTATTACTAGCACCTACAGGTGTAGCAACATTCAACATTCAAGCATCGACAATTCATTCTGCTCTCCGAATACCAATCAAGGAAATGGCACCTCTACAGGGACAGGCACTTGCTAGCTTCCAAGAGTGCATGTACTTTGGTCACTATATTCTAATAGATGAAATGAGCTTTATTGGTCCAAAGCTACTAGAAAAAATAGACATGAAATTGTGACAAGCATTCCCTACTCAGAATCACAGTCCCTTCAGGGGATGCTCTCTTGTTCTATTTGGTGACCTGGGACAACTACCACTAGTCAAAGACATACCTATGTATGCCTCTAGCTCCTATGGTGTCACACTATGGCATAGCTTCCAAACTATTGTTACATTAGATAGAATATTTCGACAGAGTGGAGACAATATTGTACAATTGCAGTTTCGTGAACTCCTATCAAATTTATGAAATGCAACACCAACAATTCTAGATTAGAGGCTTCTAATGTCAAGATCAGGCTCCATAATCATCAATACATCTTTTCTCCAAAAATCAACAGGTACTACTACATAACAAATGCATGCTACACTCATTGGCAAAACCAGTTGCCCTTTCTAATGCAGAGAAACTTAAAGGTTTACCATTTTCAAATCCAGATGAAGAACAACTTCAGTCAAGAATCCTCTTATGCGCTAACCAAAAGGTCATGCTCTGTGCAAAATTGTGGGTAGAAACTAGACTTGTCAATGGCACACTTGGATAAGTCAAAAGAATTGTCTATAATGTTGGTGGAAAGCCACCTCAACTCCCTTTATTTGTAGTTGTTGACTTTCCAAACTACATTGGGCCACCCTGGGACCATAACAACCCATAAAATATTCCAGTTCTACCAATAAGTCGTGACATTCACAGACAAATACCTTTAAAAATGGCATGGGCCCTAACAATCCACAAGTCGCAAGGACTGACACTACAAAGAGTGACAATCGACATTGGAAAAATAGATTCGCAAGGGCTAACATTCACAGTAATATCAAGAGTACATGATGTTACTGACCTCTGCATTCAACCCACATTCACATTTGAAAGATATGCACGAATGCAAACAAACCCATATGTTGCACGAAGGAAAGAAGAGGAGAAGCGCCTTCAAACATTATCAAATACAAGTCCTCCAACAATCTCAAATTTGAAACAAATACTATAGGTAAGTTTGAATTACTTTTTCGATACATACATTACAAATTAGACTATACAAATTCAAAGCTGATAAAAACACTGTAATCTACGCAGGTGTAAATGGCATTGCATACACACACACAAATAAAGGACTAGACACAGGATGGACTGGAAAATCAAAGCTCATCGAAGTGTGTTGCACATTAGTATTTGCTACTTTCCATCTCCTGCCTAATTATCTATGTGCTTGTTCAATACCAAACATATTGTATTAAATGTGGAGAACAAATAAAATGTCTCCTTTGTGGTAGTTAGGCAAAAAAAATTACACCAAAATACGGCGTATCTATTGCACACTAAGGTGCGATTGCTAGTTAATATTGATTTTAGAAACATATCTTTTGAGAAAGTGGCTACTTATATTCTTAAAAAATAATATTTACTATAGACTCATAATTGCATGCACAAAAGTATGCCACACTACTAGTATAAGAAACATTTATAAACATGCCTAGAATGGTCCACCCCTCTCACGTAATCGATTTTAAGTTTCTACCTTTATAATTGCTAGTATTTAGTTTCAACATATAATATATATATTTAATATATTTAATTTGAAATACTTACCAAACGTATTATGCTTAACTCTACCAAACGCATAACATCTCTATGGTGCATGAAAAGCGAACCAGGGTTGGGAAACGGTGCGAGGTTAACTCTCGCTATATATTCTTCAAACCGAAACTTTTCTTTTGATAAATAGACACAAAATAAAAGTAGTATATATATACTTTAAGCCTACACTTCATCTTTCAACGCGAGAAACAAATTAATACTGAGCAGACGAAAATGGAGGGCTACGATACAGAAACTGCTGCTCAGAGCTCAGAAAATGCAAG
Source organism: Cupressus sempervirens (assembly GCA_028749045.1). Classification (NCBI taxonomy): domain Eukaryota; kingdom Viridiplantae; phylum Streptophyta; class Pinopsida; order Cupressales; family Cupressaceae; genus Cupressus; species Cupressus sempervirens. The sequence continues at coordinate 629,947,000 of CM053783.1, forward strand.
CAGGGCAGACGCTGTTGCAGGAGTGCAAAAGGAATTCGATTCGGCAGTGAAGAAGAAAGCTTTCTTATTACCTCCAATGGCAGACGCAGATCTAGAAATGAACAAGAAAACCCTAGTTTTGGACATGGACGATACGCTCATTCATGCGACTACTTCTCTCGACCAAAGATTCGACTTTTCCGTAGAATTTCAGACCGAAGAAAGCAGCAGCAAGTGCTACGTGCTGAAGAGGCCCGGATTCGAAAATTTGTTGCAGGAATTATCAGATCTTTACGAAATAGTGATCTTTACAGCAGGCGGATCGATCTATGCAAATGCAGTACTGGACAAGCTCGATCCGCAGGGCAGAATAAAGCACCGCCTTACCAGAGAGAATTGCTCTGAGCTTCCTGGAATTCCTACCGTTTTCGTCAAAGATCTTTCCAAGCTCGGAAGGGATTTGAAAAAGATCGTATTTGTGGACGATCGGCCGTTTCAGTGCTTCCAGTCGGAAAATGCGTATCCTATCACGGCATTTACAGATGACGTCAGCGACACGGAGCTGTTCGACCTCGTGGACTTCTGCAAACGGGTTGCGGCGTCCACGTCGGACGTTAGAGAAGAGATCCGGCGGGTCACCAGTGCCATGTCAGCTTCTAAGACAGGGTTTCTGTCAGACGTGGATACAACCGGGAAGAAAACGCTGATTCTCCGGTTGGAAGGAGTGCTGGTGTATTCAGCGTGGAACCGTCCGCCGCGTTTTGATTTCACGGTGGGCGGAGATCATAATCGGCGGACGCGTTATGTTGCAAAACGGCCTGGTTTGGACAGGTTTGTTGCTGAGCTGGCAGAGCTTTATGACGTGGTCGTTTTTTCTAGTGATGAGGAGTATTTCGCCAATGGTATACTAGACAAATTGGATCCTAGTCAGAAGATGTTTCTTCCAACGCGGCGTCTGTTCCAAGGGAATTATAATTCCAAGCTTGGGAGGGATTCGTGCCAGGTCATCCTTGTCGACCTGGCACCTGATGGCTTTTCCATAGTTTCTCCGAATTTGTACCCAGTTTTGGAGTTTCAAAATGACACGAGTGACAAAACGTTGTTTGAACTTGCCGACTTCTGCAAACGGGTCGCCCATTCCACGTCGGACTTGAGGGCGGAGATTTTGTTTCATTTTCATCCGCCCTTAACGCACACGTCAGCTGGGTGGGTTGAGTGTGTGAGTCGAACTTCGGGTACAAATTATTACTACAACGTGATGACTAAGCATACCACGCGGCAGAGGCCAACTTTGTTGATGGCTAAAGACGAGTATGAGGCGATGTGGGGGGAGTGGACCAGCAAAGATGGTCATCAATATTACTACAACAAAATTACGGGGGAATCACAATGGCATATGCCCCCACTCTGTGCTGACTCAGCGTCTACCTCCACGGGGGACTGCTTGGCACTCAAGAACCATGCTGACGTGGACGAGAACATGATGACGTCATCTTCCACGTTGGAAGAAGGGAAGGAGGACGGATGTGATGTGGTGCTAGATGTTAGTGAGCTGAATGTGATGTTTGATGACCATCTAAATCTAGGCGAGAAGGATAAAAAGGGTGAAGATGAAGTGGGTCTCAATGAAGGAATTGATAAGGTTGACCATTAATCCAACTTATGCTTGATATATTATATATTATCTCGAATACATAGAGTCTTTGATGTGTGTGAATATTACTTCTCTTGAAACTTTTTCTATAATCCTACTATTAGGATTTAGCACAATTACGTGGGAAATATGACTTTAATTTTATATGGAATTGAATTTAATTTCATTTAACTTTAGAATTTGGATTAAGTAAAGGATTTTTTGTGGAGAATAAAATAGTAGTCAATTATGATCTCTTATTAGTGCCAACATCAAAACTTGATACATTAAATAAAACTTATTTTGGTTTATTCTCTAAAATATATTGTGTTTGAGACATGTATATTAAAGATATGTGCTTGATAAATATATATGTTTTTAGTTGAAAATCTTGATGTTCTAGTATGAATGAATTATCTCGCTGTCTTGCAATCTTTGTGTTAATGTGATTACATAAAGTGATGTTATTAATTGTTGTGATTTTTCTTGAAAGAAACTCTTGAGGTAAATTATATGTCAAATATTTTTTTTATGCTTTAGGTATGTAAAATAGAAAATGAAGTTTATAGGTAGAGAATTTTGAAGAGTTCCTAAGTATGCCAACTAAATCTATTGAACATTTATAGGACTAAATTCCATAAAATAAGACAAAATCACCTTTTACTATTTTTGTGAGATGATTAGCTTTTGTTTCTAAAGTTTTTTTTTTTTTTTGTATCTATATTGATATATTTAATTGTTGAAATATAACTGTTTAATTTCATTTCTCTTATTATTCTATTAGTGACCCATATTTGGTTCCATTAGCAAACCTTCTAGAGGCATGTTGTAGAATGATGATGTTTATATCTATGGGTTATAACTTTTTTCATAAATTTTCATTCAAATAGTAAATTCTAGGGTTCAATACTCCTTGTTTTGCATTTGTTAAGAATTTAGATTGGTAAGGATATATTTTCTATGTATGGCATTGTGTACTTCATATATAATACATAATTGTGAGCTATAAATTTTTGGAAGATTATTTCTAACATTATAATTACCAAAGGTTTTTTTGGGTAAATTTAGATTCATATCTACTATTTTGCTTTCTAGGTTGTTGAATACATTATTTTGAACTATCAACTTTTTAGCTTAGAGTATTTTTATCTAAAGTTAAGACTCTTGTTGCTAGTTGAAATATAAAATGTTGCGATGTCTACATTATTCTTGGTTGATCTTGTAGTTTTTTATTTTCAAAGTGAAAAAGTCTAGTATTCCTCTCCTTTATGAATGATTCTATATTTATTCATATATTCCCTTATTCAATTTCTTACATTTGAGAATTGATTTTTTTTTTAGTAAGTGCAAAAAATGGTTTGGAAGGAGCCACATAGCTTGTATAAAATTATTTTGACTAGAAACTACCCAACTATGATTTGAAACATAATATAGCCTAAAAGATGTAAACAAACAAAAGCCCAAGATGCAAAAAACTAGACTAAAACCCTTAATACAAAGGGATTTAATACGCTCTAATAACCTAATTCATGGGTTTTGAAAAGCCACCCATAAAATTTTAGTAGAACAACAAGCTCCCTGCTCTATCCATTTACATCAATAGCAGTGAAAGGTTGAACTTTGGAACAAGATAGACCTTAGCCACCATACAACTAATAATCAAATAAATAGAATAATAACCCCCTTATAATAGCACACATCTTTTCCCATACAAACCTTCTCCATTTAAATATATAAGAAGAAACCACCTTTATAGGATGAGTAGAAGAGGAAAGCAATAGCTAAAGATACAAAACCTTACACCATTTGACATGGGGATTTCTCATCTTCATAGGATAACTCTTTGGACTTTTATATGGAAATAATGAAAAAAAGGTGAGGTAGAAGTGAAAATGCCCCTTAGTATAACAATAGCAAAATTAGGATTAATAACTTTATCAATAACCACCAAGACTACCTTCTCTTCCATGACCACTCTTCCATGACCACTACATAAGAGATCCTTAACAAAAGAAGAGAAAAGATAAAAGTTTCATGTTTTTGTTTGAGGTTATGACTAAGAAAAACAACTTTTAAAATTCCCTTTTTTGTAAAGATGTATAGTCAAATTAAAAATTTAACACTAAAAGGAAAATATTTTAGTTTTTATGTCACAAAATATGTTCTCCTTATAAACTTGAACCATTTAAGACATCAAAATTAAATTCACTAAGATGTTGGATAATGTTAGGGGTCAATATTTATGGAGATTTTACATATAGATTTTATTCATATAAAGATCCTAGGTTCTAAAATGGGTCTTGTTATAAAAATCATGAAATTATGAAATATTGATATTATGAGTTTGGTTACAATAATTTATATATACATCTATTTTATTTTCATAAATTCATTTGATCAAATTAATATCAAATACATCTTAATATCAAATACATCTTAGATACAAAATACATGTTATTTGATGTATCTATTGCTTTCAACAAAACAATGCAGAACACATGTGAAACAAAAATTCTACATTAATTTTTATGAATAAATAGTGTACATATAGACTTTAAAAAATAATAGAATATAAACCAAGTTAACAATTATTTAGTCAAATTTGAGATTTTGGAGGTCTTCTTTCTGATTTTTTCTAGTTGTAAAAATTATTTAATAAATTATAAATAAATGATTTCATTTAGAGATTACATTTAGAGATTACATTTAACCTTTGGCATCATTTTATGTTGGTGGTTAATCTTTTTCTATACTAATCTTTTTCTACATTGATATTATATCAACCTTGCATCAGTTATTCTTTTGGAAGATTTGAATATTGGACTAGACCATCTTGGGGATTGGACTAGTTAATTGAAGTATTCAATTTTATGAAATTTAATAGCTATTTTGTGACCTAGTAGTTGGATTGATCCACATTCTGGATTGAAATAGTTTATATTTTGAATGGAATCATATTTTGAATGGAACTAGATCCTTGTCAAGCATTTATTTAATTTTGTATGTGTTGTGAGCTAGACCCTTGTCAAGCGTTTATTTAAGCTATACACATACTAAATTGGAAGCTCTATTTGCATTTATTTATCTTAGAATACCCTATAAGCTTATCATTAGCATGATTTTTCTCTCCTTTCTTTGTGGTACAACATTAATTTTCACCCTGTGAGCTAGTCATTTGAAGGCTTTTTCATTTAGTGGGATCTTTCATTGTTTTAGAATTCAAATTTGATTCATAATTTCTTTTTGGCTTGTTGCTTGTTACCCTAAATTTAGCTTTTCCTTTTGGCTTTTGGCAAATGGAGATTATTCTGATGGTGCCGATAAGATTCGGTTTATCAAAAAGGTGAAATGTAAAGACTGGCCCTACAAAACCAATGCCACATCAGTAATCTCCATAAAATGCAAAAAAATCAACACAAGACAAAGTTAAGGAATATTGACTAGTCAACAGTAGTTGATTAACTATCATTAACTTTAACAAAAATTATGCATATATATATATATATATATATATATATATATATATATATATATATATATATATATATATATATATATATATATATATATATATATATATATATATATATGCTCAAATCTTAAAGAAACTATAATTTTGTTACGAGAATACCATGATGTACCAATTATGCTGACCATTTTGACAAAAGCTCCAAAACATGCTTAAGAACACAAGGGCGAGAATATTGTAAGAGTGTTTTACCACCCTACCATGAAGCTATTAAGCTTCCCCAAAATCTTTCCAGACATGAAAGATACCTAGCCCAACATCAAGGGAGACCAAATAGATAAAACTAAGAAAAGTAATGGAATCATGCAACACATTGTCTATAATTCAACTAGAAAAGTAACACATCTTTGCAAGACAAGTAACACAAATTTTTGTAGCTAAATGCAACATGATATATTTCAATCAATTACATAGGAAAAGTAGTTAAGCTCAATAGATTTCTTTTCATATGTCCATCAGGAAGGCATATCACACATTAAGGAAAACTCTTTCCAAAAATTAGAACTTCACCTCGTAATAATAAGGTAGTACAATCACTCTCTTAGTGACTCATAATTAATTTCAATTAAGTCATGTCACAATAAATCTAAATATTGACCACACTATCAATACTTAGTTATCTCTATACATGTGCAATATTTCTAGATATCTAATCCAATGTAGGCAACCCTCTTAATACAATTATTTATTCCACATGAAATAAGTCAACTACCTAATATAATTGTGCATCCATCATGCTCAACGTGAACCCATTATATAATATTTTCAATCACCTAAAATCACATTTGTCTTGCATGTTTTTCTCTCAATGAAAGGTCTACTCATTAGCCAAAATCATGTTATAAGAAAAGGAATTATTGATGATTAGTCATTATGATGATTTAAACATAATAGTAATTACATCAAAGAACTTCTTCCATAGAAATGAAATAAAAAAGAATTTAGGTCAAATCATACATTACTTGCCATCTAGGTGGACTTTTGACCATGCATAGAAAATAGCTATGCAATAACAACTTAGCCCCAAGAAGCTTGATGACCACAATACTAGTAGGTAGCAAAATACATCAACCAACATATTATTCCATCCCAACTTCTCCTACAATAATATCATAGTTGATCACACATCATCAAGGATAACTATTGCAAGATAATATAACTTTCACATATTACATTGTCACGGAAAGCATATCATGACACAATCACATCGTATTAAGTAGACAATACAAAGACGTTCTTTTTACACATGCTAAGATAATTTCAATATTCATTTAAGGAAATACTCAACTTTCTCACTGAAATGTGTATAATTTAATGAAATTTCATCTTCGAATCCTTGGAAGACAAAGACTACATTTTTCAAAATTACAATCAGTCACTTCAAAATTGGATTACATCTATAGCCCTCATAGCTCTTTGCTAACTCTATGTAGTTCAATGTTGTTTCAACTTAAAGTCTAACACCTCTAAAAGTTTACACTCAAGACACTAACTGTTAACATTTCCATCTTTGTCCCAACTTTAACAACCAAATATGACTAGCACAATTCAAACTTGTTGTTCAATTTTATACCTCTTGGTTTAAAAGAAAGTGTCATGAGTGTGTGTTTTCTAACATAAGCTGTGTGTTTTTAAGCTAAGTTGGAGCTTCTCAATTTTTTTTCTATTAATCTATACTTGTACTCCCAAAACTCCATTCAGAATGTTGAAGTAGGATTAAAACAGATCATAATTTGAAAATGTTGGAGTAAAACCAAACATGAACAGTTGAAAAAAATACTATGGTAAATTTAAACTTGTGGTGATCTAAGTGCAACTTTCTCCCTTTGATAAAAATCTCAGCCAATATAGTGTTAAATAAAAATAAATATTTACTATCAAGTTCATAACTATTCTACATCTTTGGGTATATGCACCGAGTTGTGGTGCCAAAAAGGTGACAACTCTTTTTTTTTTTTTTTCTATTTTCAATAGTGCGTATGTGATTTAAAAAAAGTGAATTTTTATAGATGGGTTGCATACCAATAGCCCATCAATTTCAACTTTGTTTTTTCACATTCCTACACCAGCAGTGTGTATGCAAGTTCAAAAAACAAAGGGTTTCACCATCTCGGTTGCTAATATGCCTCCTCTCTAGCAAAATCTCAGATCACAAGCATGCCCATGCCAATGCTGTATGTGATCTTAACTTCATTTTGCATTGTTTGATATGTTTTTCATATTGTTTTGTAGGTTTTTTATATTGTTTTGTAGGGTTTTTACAGCTTTTATTTAAATTTGTTTATTTATTTGGATTTCAATTGATTTTTTATCAGGAAATGTCCATAATCAACCGGCAAGTCCACAGGAACCTCAAAACCCTCAAAACCAGAACCCTCCCCAAGAAGAAGAACAAATTCCACAACCCAAACCAATTGCAAGAGCTCCACCAGGCACACAAGAAAATATAATAAATGAAATAGAGAGAGGCAAAACTGAATTAGAAGGACTCATTGCCCGATTGAAATAATCTGGACAAACCAATCCAATGAGGGCTCAATTGGCATCATCCCTTGAATCCATTAAGACCTAGATAGCCTCAATTAGTGGTTAGTTAGATATTTGGCGGGTTAAGAGGGATGAAAAAAAAAGATTTTATGCAAATAAATTGTCATATGAAGATATTAAGAAAAAAAAAGAAATACCAAAAGGTAGAATATGTGCATTATTTAGAAAACCCGGTGAGCAAAATACTGTTAGAGAGGGTATTAAATGGTTCCCCATCCATTAGTGCATACACAATGCTATTAGAAATAATTTTTGGGATAAATGGTGGATGGTTTTTGATGCCCCTCCTTGCAACAATCACAAGGTCCCCATGTATTTTTTGAAGAAATTATATTGTGAGTTTGTCGTTGGGGTGATCCCCAATTATTTTGATATATTAGACTCCCAGGGTAGAGGTGGGGGGTCATCATTTGAGAGGCCGATAGCATGTCATGACCCTAATGTAGTTAGGGCACCTATGGTCAAGCCATAGTGTGAGCATGTGACTATTCCTTCACTTGTGAAGGAACATGTAGAGGCCAGTGCTCTAGGGACCATTAATGCTTTGACGCAGACCCTCATCCATTCCACGAGCCCATTAGTTGAGGGGGAGCCTTCTATGCTTCATGGTCACATGTGCACTGAACATGCAGATCCCTATGTACATTTGGCACTCATGCTGGAGATGATATGGATGATGGGCTCATCACTAATCAATTCCTAAATGAAAAATTTGGCATTAACACATAAATAAATTACAATTATAATTTACTAATTTGATCACATTTCATACATATAGTGAATGATTAATTAATTAGCATCTATTGACATTGTTCAAAATTTAGGGTCAAAGTGTTGCTGGGCCTAGCAGCGATCCTCTAGCCCCATATTTTGTCCCCTCCACGAGTCCAGAGGTATGTATCAATTTAATCATTTAAATTAATACATATATTTATTAAGTAATCATATTAAGGATTGATGAAATAAATTATGCATGTGCTTTAGTTCTCTACTGGACTGTCAACCTTTACTACGAACTTGGAGCATAGACATCATACAAGCTATGTATAGGTACATTTGTTTCATGTTAATTTAATTCATTTGATTATATTTGTTTCATGTTTCATGTTACATGTAATGTGTATTGTATGACATGTAGCTCATGATGTTAGACACCCTTCCTCATCTCTGATAGTCTGTTGATTGTGGAGTGGCTGCAACTATGGCTAGCTCACAGCCATTGACTAAGGTATGAAAGATTTTTCTTCATTTTAGTTTTTTTTTATAATAGTTAGTCTCAAATTTTCTAATGTTATTTATAAGTGATTATATTTATTGAATTGTTGTAGGGTCTTATCACGTTTGATCGTCCACAAGCCTTCGAGGTGGACTTACAGAGTGACTATTTGATGGCAGTAAGAAAATAATTGATTTTGTGTGTACATATATTTGATTTCAATGTATAATAAATATTGATTCATATCTACTTTGTTTGTATCAGCTTGAGTTATAGAAGAGCCTCAACAAGAGGATGAGCGAGCGTGTCAAGAGGACCTCGTCATCTCCACTGTCTCCCTCCACATGATGATAGAAGATGTCGAGAGATTTTTTTCCTTCCCCTCATGAGAAGGAAAAAGTATAGTTCATCTAGACATGTATATATATAGGCATCAATCGACATATTTGATACACATTTGATGTATATGACATTTTATATTTGATGTATGACATTATTTGACTTATGACATTATTGGTTAATATATGATATGTTTGTTCATATACGACATTATTGGTTATCATAATATATTATGTGTTTGTTAATGTACATGACAATATTGGTTATCATTTTATATTATATGTTTGTTCATGTATGACATTAAATTAGATATGTTCATGTATGACATTAAATTAGATATGTGCATGTATGACATTAAATTAGATATGTGGGTATGTGTAGGATCATGGTGTGCCAAAAAGTGGCGATTTGAAAAATATGTAGTTCTGAAATGCCTCAAAAAATTTCAAAATCTATTCCCATTTTTTTCCCACCCATCCTAATACTAAATGAAAACAATTAATACCTTTATAATTCCTACTATATCTTTCAACACCAACCTTATATGGTCATCTTTAAAACATCCCGAAAATGTGTTTTTGGCATGTTCTTATGTGTTTTTTACTTCAAGCATGTAGCTGATGACTTTTTTAAAACCAAAATTTGATGTAATGAAAAGGGTTTCTTAAGAATGTTCTTAGCCTTTCATAAATGTAAGTTTTGTCAAATTACGAGTTCAGTAAGTAATTATTACTTATTTTCTAATGGAGTTAGCTACAAAGTGTTGATTGACATACTGGTTGAAAAATAGCTATAACTTTCAAATCGTATAAGATTTGTGAAATTCAAATGATGCGTCACATTCTATGCTTTGACTAGTATAAGAAAAAAAAAAAGAACTTAATTTTGATTTTTTTTGAACTAGTTAAGGTGGTCAAACACGGGAGTTTTTAAATTCTGAAAATAATATAGTAGAAAATTCATAATTAATTATTTATTTGGAATAAAAATTTCCAAAAATATGCGTCACATCTAGGCATGAGTCTACTTTTTATATCTAAAATTATATTTAAAAATATTATCATTTGATTATGATTAGGGTGGTCAGACATACACCTACTTTTTATTTTTTTCCTGAAATTCTTGTAGTACTGCATTAAAATCCAAACTGTTGACCAATCAAATATTTTTTTCTCCAGATAAGGCCTTGTAGTTTAGAAACTAGATTCAATTTCCTACAGATTATTTTCTTACAAATTTTTGATATAAAGTCCAGAACCACTTTAAAATTATGTGTCAAGTTGACATAACCCTAATTTGTTGGTTTTTCACTGCCACTTAAGGCCATAGTTTGGTACACCATGATCCTGCACATACTCATGTTTATGTATGACATTAAATTCAATACCTAGTCTGTTCAAAACTTTGATAGAATATTGATCAACAATAAAATTTATCACTATTTAAGCATAAGTTAATCACTTGCAATATGTCATCGTCATATGATTTATTATCTTGTTCATGTTTAAAGTTTTCCTTCTCTATCATTTGTTTATCAAGTTTACTTCAATACCTAATTTGTTTGAATTTTTGATACAATATTGATTGGCAATAAACTTTATCGGTCAAGATTGATTAGGAACTCCTGGCAATAAACTTTATCAGGCAATATTCGTGGACCTCCTGGAAATTGGTCACCTAAATGAGAACCTTGAGATTTATTAGGAACTCCATGAAAGAAATTAGTAGCTTGAGAAGCTCTCCATTTGTTAGCTGAATTAAAACCTTGGATTGTAGATGACTGGCCTTCATTGTATAGACCAATTTTATAGATATATAATCAAATGAATAGTGTATTCATCTAAGCATAGAAATATTGTTACATAAGAAGAAGATCAAGTTTTACAATTGCTAATAATCATTAATGTATGCACAAACACTTAAACCTAAAAAGGATGACCTAAAGAAGACAAATTAAGTATGAAGTCGATACAAAATCAATAAAAGAGTTCTAGCATGATATCTTCAATATTTTTTGAATTTGAGAAAACTAAGTATTAATATGATGATCTCTATGAATCTATATCACCATCTAGATGTCTCTCTGCGTCTCCCTTACTCTCTCTATTTTATCTCACATTCATCCTCTTCTTATATCTCCATTCATTTATCACTATGTTTTTATTTCTTTTAATCTTCATTTCTACCTACACCTTCTTTCGTTTCCCTCTATCTCTATGCATCTTCTCCATGTTCAGCAAGCATTGGAGCTATAGGGATAGTGTCAAGAAACATGCTTATGTTGCAAAGAGAGGTGAGAAGGTGAAAATAAGGGTGTACTATAAGTTGGAAGCTAAGGATGATTTAATGGTTGATAAGTGGGCATTTTATTATGATGATCCTAATGATCAACACATTTGCATGGAGGTTGTCCAAGGTAGAGCTCATTGTAGTCTTATGCTATATGAAAATCCATATGCAGATGCTATTTTGAATAAGTCTATTTTTATCCCTTGATTGCAATCTTGGCTCCATGATGTTTTGATTTGGGAGGTGGTTAGATGGAACTATGAATATCTTTAAGTAATAAATTGTATTGATTTTGATTTAATTTATTATTAAAGATTTTAATGGATACAACTTTGCTCTAAATATCTCACTCTATCCTTGTATCTCGCTCTCTCTTATTCCCCCCCTCTTTATATTTCTATTTTTTCCATATCTATTTTTTCTCTATATCTATGTAGTCCTCTATCCTCTTTATCTCCCCCTCACTAATGTAGAAATGTTGAGCAAGAAGTGAGGTTTAAGCACTTTCTTCTTCCTAATCTACAAAACTAAACTTGTGGCCTTCCTAATATCTTACTCCTTTAGGATATCATTTTTGTGGCCTATCCAAAGTGATAGGGTCATTTGTGAACTCCTCCAAGGTGAGTACTTCTCTAATCAAGATCTTGCACCTTTTTGTTTTAGGGACACTAGCTCTATTCCAAGCTAATAACTGAAATGGCTTCACAAACCCCAAGTTTCTATTGGGACACCTTCCTTATGTTGAATTGATTGAGAATCAACTCTTGGTTTAACCCTCTAATTGTCATTCAGTACAAAATGTTGACTATCATAGAATTCCTTGTAGGTCTCCTACTCATATTTTCTGGACTTAAATTCCTCTTAGGTTGAAATCTAACTATTCTATGGGTAGATTCAAACATCCTTTTGGAATTTACCCAGTCACCTAGAGCTAATAGAGTAGATAGTTTGATCCCACGATGAAAGGTGAGAGAGATTTGGAAGTTGGCAACTTGGTATTGGCCAACATTGCAAGTTTTAGCATCACCTGAGATGGCATTGTAAAATCAAAATGGAGTGTGATCTCCAAAAAGTGAGAGAGGTTATTGTAGGCCTCTACAACACAGCCCTGTAGGAACTAGAATCACATCCATACGTCACATGAGCTTTGAGATATGCCCCATCAAAGATCGCAGCCCTATGGAATTTAGTGACCCTTAGGAACATTCCAGTTTGGTGTGCCTGAGAATGTTCGAGAGCTGAAGAGGACATGATGAGGTTGGGGATAAGGTTTACCCAGCCACTCAGAGCTAACAAAGCAGACAGTTTGATCCCACGATGAAAGGTGAGAGAGATTTGGCAGTTGACAACTTTCTACTAGCCAACACTACAAGCTTTAGCATCACTCGAGATGGCATCATAAAATGAAAATAGAGTGTGATCTCCAAAAAGAAAGAGAGGTTATTGTAGGCCTCCGCAACATGGTCCTGTAGGAACTAGAATTGCATCCATACCTCACACAAGCTCTGAGATATTCCCCGTCAAAGATTGTAACCCTATAGCATTTAGTGACCCTTAGGGAAGTTCTAGTTTGGTGTGCTTGAGAACATTTGAGTGCTAAAGGGGATAGGGTTTAACTGGCTACCTAGAGCTAACAGAGCAGATAGTTTGATCCCATGACGAAAGGTGAGAGAGATTTGGTAGTTGGCAACTTTGTACTAGCCAACACTACAAGTTTCAGCATCACCCAAAATGACATCATAAAATGAAAAAAAAGTGCAATTTCAAAAAAGTGAGAGGGGTTATTATAGGCCTCCACAACATGGTCCTATAGGAACTAAAATTGCATCCATACCTCACACGAGCTTTGAGATATGCCTCATCAAAGATCACAACCCTATAGCATTTAGTGACCCTTAGGGACGTTCCAGTTTGACATGTCCGAGAATGTTCGAGCGCTAAAGGGGACATGATGAGGTTGGGGATAGGGTTTACCTGGCCACCCAGAGCTAACGAAGTAGACAGTTTGATCCCATGATGAAAGGTGAGAGAGATTTGGTAGTTGGCAACTTTGTACTGGCTAACACTGCAAGTTTCAGTATCACTCGAGATGGCATCATAAAATGAAAATAGAGTGTGATCTCCAAAAATCAAGAGAGGTTATTGTAGGTCTCCGCAACATGGTCCTATAGGAATTAGAATCACATCCATACCTCACACAAGCTCTGAGATCTGTCCCGTCAAAGATTGCAGCCCTATAGCATTTAGTGACCCTTAGGGACATTCTGGTTCAGCGTGCCCAAGAATGTTCAAGCGTTGAAGGGGATAGGAAAAGGTTGGGGATAGGGTTTACCTAGAAACTCAGAGCTAATGGAGCAAACAGTTCGATCCCATAATGAAAGGTGAGAGAGATTTGGTAGTTGGCAACTTTGTATTGGCCAACACTGCAAGTTTCAGCATCACCCGAGATGGCATCGTAAAATGAAAACAAAGTGTGATCTCCAAAAAGTGAGAGAGGTTATTGTAGGCCTTTGTAACACGATCTTGTAAGAACTAGAATCACATCCAAACCTCCCACAAGCTCCGAGATATGCCCCATCAAATATTGCAGCACTATGGCATTTAGTGACCCTTAGGGATGTTTTGATTCGGCATGCCCGAGAACGTTCGAGCGCTGAAGGGGATAGGACAAGGTTGGGGATAGGGTTTACCCAACCACCTAGAGCTAATGGAGTAGAAACTTTGATCCCATGATGAAAGGTGAGAGAGATTTGGTAGTTGGCAACTTTGTACTAGCCAACATTGCAAGTTTCAGCATCACCCAAGATGGCATCGTAAAATGAAAATGGAGTGTGATCTCCAAAAAGAGAGAGAGTTTATTGTAGGCCTTTATAACATGGTCGTGTAGGAACTAGAATCACATCCATACCTCACACAAGCTTTGAGATATGCCTCATCAAAGATCGCAACCCTATAACATTTAGTGAGCCTTAGGGACGTTCTGGTTCGGCATGGACGAGAACGTTCAAGAACTGAAGGGGATAGGGTTTACTTGACTACCCAGAGCTAATGGAGTAGACAGTTCGATCCCACGATGAAAGGTGAGAGAGATTTGGTAGTTGGCAACTTTGTATTGGCCAATACTGCAAGTTTCAGCATCACCTGAGATGGAATCATAAAATGAAAATGGAGTGTGATCTCCAAAATGTGAGAGAGGTTATTGTAGTCCTCCACAACATGATCCTATAGGAATTAGAATCACATCCATAGCTCACACAAGTTTCAAGATATGCCCCGTCAAAGATTGCAGCCCTATAGCATTTAGTGACCCTTAGGGACATTCCAGTTCGGCGTGCCCCAGAATGTTCAAGCGCTTAAGGGGATAGGATGAGGTTGTGAATAGGGTTTACCTAGCCACTTGGAGCTAACAAAGTAGACAGTTTGATCCCACGATGAAAGGTGAGAGAGATTTGGTAGTTGGCAACTTTGTACTAGCCAACACTACAAGTTTTAGCATCACTCGAGATGGCATCGTAAAATGAAAATAGAGAGTGATCTCCAAAAAGAGATAGAGGTTATTGTAAGCCTCCACAACACGGTCTTGTAGGAACTAGAATCACATCCATACCTCACATGAGCTCCAAGATATGCCTTGTCAAAGATTGCAGTCCTATAGCATTTAGTGACCCTTAGGGACATTCTGGTTTGGTGTGCTCAAGAACATTTGAGCATTGAAGGGGATAGGATGAGGTTGGGGATAAGGTTTACCTAGCCACCTAGAGCTAATGGAGTAGACAGTTTGATCCCACAACGAAAGGTGAGAGAGATTTGGCAGTTGGCAACTTTGTGCTGGAACAAATTTGGAGTTTGATCTTTTGGAATCTCTAAGAAGTGAAAAAGCATCTTAGTCACTTCAATATATTAGTCACTTCAATATATTTGGAAGTTTGATATATTTTCATATTCCAAGTGAAACACACGTACTAAGTAAGATCTAACTATAGATATGGGGTACTTTGTTTGGTATAGATATTTTCATTCAAGACTGAATACCAACTACTTCCCCCTTGTACCAACCAAAATCTCATTCACTCAACCTTAACACAATGTGACATCAGAAATTGCAACATCCCCTACATCAATAGAGACCTAAAACTATCCAACACAATCCAAACTATAAAATAGTGGTTGGATTTACTGTTCTTATTCATAGACCAGTAATGCAACAATTGGCATTGTTCTTCACACAAAGTGACAAGAATGAGACTTTGGAACTTCAAGATTCCCCACACACTTAAAAGATGGTTTAAAACAACTTTAAAATGACCAAAACAAGGTGTATTAATGGTTGGAACCTTAGTATGTAGCATCTAATGAAAACTAACACCATAGACACCATAGTTTCAAAACTCCACTCCACTCCAGCATACACTAACCCTACCTTGCACACAGGCCTAATTAGCAAGTTTAGGCATGGTCTACAAAGAAAAGACTAAGAAGTGGTTGCATGAACTTCATTCTTCAACTCCATAACATTCTTCTAGGTTAGATGAGGGTGTTTTCCTGATTTGACAAGTCCTCAACTCCTATTCTTTTCATTACTTAACCAAAACATCAAATCTAGGTCTAATACATGGGTCTTATTAGACTTAGGGCTTGCTCCCATTTATTCCCAATTCAACTCCCTATTCCAAAACCATCAAAATATGAAAATACATAGCCCTAGCCTACCCCATTCAAATTTCAAAGAAATTCCAACCGTGGAAACTCAAACTAGGGGCATTTCTTTGGCCAAACCCTAGGTTCAAGGGTTTCACAAGCAATGAGGAAGGAAAAATGTATAACTTGTGAACAAAAACTGACCTCTCCTTCAAACCACCTCCAAAATTCTTAAAATTAGATACACTAACTAATCAATGCAAAACATCACCCTTTCAATTTGAAAAAATTTTACTATACAATAAAAAATAGTGATAAAATGCTGGAACAGTGGGTTTTTTATTAGATTCTTGGAAGCAAAAAATATCAAACTCCTTCTATGCCTCTCATTCGAGTGCAAAGGGCCTATAAAGGAATTTACATATAGTTTCAACCATTGAAAGATAGTTTTATGGTTATTTCCTAAAAGTTGCTAAATTGTTGCAAAAGTTGCTAATGCAACTTTACAATTTTTGCACTTTTTGGAATTTCAACTAAGATACAAACAAAATGAATCCTAATCATTCTAAATGATTATTGTAGGACTCAAAACCACTAAACCAACCTAAAAACGTGCAAAAAATTGCAAAAAAGTGCAAAAAATTGCAAAATGCAAAAAGTTGCTAAAGAGCAATTTTTGCAAATAATAGTTGACAAACTAAAAATGAGGTTGTATGGTGTTCCAATCATCCAAATGGAATTTATAACTATTTGAAGGCATGTACTTAAGATCCCGACATGTGGGAAAGGTAATTGTATGGATGGTGGACAACATTGGTGAATAAAAAACTCATATTTTATGCCTTTTTTACTATTTTTTAAATTATGTACAGCCTATATGGATTGGTGGTGGTACAAGTCTTATATAGTTGGATAGAGCATTGAGTTAGGATTCTATTGCAATTGGTTTGAATTCTTTGTCTTTTATAAAGAAAAAATTATAGCAAGCCCTAGACTAAACATAATCTTATGTCTAGTCTAGATTTGAAGGAAAAAGAAGGATCAGGCTCCCAAACTAATTAATCTGACCTAGGTGAAGGGTGTAGAAGGACAATTTTGATGTATGTCAAAGATCCAAGGGTTGAACCAAGTCTGTGAACCCATTTGTTTATGTTTTCCTTGTAACCCAGCCTAAATTGGCCATTTAAGACTGTGACACAAAGTGGGCATAACTTGATGTTGGAGCTGAGTTGGTGGTTAATCTTTTGGAATCTCTTAGGGGATGTTGAAGAGTTTTTTAAAATGAAAAAATAGTGGGGGGTCCTTTGTGTGGTTTGGGAGTTTGACTGTTAAAGTTAGAAATTGTCCTAGTAGGAAGTGCTAGTAACAGTTTTGAAATTTGATTGTTAAGTGTTGAGAAACCTCAAGTTTGGGGATTTTCTTGTTGGTTTGAGTCTATAATAACCATTTCCATCTAAAAAGTTGAGTGCTGAAACCATTTAGAAGTATTTTCCTTTGTAGGCCTATTGGTGGCAAGGAGTTCCTAGGTGTTGATCCAAGTTGTTTGAGTACCCTAAGTTTGAGGGTTGGGCTTGTGAAGCGGAGTCCACTTGCAAGGTAGAGTCTCCCTGTATTAGAAGTCCATTGGATCCTTAGTCCTTGGTGTCTTCAATGAAAATGAAAATGACAAGATCTAGTAGCTCAATCGATAACACAAATTTTCCAATTGTTGGCCAACATTGGTGCAGGAGCAGTAAGGTCACAAGCGGGAGGCAACATGAGAAATCACTAGGTGTATTGGAAGACAAATGGTCTTCTAAGATCATTAAAACTTGTAATGAGTTTAATCATGGACATGTGATCTAAGTGCAATATTTTGTAAAATTGCCAACATTGGCAATATAAGCCAAAATGGGCTTAATTGAGTCATGTAAGGGGTCCAAAGGGTAGATATGATTTTTGTTTTATTTTTTGTGTTTAATAAGGTCTCAAATGACCATATTAATGTAATGGGATAGTCATGTGGCAAGGAATATCAAAAACTTGTCAATTGACAACTAAAAGTGTCAATTTGAAGACAAAATAAGGTGATTAATGCACAAAGGTGGTTAGAGGGGTAGTTAGGAAGGTTTCATTTGGTTTTGAGAGTCTAAATGAGTTTAAAACCTCATTCCCACATGTGGGAGACAAGTTTGGATGGTAAAAATTGATTGGTAATGTAAGATTTTTGAAGTTTGAGCAATGAATGCATAGTTTTCCCTAAAATTTTGATCAAAAATCCAAACTTGTAATTACTGTAATTTCATTTTCATAGTACCTTTTGATCTAATTATTTTTTGAGATGATAGGGAAATTTTTTAACTTTCATTTAGCATTGGTATGAAGGTTTAGTCAATCATTTTGTATTTTTCATATTGACTATCCTAAAATCTGTTGTAGGTGACAATTTAAGAGGGGTTTGAGAGTCATTTTGTGAATCTGACCCATTCTACTTTATGTGGTTATTGGGGCTTGTGGAATGGGTCAAGAATATTGTAAAATATGTTCTTTAATTATTCATGTGTAGGGAAGAACCTGGAGTTGATTTTTTGATGCCCAAGGGTATGGGGTTGAGTGAGAAAGAGTGCATAAAAAGGGGTATGTGACTGCTCCAAAGGTGGATTTAGTGTATTCTCCAAACAAGAGTTTCATTTTATGTTATAACTCATCTAATATAACCAAAGTGAAGGTTTTTGAACCATTTTGGGGTTCTAGAGATGTTGCAAAGTAAGATTTCTAGAAAGCCCTAGGGTAAAGGGGCTAGAAAGGAGGGTTTTGTAAAAACCATTGTAAAGTTGATCATGAGACCAAAAAAATAGAAGAATCCTTGCATTTGAGTCATTTATTAAGACTTTTTTGGGTCATGGGAGTTAAAAGAGTCAAGGGATTGTGAGTTGCTTTGTAAATGGCCTCAAACTAGGTCTAGTTGGCAGACTGAAATAGCCAGTTTTAAGTGATATTTTACAAAACAAGTGTAGTTGGTCTTGGAGTATATTTTAGAGTGAGGAAAAGGGTATTTTAATAACCCAATATTTTAGGAAGTTCTCTAGGAAATTTTGGAGAAAACAACAAATTAGTGACTGGCAAGGGCTAGTTGGAACAAGCCTAGAAGAGGCAAAATTGAGAAAGTGTAAGAGATGAGTTGTTGAGAGTGTGCAAGGAGTTGGAACATGTTAGATGGGATTTTTTGAGATGATTCAAGTTTTTTTGGTCATGGTATGAAGCCAAGGACAGGTTTTGGTATGTTGGAGGCACCAGGGTACACTAGGTGCATGGTGAACAATGTGAGTGTTTAGAAGACAAATTGAAGATTTGGGTTATAACCTCTTAGAAATGGTTGTAGGAAGATGTTACCAAGTCAGAGACCTCCTCTTGAATCCTAGTAGAGTCTAATTCCTTGGGTAGATTCCAAGAATACAAGAGAATCCCAGAGTATTAACCCTTTCCAACATTCCAACTTTATGATAATGATGAGTCAAAGTCTAACAAATTGGAATGCAATGATTGCAAGTATTCTTGGGTATCTATTACAAGCAACCATGGTTTGGAAGAAAATTAAGAGTATTAGTCTTGTAGCCAGGAAAATGAGCTCAATAAACACTTTTGAGATGGTCATCTCGTGATGAACATGGATAAATTATTCAAAGCATATGCTAAACCTACCCAATATATACCGGCATCACTTAAATCACATTAAATGCTGGAAAAAAATCAATAAATATAGTAAAAGTTGTTAATATAAGAACCATTTTATGGAAGACTAAATTGATTGTCTGTATACTTTTAATTATTGTCAAATCCATCAATAGACATTTTGTATCCTAAAATATCAAAAGTTTGATTTCTTTTTAGTAGATCTAAATACTCTTTTGGTTCTCTCAACCTATACATTGGCTGATCAACATTATCCTTAGAGAGAACTATATCTATAACTACCCCATTATCATCAGATCGAGACCTATTTTCCTTCTTACTTTTTGATGATTGTGATTCTCTGCAATTCAAGGCATAATATGATTAACACACAATGGTACTTGAACAAAGAACACTAATAAAGATTGAGGATGTGAATTGATAATACCATTTTGTAGATGATTTTGGCATCTCACCCTTTATCACTGGTGCTTCGACTTTATTAGCCCTCTTCTTTAGTGACTTGCAAATGAAGACTTAGGACAATAAAAAATCTAAGATAAGATTAATCCACTAAAATTAGAGAATGACAAAAATTGAATTTGGCTTGTCATTAAGAATTATCCATTTGTAGAAATCCTTTCTTTCTGAGTTATATGGTAACCCTTGCTTGATCACTATTTCTCTCTCTCCCTCTCTCCCTATTCAATCTAATGAGCCAACTGGATCTGCACAACATTTTAATGTCTCAAATATTGTCTCATGGTGTGACTCATGAACTTTCCAAAGAATCTTATTATGTGTTTTTCCACCATATTTTATCAAGTGGACACTTGATGCGACAACAAGGTTTGAATAATGAAGAATCTTCCTCTTTGTTTCCCAATCCTCGAATAAACACAAGTTAGGGTTCTTCATAGAATATCATCTAAGCCATGTGCCGGTTACAACCACTGCACCAACATGGTACTCTAAACCTTCACCATCTATAACTGAGTGATCCAATTTTTGTTTGGCTTCAACACAATGACACAAATAATAATCTATCCCTTCTTCATTCTCTTCAGGTGCAATAATAGTAAAAACATGGCTTGGAGTGACAAATGTACAAAATGTAGTTATTAATTAAAAAAATACTTGGGTAAAAGTTATAAAGTTACATATTGAAATTACAAAGATATATAAATATATATATTACTAGGTTGCACTAGATCTGACAAGTAGCCAAAGTCAATAGACGAATCCATCTCTACTATTTCCAGTGCTTGTGGGGGATGATAGGTGTCAATTGGATCCAAAACCCATATATCCCATTTGTCCACCCATTCAGTTGACTCATAGTCATCCGAATTTTCCTTTGCACATGATGGACAATAGCATGCCATTTTTTAGGTGTGGATATTCCATGAACCTGCATCAAAGCTTCTAAAAGAGTGTAACTCACTGGACCCTATTAGTGTGCAACAATCCTGATATGGTGCAATGTTAGTATTATCTATCAACCAAAAAAATCTACGAACTGCAGACTCACCTTCCTTACCTAGACCCATTTTAGTGTTACACCATTGGACGATGGATTTTGCATCTATCAATATTGCTCCATCTTTGTACTTTAGTTCTTCATGAGCTAAGGCTCTTTTAATGCATGTTCTTGCACCATCATGCTCTCCCTTACCATGACTAGCCTCTGTGAAATTTCACATATATTGAATTCTACACAACCTGTGCATCCTGCTCAACCAATAGAACATCCATGCATTCTTGAATTGAGATGCACAATTGTCTGACCAAATAATGTGCTGATGATATGTTATGCCCCTGTTAGCCAAATCTCCATAAAATAGTTGAAAAAAACCATGTATGAACTCCATACAATGTGATCAATCATCGCTGATGTAAAAATGGTACTCCCTTAAAATCTTCTTGTCATCCTCTATGCTTGTAGGTAAATGCATGAATGTTATGTGAATAAATATGGAAACCTATTGAGAAGTATAATACTTTTCTTACACCTCATTTTGTGGTCGTAGTGTTTAGTTCTTTACAAAATCTACAACCAAAACAATGCTATCTAGTGGAAATATATCCTTGCACAACTTGAATTGCAAATCCAGCCATCAAGCTCTATGGGTATGCCTTGCATACTCGTAAATAATCTTTTCACAAAAATCTTCATGAACTCATACACTAGAATATTTTCAATGACTAAATCAAATCTTTTACCATGTTTTCCATCTTTTAGAGCATATGTCACTGTCTTAAATTTTTCGTAATCTACTATTTCATTTCCAATTGCATGTGTACTATCCATATGTTGAAAAGTTGATAAAAGTTGCAAAGAACCACAAAATAAGCACATACCATCCAAGCATGATGTCTTGTAAAAATTTTGGCCATCCCCTATTTGACATAAAATTTTGGATATGAATTCCCTTGAAGATCTTGGTGGCTCATTCATGTCACAATCCTGCAAAACAAACTAAGAATGCAAAACTATGCATATATGCCTAAAAACATCAAAATGGTTAGAAAATTCAATATGTATCCTAAAACAACAAGTTGTGCATGTGTGATTTATCTTCACATAAAAAGGTTTACCCATCTCAAAGAATCTTTGACTTATTCAAATTTGAGGATACATACCAATAAATTTTGCAAAAAATTGTGTCTGAGTTGAGTCCAAAAACAATTTCGCATGTGGGTCACAATTTTGGCTACCAATCCTCCTTGTTACAACATCTCTTTGATTAGGGGAAACACATGTTATTTTTCCAAAAATCTTCGATCAATGATTTCAAGGCTTCACTAATTTCTTTATCCTTTTGCGGTAGTCTACCACTAAATGTCCATAACTCATTTTTTATTGGATCTTCCAATCTCTCACGCCTTAGCATGACTCTCCTTAGAGTACCTCTTTTTGCTTGTCTTTCTCATGAGTTGAGCTTTCTTTATTTGGGTACTTACTATTGTCAATGTAAATACTCGTCTTGTGATATTACTATCTTTGGTGCATGATTTCAAACCCACTTTGTCATAAGCACTCATTAGATTCTTTACAATTCTTTTTTCATTTGAATCATCCATTGTTCTTAGCCCAAGAATCTTCATGATAAGCCTAAATTTCAAATTCTTTATCATTTCAACAAATAATTGGCATTGACCTATAATATTTAATTCTTCAAAAAATAATCTCCACATATGATTAAATTTTCTTTGACAAGTACACTTGCTAATCTTGTGAGGCATTGATTTCAAAATGTTAGTATCAATATCAATCAAATATTTTGGTCTTCTAAAATGAATTCTAGAAGGTGTTCTAATCTCTTCAATTCTCTCAACATTTTCAACATCAATATAAGGTTGAGTGTATTGCCTACCTTGAATCAAAGATGATGTGCCTTGGCAATAAGATGTAATATCACCTACTTGATATGTTGATGTTGTGCTTTCAACATGACATGATGGAGTGTGTATATCGTTGGATCTACAAATCAGTGTCTCTTCAACATGAGAGGACAATATTACTTCAACATTGGAAGATGGTGTAGCAAACAATATGATTCCAACATTAGAAGATGGTGTAGCTTCACAATTCAATTGTCTTCTTGAGCATAATAGTCTTATTCATTCTCTTTGTCTTTCTAATTCTTTCTCTTTGTTTCTTTGTACTAGTGGTTCTTGATCCTCTTCGAAAGTCAATTCTTCATTATTGCTTTGCAATTTTCTTTGTTCACATAGTAATTTTATTTCATCTCTTTTAATTTCCAAATCTCTCTCCCTATCTTCATTTGTTTGAGTTTTTGGTTTCTTCCTTGGCATGATGATGATTTCTACATGTCAAATTATTCAAACATCTGAATTACTTAAAATGTGTAAATTACAAATTATTCAAATACATATAAAAATTATAATTATTTGAATGAATACACAATATATATCAAACGACTTGTCAAATTTCTAACCATTTCAAAATAATATTTCATTTAAACATACAGTTTTCAATGAATTCACTATATATTAAACAACATGTCAAATTATAATCAAATTTGTATCTATATATTGACAAACAATATTTAAAATGGATTGCACTAACCTTTTCTATACAAGGAATATTCAAAAAGTCTTCAAATTGTGTATCCAATGATTGCATTTGGTGTTTGTTGGCTTGAAAAAGTGTTGAAATAGTGTTTTCTATGTTGAAACCCATGATTTATGTCAAAATAACAGAGTGCACGATAGAACAAAAGTAGAGAATAGATGAAATGGGCCCCAAAGTTTCTTTTTGACCATTTTTAGGTGATTTCATATAGTGTGTACACACTATAAAGTGCATACGCACTATGTGAAAACACATCAATCCCCATCCTCCCTACTCTCTATCCTCCATACTCTCTCTCTCTCTCCCTACTCTCTCCCCCCTCTCCTATCCCCTACTCTCTCTCTCCCATCCCCTACACTCTCTCTCCCCCCTCACCCCTCCCCTACTCTCTCTCTCACTCTTCCTCTCCCACCACCTACTCTGTCTACCTCTCTCACCATCTCTCATCTCCCATTCCCTACTCTTTAGATATTTCACACACACTCCCATCCTCCCTCTCCCACTTCCTACTATCTCTCTCTCTCCCCCATCCCCCTACTCTCTCCCATCCCCTATTCTCTCTCACACTCTCTCACATTTGCTACTCTCTCTCTCTCCCCCCTCTCTCATCCCTTAAACTCTCTCTTTTATGGATATACACTCCCATCCCCCCTCTCTCTCCCCCTCTCCCACTGCCTACTATCTCCCTCTCAAGTTCTCTCTCCCCCTCTCTACTCTCTCTCTCTCTCTCTCTCTCTCTCTCTCTCTCCCCCATCCCTTACTCTTACTCTCTCTCTCTCTCTCCAATCCCCAACTCTCTCTCACACTCTCTCCCATCCCCTACTCTCTCGCACACTCTCTCTCATCCTTTCACTCTATTTCTCTCATCCCATTCTCTCTCTCTTTTCCACCTCCTACTCTCTCTCACACTCTTTGCCATCCATTTACTCTATCTCTCCCATCCCATACTCTCTCTGCCACCCCCTACTCTCTCTCACACTCTCACACTCTCTCCCATCCCCTACTCTCTCTCTTTCATAGACACACACACACACTCCCATCCCCCCTCTCTCTTCTCTCCCATCCCCTATTCTCTAGATTTGTCACACATACTCTCATCCCCCTCTCTCTATCTCCCTCTCCCTACTCTCTCTCTCACTCTCTCCCATTCCCTACTCTCTCTTACACACACTCCCATGCGCCCTTCTCTCCCTCTCCCACCACCTAGTCTCTCTCTCCCATTTGCTTCTCTCTCTCTCTCTCTCTCTCTCTCTCAGGATACTCTCTCTCTCCCCTCTCCCATCCCCTAAACTCTCTCTTTTTTAGATACACACTCCCATCCCCCTCTCTCTCCCCTCTAGATATCTCACACACACTCCCATCCCTCTCTCTCCTCCTCTCCCACTCCCTCTCCCACAACCTACTATCCATATCTCTCAAATTATCTCTCTCCCTCTCTACTCTCTCTCTCTCTCTCTCTCTCTCTCTCCCATCCCCTACTCTTAATCTCTCTCTCCCATTCCCAACTCTCTCTCACACTCTCTCCCATCCCCTACTCTCTCTCACACTCTCTGTCTCTACCACCCCCTACTCTTTCTTTCACTCTCTCCCATCCTTTCACTGTCTCTCCTATTTTGTACTCTCTCTCTACCACCCCCTACTCTCTCTCACACTATCACACACTCTCTCTCTTTCATAGACACACACACACACACTCCCATCCTCCTCTCTCTATCTCTCTTCTCTCCCATCCCCTACTCTCTAGATTTGTCACACACACTCCCATCCCCCTCTCTCTATCTCCCTCTGCCTACTCTCTCTCACACTCTCTCCCATCCTCTACTCTCTCTCACACACTCTCCCATCCTTTACTCTCACTCTCTCTGTCTCCCACCACCTACTCTCTATCCTCCATCCCCTACTCTCTCTCTCTCCCTTCTCCCATCCCCTACTCTCTCTCTTTTATAGATGCATACACTCTTATCCCCCCACTCTCTTCTTTCCCATCCCCTATTCTCTAGATCTATCACACACACTCCCATCCCCCCTATCTCTCTCCCTCTCCATCTCCCACTCCCTTTCCTACTACCTACTATCTCTCTCTCTCTCTCTCGTTATCTCTCTCCCTCTCTACTCTCTCTCTCTCTCTCTCTCTCTCTCTCTCTCTCTCCCATCCTTTACTCTAACTCTCTCTCTCTCTCCCATCGCCTACTCTCTCTCACACTCTCCCATCCCCTAATCTCACTCTCTCTCTCTCTCCCATCCCATATGAGCTCTCTCTCACACTCTAACACTCTCTCCCATCCACTACTTTGTCTCTCTTACACACATTCCCATCCCCCCTCTCTCTCTCCTTGTCCCACTCTCTCTCCCACCACCTACTCTCTCTCCCCCATCGCCTACTCTCTCTCTCCCCTCTCACATCCCCTACTCTCTCTCTCTTTCATAGGCACACACTCCCATCCCCCCTCTCTCTCCTCTCCCATCCCCTACTCTCTAGATTTGTCGCACACACTCCCATCCCCCCTCTCTCTCCCTCCCCCACTCCCTCTTGCACCAACTACTATCTCTCTCTCTCTCAAGTACTCTCTCTCCCTTTCTATTTTCTCTCTACCTCTCACACTCTCTCCCATCCCCTTCTCTCTCTCTCTCTCTCTCTCTCTCTCTCTCTCTCTCTCCCTCTCTCTCCCATCCCCTACTCTCACTCTCTCTCTGCCACCCCTAATCTCTCACACTCACACTCTCTCCCATCCCCTACTTTCTCTCTTACACACACTCCCATCCCCCCTCTCTCTCCCTCTCCCACTCCCTCTGCCATTACCTACTCTCTTTCTCTCCCATCCCCTACTCTATCTATCTCTTTGTCCCCTCTCTCATTCCCTACTCTCTCTCTTTCACACACACACACCCATCCCCCCTCTCTCCTCTCCCATCCCCTACTTTGTCTCTCACTCTCTCTCCCTCTCCCATTGCCTACTCTCTATCTCTCTCTCTCTCTCTCTCTCACTCCCACTCTCACTCCCACTCTCACTCTCACTCTCTCTAACTCTCACTCTCATTATCACACTTTCTCTCACTCCCACTCTCTCCTTCTCTACTCTCTCTCTGCTACCCCCTCCTCTCTCTCACATTTTCACACACACACTCTCTCTCTCTCTCTCTCACACACACACACACACACACACACACACACACACACACACACACACACATTTCCATCCCCCCTCTCTCTCCCTCTCCCATCACCTACTCTATCTTCCATCTCCTACTCTCTCTCTCGAGCTACTTTATCTTCCCCCTCTCCCATTCCCTACTCTCTCTCTTTCACACACATGCACTCCCATCCTCCTCTCTCTTGCTCTTCCTCTCCCACTTTGTCTCCCACTATCTACTCTCTCTCTCTCCCCCATTGCCTACTCTCAATCTCTCTCTCCCAACTTTTACTCCCTCTCACACTTCTTCTCTCTCCCATCCCCTACTTTCAATCTCTCTCCCCCATCCTATACTCTCTCTTTTCCACCCCTAGTCTCTCACACTTCCTCTCTCTCACATCTTGTACTCTCTCTGCCATGCCTACTCTCCCATCCTGTACTCTCTCTACCACTCCTACTATTTCTCACTTCCTCTCTCCCCTCTCCCATCCCCTACTTTCTCTCTCTCACACACACTCATAGCCATTCCCTCACTCCCCCACCACCCACCTCCCACCTAGCTCTCTCTTGCTCTTGGGTTGCAATTTAGGTCTCAATAGTGTGTGTGCACTATAGCGTGCACATGCTATTGAGAATTTAAATGCTTCTAATAATGCATGTGCGCTATAGGGCACACGTGCTATTGAAAGCTTTGTATTAAAACCAAGCCTAAGGCTTGGTTTTGCCTTGGATATCCAACACAAAGGTTTGCCTTGGATAACCAACACAAAGGTTTGGAGTTTATAAACAGGTCAGAGACATTTTTTTGAGCAAACATACCAAAAATGATTTATTTTTCTTGTGTGCTCCCCTTCAAGATTCCTCGTGGTTGGGTATCGATAAGATCAGGTTACATAGCATTATAGGTCTTTGTGTTAGCTATCTAACCATATAATTTATTTTCAATTTGAACTATTTCAAGCCTTTCATCTATAATTTTTTTTGAATGTATGTTCATTTTTTGTCAAAAACCACCATGTACTAATTGGGCTATAGATTTTAGCTTGTTCATCGAATTTTGCAACAACTTAGTTTTTTAGAAACTAGACTCTATTCTACACACTTTGAAAAAATAAAATTTGATTTTAGATTAGTTTTCAATTATTTCTAGAGGGAGCACACAGATATTTCACATTTTTGGGATATGTCCTATTAAAAAATTCATTAAAAAAAATACACATTATAAAATTACCCAAAAAATATGGGATAAACTACATAGTGTTAAGTAACTTTTCACTAGAGTGATTAAAGAATTAAAAAAAAAAAAACTTAAAATTTTAGGTGGGCCACACTTTGTACTGTGTTATGTTTTTCTGTAATAAACAGTACCACTTTTTGTGGCCCCCTTTTTTGAGGACCTAAAACTAAACCAGTTTGAAAAAAAATTAGTAGTTTAGAAACTAGATTCAAAGGACTACAACTTTTTTTTGGTTCATATTTTAAAATTTTGAGCGTAACTATCTTCAAATTCTTGTTGAAGTTCAAGATTTGCACATTTCAGGAAAAAGGTGTCCACTTATACCCCCCTTTTGGCAAGACAATTTGGTGCACTTACCCCTTTGAAATAATTTTTTAATAATTGGCTCAACTTAGTCCACTTTAAACATATCAATAAGACTATGCATAAAACAGACCAAAAAACACACAATCCTCAAATTATAGCTAAGTCCTTGGTGGAGGGGAGGTGGAGGGAAGGTATTAACTAGTCTTGAATGACATTAACAATTCATATTTTCTAGGCAAGAAGTTAAAGGGATCCCACACAATTGGGTATCAAAACCCCTTAAACAAAAACAAAGTGACATTCCTTAAGTTTCAAGGGTAAAGATGTAACATTTCTCAATTTCCTATTCAATCCATTCTCATTGTTTATAGCGGGAAATGGACTACCTTGATAGCCTCATAATTTATAACATGCAATTGACTACCTTGTTAGTATATTAGGATCATTAATTTTATCTTTCAAAAAAAAGATCGAAGTCCTATGATTCTACTCTTGCTATCATTTGATCTCAAGCACTATCTATTAATGCCCCAATGAGCATAATGGTTTTAAGAAGAAACACCAAGATTAGGTCTGCCTCATTTGCATGCAATTTAGCTTTAAAAAAAATACAATACAAAGTTCTATGCTCTTCTACAACTGGAATTGTCAAGAATTAAACTAGAGCTACTCATTGAATCAAAATGCTCTTAACCCCAAATTTGTATTCATTCAATTTATACAAAACTAAAGAAGAGAACCTAGAGTACAATGATCAAGCTTCTTCCTTGAGTTGCTTCCCAATCTCTTTCTTGCTTTGTTGCCATTTCCCCAATAGTTGTTGTCTTCTTTTTTTGATACACAAAGGCTCTCAGAGAAACAAGTTCTTCATGCATTGTCTCCCTCTCCTCCTTTGCCTTCATAATTCAAGATGCTACTTTTTTGGTTTTAGTGACTATGCTATTTTTTAATTTTAAAGACAACACTAAGAGCTGCACTCTAGTCCTTAATTTGGCCATAGGCCCTGGTTGCCAAGAAAATTATTTTTCCCCTCAAATGCATTGCATACCATGTTACTTCTCATCTTTGCCTCTCCGAGCATAAGACCTTGACATCGTAAGATCCAAAGGATTATTGATTGTTCCAATGTTTTATTTTCATATTAAAAAAATTGTTGTAGGCAATCATGGAGCTAAAATAGATTATTGTTGTTGAGTGTCTTCCTTTTGTAACTGACACTCCCCATAATTTTAATTAGTTACAATAAAGATTAATTCAAATTCAATAATTTATAAAAGATGAAATTCTGGACAAGTGGCAACAATAATGTTGATTTATTAGGCTGAGGAGAAATGGGTTGTGACATGCTTCCCCCTAAAGAAAATGCATTGTCTCGATGCATATATGCTTATAATCATATCCACAAAATTTTCAAAACATCCATATTTTAATGATAAATAATTTTGACTTTCATCTACTGAATAAAGTTAAAATTGTGTTTCCTTAAAACAAACCTACATTTCATTAACACATTAACTCTCATGGAACTATCTTTTCAAGACAATATTAACATATAGTTGAAGTAACAAGTTAGAGAAAATAACACACATTTAATATAAGCACATGTATAAGTAATAATTTCAAGAACTTTTTCTACGTGTGAGTGTGTGAATTTTATTATGTCTCTATAGTTTTACAAGGTTACACTACCTCTCTTTGACAATATTCCCCATTTCTTATGATGTGTCATTCCCTTTGTTGCATTATAGGAACAACCCCAAAATATTAGTCCATCATATATCACAAATCAATAAAAGATCCAAGGAATATCAAATCAATTACTTCCTTATCTCAAGAGGTCTCAAAATTAAGCAAAATATTACCTTAAAATCACATGATACCAAACACATGCTTGTGCTTACTTGTCATACCTTGGCATCAACTAGATTTGACCCTACCATTAGGTACTTCATATCCACTTCCTGCCATACTTATTCATGTACACTCACAATACATTAAAATCATTCCAACGTCAGTAGCTCAAAAGAGAAATATTCAATTATAACCACCAAGAGTCAATTTTTTCCCTTAAAATCATATTTATTCATACCTTGATCAAGAGTAACAAAAATAATCAACCATACATGTCATACATACCATCTAACATGTGGTTCTTTCTAAATGAGTAAGTGTCCATATCAATAGGCTAGTATCCATGGTACATAATCAGGCAATGCAATCCAATTATATCTAATTCATCATCATTTGATTTGTCATGAAATATAGTTTTATCAATGTACTCATTAAAATTTAATTATCATTATGCATCTAAATGCTTGCAAAAGTTTACATCCAAATGTATTTACATCATAATGCATCATTTAACTTGACCCTAAGTTCTACATCATTAGATAATAAAACCAAATCCCAATCAGACATATTGACCAAATGTCTAAGTGAAATACATAATGACCAAGTCTATGCCGAACAACATATCAACTAGGAGTCCAAAACAAACAACTCAAGACAACCAAATCATTGATCGACATTCATTGACTAAGTTGACTAAATAAAATGAGTCAACAACTTTCTATAAGGTAGAAGTCATATGCATGGTGGATCATCACATATACATAAAACCAATGCACAATATTTCCAAAACTAAATAAAAGAAGGATCTATACATACCATTTTCCAATCTCATAGGAAGTCTGCATTTTCATACATTTACCACGTAGGCCAAAAAGTCAAGTCTAGTTGGTCAAAAGTTGACTACACATAGTTGAATCATCAAGTAGATAAAATATCTTCCAATTAATTATGCAACTTCACTCTAGTTTCCAACTTACATGTCAAAATGATAGGTGCAAAAATAATTACATTTCATAAACCAATTATCGACCAAATTGTCGAGCACAACATATCATCACATGAATATTCCATACATGAATATACTGAAGAAGTTTACCTACATGTCAAACTTTATTTCATCATATATAAGAAACATGTCCTACTAAATAATTTCCACATCATCAATTGCAAGAAACATGAAAATAATCAAGCAAAACCCTAGTTTGAATAGTCAACAACTATTTCATTACTATAATCAAGGATTAACAAATAATTATCCATTTAATAATATAACACGTGACATTATCCAAGTATGATGACCTACACATCATCCATCCATCAAAATGCATGATTTAATAAATACATGAAGTATAATTTAAAGCATCATGCCTCAATGGGCATCACAGAAAATATCGACCTACATGTTGGACATGGAACAATAAGAAAACCATACAAGTGCAATTTCATTTTCCATATGATCAACACCATTAAGCAAATCATCTATGTATGCTCACCAATCACCTACAAGGATAAGTAAATCCAATTTTTTTATCAATTCAGTGACCTTAGGCCCTTCCCATCTCGTCACCATAGTGTGTTTAACCAACATATAAGCACCAACATATAAGCACAAGTTGTGATCTATGGTCTTCACACCATTCAATCATCACATAAAATATGGTTGAGGTTCTTTCCTTGGGATCCTACCTAACTTGTAGAATACCCAACCTTGTAATGTCCAAATATTACCAATACACATTTCCTCGGGATCCTATCTAACTCATAGAATTACCCAACTTGAAAATGCCTAAGTAATACAAAAGGTACTTTCTTGAAATCCTACCTAACACATAGAATTCCCAACAATGGAATGCCCATATAGTACCAAAGATAGGATGCATCTGGTGTAGCCATGAAACATACTACCTCACACATATCTTTGACCCCATATATGCCCATATAGCCATAATCATGGATGTGGCAGGGAGATGAAACAAGGGCAACATAGCTTTGGCCAAAGCATTTTGTTGTGCCAATATTACATTTACAAGTAGAGTGTAAATGAAAGTGTCACTTCTACCCCTCCTTGTTTGTCCATATTTGGCACCCACACTGAAAGTTAAGCTCTCCAAAATAAAAATAAAATAAATGCAAAATGAAGAATGGCATGTTCTTCACAATCTACTCCTTTCAACATCCTATCAATATTCCACACTAAAAATGATAGATGACATCACTTTAAAATCACATGACCAACATCATAAAAAATACACACACCCTAGCTACCTCAAGATCAAATAAATCTTGAAAACAAGATTCACAATTCTCAAGTCAAAGTCCAAAAAGGAGGTACAAAACCAAAAATAAAAGTGAACAAGGGTCATAGTAAATAGGTCACATAAGAAATTGGTGGCTTAGTGGTCACAAAGAACATAAAATTTCAATCTAGCCCTTCATCACATCCAAGTTCATGAAACTGAACATAAT
This sequence comes from Cupressus sempervirens, assembly GCA_028749045.1. NCBI lineage: Eukaryota > Viridiplantae > Streptophyta > Pinopsida > Cupressales > Cupressaceae > Cupressus > Cupressus sempervirens. Next base: position 629,979,911 of record CM053783.1, read on the forward strand.
AAATTGAAAACCCAATTCACATGAAGCACAATGACTCTCACTAGTCACCAAGAAGGAGTAGATGTTTAACAACACCTTGCATCCAAGGGTTTTTAAGAACATAACCAAACTTCACATGAATCACATGCAATTTATCTTGATAATCATACATTTCTAAATGTATAATGGAACATTCAATACTTTTTCAAATGAAATCAATGTTCTTCCTATTTATCATACTAGGTTACTCAATGAACTGCATAAATCGGGCAGAAACATAATTCTTGCACCACATGTGCATCACCTGCTATTTAAAGAATTAAATACATTTTTATTTTCTATCATAATCCAAGTCTTCATTTGGTAGACTCTTATAGCCTAGTGCAAAAGTCAACCATCGTTTGACTATCTCAATAGTTCAAATTTAATACACCAATATGCGTATTATACCATCACATAATTTAGATAAAATATAATCATAACCATATGAGGTATGCAAATTACCAATCATTCCATAAACTTTCCATTTTGACAATCTTTAAATGAGTGCAATATCAACTCAAAATCATGACATGCATAAGGAGCATCATATCCTTCTATGTCAAAAGTAATCATAACTAAGAGATACAACATGCAACCCATGTCATCAACTCATACAACATAAAGTAAACTAGTTGACTTACAATTGTGTGTCTAGCATAGTGAACTCAAGGCTCAAGTGTGGAACCAAGAGCTCTGATACCATATGTAAAGACTGCCCTTGCAAAGCCAATGCCATGTCAACAATCTCCATAAAATGCAAAAAATTCAATGTGAGTCAAAGTTAAGGAATATTGACTAGTCAATAGCAGTTGATTAACTATCATTAACTTTAACAAAAATGATGCATATACATATATGCTAAAATCTAAAAGAAACTATATTTTCATTGCAAGAATATCATGATGTACCAATTATGTCAACCATTTTGACAGAAGCTCCAGAATCCATCTAAGAACACAAGGGTAAGAATATTGTAAGAGTGCTTTACCACCCTACCACGAAGTTTTTAAGCTTCCCTAAAATATTTTCTGACATCAAAGATACCCAGCCTAACATCGAGGAAGACCAAATAGATAGAACCAATAAAAGTAATGGAATCGTGCAACACATTGTCTACAATTCAAATAGACAAGTAACACATCTTTGTAGGACAAGTAACATAAATTTTTGTAGACAAATGCAAGATGATATATTTCAATTAATTAAATAGGAAAAGTAATTAAGCTCAATAGGTTTCTTCTATTATGTCCATCAGGAAGACATATCACATGTTCAAGAAAAATCTTTCCAAAAATGAGGACATCACCTCATAATAGTAAGGTAGTACAATCACTCTCTTAGTGACTCATAGTTCATTTCAATTAAAGCATGTCACAATAAATCTAAATATTGACCACACTATCAATACTTAGTTATCTCCATGTGCAATATTTCTAGATATCTAATCCAATGTAGGCAACCCTTTAAATAGAATTATTTATTCCACATGAAACAAGTCAACTACCTAATATAATTGTGCATCCATAATGCTCAAGGTGCACCCATTATATAATATTTTCAATCACGTAAGATCACATTTGTCCTACATGTTTTCCTCTAAATGAAAGATCTAGCCATTAGCCAAAATCTTGTTATAAGAAAAGGAATTATTGATGATTAGTCATTATGATGATTTAAACATAATAATATTACATCAAAGAACTTCTTCCACAGTAATGAAATAAATAAGAATTTTGGTGAAATCACATAGTACTTGTCATTTAGGTGGACTTTTGACCATGCATAGAAAATAGATACACAATAACAACTTAGCCCCAAGAAGCTTAATAACCGCAATACTGACAGGTAGCAAAATACATCAACCATCATATTATTCCATCCTAACTTCTCCTACAAAAATATTATAGTTGATCACACATTGTCAAGGATAACTATTGCAAGATAATATAACCTTCACATATTACATTATCATGGAAAGCATATCATGACACAATCACATTGTATTAAGAATATAGTACAAAGACATTCTTCTTAGACATGCTAAGATAATTTCAATATTTATTTAAGTTTACCAACACCACTTCACTAGTGTAAGGAAATATTCAACTTTCTCATTGAAATGTGTATAATTTAACAAACTCTCATCTTTGACTCCTTGGAAGACAAAATACCACATTTTTCAAAATTACAATTACTCACTTCAAAACTAGATTACATCTACAACCCTCATAGCTCTTTGCTAACTCCTTGTAGTTCAATGTTGTTTCAATTTAAAGTCTAATGCCTCTAAAAGTTTACACTCAAGAAACTAACTATTAACATTTTCATCTTTTCCCCAACTTTAACAACCTAATATGACTAGCATAGTTCAAACTTGTTGTTCAATTTTATACTTCTCTATTTAAAAGAAAATGTCACGAGTGTGCATTTTTCTAACATAAAATATTTTCTTTTAAGCTAAGCTAGAGCTTCTCAATTCTATTTTATATGAATCTATACATGTGCTCACCAAAATTTGTTCAGAATGTTGAAGTAGGATTAAAAAAATCATAATTTGAAAATGTTGGAGTAAAACCAAACATTAACAACTGAAAAAAAAAAAAAAAACTATGGTAAATGTAAACTTGTGGTGATCTAGTGCAACTTTCTTCCTTTGATAGAATCTCAACCAATATAGTGTTAAATTAAAGTAAATATTTACTATCAAGTTCATAACTATTCCATGTCTTTGAAATAAATCAATTATAATTGGCTAAGCTTAGTCTACTTTAAACATATCCATAAGACTATGCATAAAACAAACCAAAAAACACACAATCCTCAAATCGCAGCTAAGCAGGGTATAATATAGTGGCAAATTTTTTTATTTTGGCAAATTTGACATTTTTCTAGTGTTATTTTTGGCAATTTCTGAGCCCTTCCATGGTTTCCTAGTCACCAAGCTTTGTTGGGTTTACCTGGTTGCCTAGCATTGTAATCACCAAGGAAAATGTTACATTTGAGTTTTTCCCTGGCGGTATTGGCCTTTCATGCAGCCGACCAGGTAATGCTTATCGTGGAATGTTCGTCGGGTTTCAAGTTTTCGTTTAATGCAGTATAGGAGAATTCACCATCCTAGTTTCATTTTACTATGGAGGAGTCGTCTTGTTTCACGTTATGGGAAGTGGAGGAGTCAGCTTGTTTTGCCAACACACTTTCATTTTTTCGTGGAGGAGTCAGCTTGCTTGGCATGGTAAATTGGTAATTGTATTGATTTGTATATAAATTTGAATTTTCCCAAGCAATGAGACATTCACTAAATACTGCTGGCACTCCATCAAATTTTTGGTAGCACAGGACAAATCGCAAGAAAGACTCAGACTCTAGAGATAGCTTCCACAAGTGGTGGTACACTGGTATGTGCAGTTGTGCTATAAAATACTCTCCTTGAGCTTATGTAGTTTAATTTAATCAGAATCTTATCTACAGTTTCCTTTCTTATCTCATTTCCATTAGAAATTTTTCAAAAAGTGGACGTTAATGGTTTTTAAAGCTTGCATGCATGGATATTGACCACCTAAGGTCAATATCCTATTTCCTTTGCCATGGAATCTCAATTCACCAACTGTCAAAAATCAGATTTGAAATTTAACTTTTTTTCATTAAGTTTCAATTCCTAGTCTGAAAGTAATACTGCTTATTCTTAGGGAAGTAAAGTTTAAATGGATTATCAATGGATTGATATGTTAGGGGAGGGTGAGTCTGTAACTAATATTGCTCGGTCTCAGGGAAGTGACAAGGGTAAGACCCCCAAGGGTAGTAAAGGGATTAATCTTACATCAAAATGCCAAAAACTTAGAGATACTACCAAAAAGGCTTTCTTTGGAATTGACAATGTTTTTGGTCCACCAACTTTGGCAAGTACAAGTGCAGAAGAAAATCACAATACCTCACCACCACTAGAAGAGAAGGTTGTTATTCAATTAAATCAAAATGCATCAAACAAGGATAAAAATGTTCCAACAATAGAATATTTTGTAACAGAAGATAATATTGATGTTGGTAGGAAGAAAAGAAAAAGGAATGTAAAAATGGGGCAGGAGTGGGAAATGAAAAGGACTTTCTAGGTTGATTGGATAGAAAAGTACTAGTTTATTGAACCAGTCACAAACAATGATGAACCACCAACAAAATGCAAGTGTACAATTTGTACCTAGAAAACTAAAAGAGAGAAAAAGTTGGAGTTAAAGCTCGACACTATAGAAAAAAATATTGGTAAAGTTTATGAAAAACAAATCATAGATGGAAAGGAAGTAGCGACAGTGAGATGGAAATCAAAGGAAGAATGCCTTCATGTTAAGTATGCCATAGAATATGAAGAGCATTTCAAGAAAATAGCGATAATTGGTAGTGGCAGTAGTGGCAATCCAATCAAAGATGGGCTTCAACATGCAACCAATGATGCAAACTTGGCAAAGACCGTTCAGATGAGTGTTATTTTTCATATTCTATCTAGAGGGCGTCCTATGAGAGACTTTTCAGAATATCGTAATTTATTATCTTTTTTGAGAGTTCCTCACTATCCTATGTCACATTGGTCAATATACACTAGATGGGAAATGGCAAGCTGTCTTGCTGAGGTGGAAAAGAAAAATGTACAGGAGAGAGTAAAAGAATCCAAGTTCATTTCATTATCCTTAGATGAAGTCACTATGGTATATAACACTGCTTGGGTCTGTATGCATGTATATACTGTAAAAGATCATGTCCGTCAAGCTAATCTACTTTGTGTTCATAAAATGAGGGCCAATTCAACTGCAAAAAAATTATATTTAGAAGTTAAGAAAGCTTTGAATGAAATTGCTGGTATGGATGACTTGACAATTGCAAAGAAGTTAGTGTGTGTCGGAGCTCATGGACCTGTAGTAATGCAAGGGCAAAGGATTGGTCTTTATACAAGATTACAAACTAGTATTGCACCTTACATGCTTGGCATACACTGCATGGCCCACTAGATGAATTTAGCATATAAGATTGTAAGTACTTTTCCTACAGTCTCAAACGTTGAAGATCTAATCCATGAGCTCCACTTGTACTTTTTTAGAAGTCCTAAATGCTTTGCAAAATTTAAGATTTTTTCTGAGGGAGTAACAGCAGGAAATAAGATTCTCAAGGATGTTGAGACCAGATGGATATCTTTGCATGGACCAGCAGAACGAGTTCTAGAAGAATATCAATCCTTGATTGGAGTTCTATATGAGCAACGCCTTACAGTGAACAGAGCTCCTAATTTGTTAAATAAGTTAAGTGATATAGAGAACCTATTAACTTTAGCCCATCTTCTCCCCATGCTGGATTTAATGAACAAAATTGTTAAGAAAGCCCAAGATAGAACTATGTATATTCATGAGTATTCTAATTTACGTAAAATGACATGCATGGCTCTGGATTCTTTGTATTCAAATCTCTCAGGTCATACCCCAATTTTTTCAAGGTGGGAGATAATTACAGATTTGAATCATGGTGAGAATTTTTTACAATTCAATGGGAAAAATGAGTTATGTGTGTTTATGAAAGGATTTGAAATACCAATGCACCAATCTAAAACAACCAAGAGAGGCAGATTACTACCAGTTAGAAAGGATGATTTTGACAAGATTGTTAAATCTATTAGTGAAAATGTGAAGTCTATTTCCTACCAACTTTTAATTGAGATTCGTGAAAGATTCCCTCAAGAAGAAATTCTTGAAGCCATGAGTTGTGTGTTTCCTCAATTTTGGAAACACTTTGGACATAATCCAACTGATGCAAAGTTGTTTCATAATAAACTTGACGAATTAATAATACAATTTTCAAAGCATACAGATTGCAATGGAAAACTAATACAAGGAATCTTAGATTCAAATAATCTTAAAAATCAATGTAAACTTTTTGCATTGTGTATGAAAAACTAGATGGAAAACTTTGAGAATCCATTCGATCTTGGTGTAATAACAAGGCTCTGGAAAAGGATAAGTTAGAGTGAAGTATTACATACTTCAATATCAAAATATTTCAAACTTGCTGATTCATGTCAAATGATGATATTAGGGTTGCTGGAAGATGAGAGAGTTTTCAATGCATTGGGGGTTTTTGAAATCAAATGTCAGAAACAAACTCGACAAAAATTTGGAAACTTGTTTGAGGTTGTTTGTAACTCAATACAATGTTAGAGATTTTCCTTATGATAGGTCATTGGCCATTTGGAATTCCACATGTAAAAGATGAGGCCTTTGCAACACTTTAAAAGATGATGGTTCTAATTCTACTGCCGACTCCAACATAAATGATGAATTTAGGTCTCAAAGTCAAAATGAAGATGAAGATTTTACAAATTTTGAATACCCGATTCAGAATGAAGAGGAACCTATTAGTACTTGTCAAACATCAGTTTCAAGATCTAGATTCTGAAGTCCATATGGGATATAGAAGCATCACATTTGAGACTGAGTCAATGAAGTGAATTGTGATTTAGTAATGTAGCATTTAGTTCTAAGGAATTTATAAGTATGCAGTATACTCTAGAGTCTACTTCAGTTCTTCCATATTCATTATTCAGTCATATTGCAATTACAATTTACAAAAATTGAGTTCAAGATTTTTGTTACTCTATTGTTGACATAATGTTATTTTTGTACCTTTCTCTTGATTTGAGTTCAAGATTTTTGTTAGTTGTTACTCTATTTATATTGTTGACACAATGTTATTTTTGTATCTTTCTCTTGATTTAGTTGTTTGATAATAAAAAAAGAGATAATAGAGACGTATGCAAAGCCCATAACATCACAAAGAACTAATGACTACAAAACATAATGGAAAATTGAAATACATAGAGTTGGATCAATATTTTCTCTTAAAGAAAATTATACTTAATCTAAAAAATAACAACAAATCAGACCATTTCTAAGCCTTGGGAACTCATATTTATATCACTTGAGTTGCAACAAGCTTCATGCTTACAAATGTTACATCATGTTTCATTACAAAAGAGTCAAAGACAAAAGATAACAAAAATTAAGATAATCATTACAATTTGTTGAAACCTTTTGTGACATATTTTAACAGAAAAAGGGGAAACAATTACAAAATGTGACAAGTGGCAAGTGATCATTAAGACTGTCTTCCAGTTCTAACTACAACATTACCCACATGGGATGTACCACAAAGGTAAGGTAATCTGTTATGATGAACAACTTCTCTTTGATATTCTTCTGCAACACTTGTCCTCCAATTGATTCCCTGGGGCCACCATCTTTTGTGCTAATCATCTTCTACTGAAGGGATTGCTTTGATATCTGCTATAACCTCCTAGATGGCAATATCTGTATCCACAATAGGCCATGTTGTATTTCTAACTACCTCTAATTCACTGATGTTTTTAGTCCATTTTGCATCTATGATGGCTTTACCCTCTCTAGTAATTTTGTTCATATCTGCTTCAAATTTGTATGTCATATCAATCATATCATATACAACTTGATCACTTGATTCACCTCTTGAAAATGCTATAAATCTTGGATGGTCTAATATTAGATCAAAAGATTTAGACCACTCTTGCCAAGATTTGACATACCCTTCATTGTTCAAAATTGTTGGAATGAAATCTGGGGTACCCAATGCTATGCTTTTCAATTTTCCCCTTACTGCTTCGATCTTACCAATGAAAAATAAATTCAATTCTTTAACTTGATGTATCATTTTCCTTATAGGAACAATGATCTCCTTAGGTAGTTCCTTTTTCTATGTGAGTAAAGGAACTAACCTATCAAAGAACTGAATGTATGGCCCCCACTGGGCAAACAATGGAGATAATAGTGATAAAGCCTCAGAGCATTGGTATTCATTACTCTGTAGAGTAATGTACATACTATGTACATTTACAGAGGCTCTCTTTAAAGTAGTGATTCTATGAATCAAAAACTATTTCATCATCCTAATCTTTGTATCCTTGCTAATCTCAAACTAATCCACATCCATATGTGTTACTGGATGTGAATCTTCTGCTATCTGGTCAGTTTGAATATTTTGGTCTTGTACCTCCCTTACTCTTAGTGACCTTTCTTCTCTTTTCAAATCTTCATTCTCCTTTTTTGATTCCTCCAAAGTGTGTTGCAAAACATATGTTCTTCTCATTTCCTCTTCATACTTCTTCCTGGTGTCAAGGTACTTTTCATATGTCTACACCAGTTGTTCTTGAAGAATATCAATCTTGTTCTTGCCTAGCATAGCAGTAGTGTTTTGGAGGTTGTAAATTTGATCTGAAGAAGTTGAATGTGCATTCCAAATAATTGCATTACCTACCAGTGTCTCTTTAATTTCCATCAGGGTAGGCTTCTCTGATTCTGGAGCTACACTCCAAATAGCCATTGTCTTAGTATCTATATTAAATCCTACCCCCTGCAATTCACCAAATGGATTAATCTTCTCATAAGAGATTGATTTTTCTTGTCTCCTCATTTGATCAAGCAGGAATGATGAACTAATATCCCATCCTGGGAAAACTATCATACCACTCTGTTGTACCAATTCCCTAGCCTCCTCTATAGTGAGGCTTTCACTGTTAGGATCATAGGCTTGGAGTTTTTGCACCATTTTAGTCACTTTTTCATTTGTGTCTCCAGGTTTTACATGGAAAGAAAGTTCATTCTATTTGAGTTTATACAAAAAACTTTTGAAGTCTTCACTCTTGATAAAATCATCATCCTTCATGAATTCTTGAGCCTGTATAATTCTGTCATCCAGCATCATGGACTACAGTTCTAAACTATTAGGTCTCCTATCCTCTTCAATAGCTTGATCAATTAAGAACGATTTTCTAGCATCATCAAAATACCTAGTTCCTTTTGGAAGCACTTGTAAGGCTTTCTCTCTAGCCTTTTCTAGAACTTCAATCAATTTTTGTTTCTTCTTGCCCCCTTTATCCCAGTCTGAAGGGTCAGGCTGATCTTCTTTGTCACTAATTTCCAATACAACATCTGCCTCTAGAGAAGAATGGTTTATCCTATCTCTAGCATTTTGAGAAACTTGAGCCATAATGTTATCAAACTCCTCAATACACTTATCAATTTGTTTAAAACAGGGTAAATTAGAATAGAAGCCCTGGAAATTAGGATCTACTTTCTTCATTTCTTCCTCTACTGAGAGGATTTCTCTCCACTTCTGCATCCTATCAGCACAGACATCTTCATATAATATGTTGGTGTTTCAAACTGCTGAAACTATTAAGCAACAAAATGCTCAATATCGTAGTAAATTGACTCACACAATCTAGGGATTAGCCAATTCCCAATATCAACTATATGAATGAATCACTATGACCCAACTTCAACAAAACCAAAGGATGGTTTCCTACTCTTCTGGCTCTACTAAACCAAGGTGGGTATACCTAGGGATGATTTTAATGCAAACGACTATGTAAAGAATTTCTCAGTTTCATTCTGATTCTCATCTATTATCCACTAACACATGAGCAATCTACTTCACTTATTCTGATGTTCTCAAACTTGTATGCATCCCTTATTAGCAGTTATGGTCATTATTCTCCTTGAATTTACAAATATTCCTAGAAATAGCAGCTACCTAAGACTCAAAGAATAGATATAAATGAGTATTGACCAACATTTATGACTTTGAACAAAATGGAAATATGATTTTGATTTTATGAATTGATTTAATGTGTAGCAGCATAATTCATCCTTCTTACTTCTTACTCATGAGATCAATGCCTTATCCATTGGGCAAGGCAGTAAACATTGGTAGGAGATCCAATTTAGATAACTTGTAAATGAATTAATCAATTGTAATCACCCATCTCTATTCTTATGAAGTATCCCTTTATGAATTCACAAACCCTACTGATTCATTGAAGCATTTATATAACTTCTTGAATTAATAGCAACAATGAGAACAGTATACAACCCATCCAAATTGCATTTAGCTAATTAAACCTTATTTAGATGACTTCAAAGTAAACAGACCCATAAACTGGAGACAGAAATAGATGACACAAATTCAGTGTAAATACCCTTTTGTATTATCCTTTTCATATGACAAATACAATGACCAATAGAAAACCCATTTAAAACCCAGAATAGAATTCTATTTCTATCATTCAATGTGTTATCAGAAAGTATAATGGAAATAAACTCAGAATCAGCTACACTATACTGGACCAACTGAATATGTACTTTTCTTAAGAGAAACAAAAATTATACAAGTCTCAGACCATCGCAATGCCTTGGAAACTCATTTATGTAGCATGAGTTGCAACAAGAAAAGGGAAATTGTGATTTGACAAGTGTCCAAGAAATAAAACATTACACAAAAGACAAAAAGGTCACAACAGAATGCTAGGCGTATCAAATATTCTTTTAGGTAGGCATGTTCCTGTTACTGCTCTACTTATCAACTTTTGATTTGTCTCTCATTGTTTTGGATCCTCAGAATGTGTGGCTACCAAGCTAGCCAATGAGAGGTGATCTTGTGATGCCTTCAGATCAGTTTGTTCTTGTGGGTTTTCACTGCTTTCACCTTGAGCAAGCACTATTTCTTTTTTACCTTCTTCTTCCTTCAATTCTGGTGCTGATGTGTCAATGACCTGCACCTCATCTTCCTATTCCCTATCATCATTTGAATTTCCTTCCTCCAACTGCTAGTTCTAAGGAATATCTGCCATCCAGGAGTTAAACTGTATGTCATCCGACTAGCTGAACCGTAGGATATCATCTTGTTTCTTTAATATATAATCAGCCTCCTTTTTCAAAACCAACAAATTCTTGCCTCAAAGAATAAAAAAAAATTGGATTTTAACCAATTCCTCTGTCGTGGTGGCCCACCAGGCATGCCTCTTTTCATTAACAACTTTATTTATCCTTATGCAGAAAAGGTCATCCAGTTCTTTACTCCATTCATCCTTATTTTTCAATTGGTTCTTTCTATCCAAGGCACAAGGAAACAGATCACATTTTTTATTCTTGTATTTATTCAAGAAAGAAACAATTTTTAGTTGAAGAGCAACTCTCCTATTATCAAAATCCGACAGGTCATTAGTAATATCAAACAATTTTTCAATATGGTCATTGGAAGACCTTATAACTGAATAACATAAAAGGGTGATTTCTTTTTCCCTTTTTCCCCACTTGTTAACAATAGGCTTGAGGGTTTCATCATGGGTTTTCAGTTGCTCCCATATACTTATTACTCTTGCCAACTAATCAAAGAACAAGGGCCATTCAATCTTATCTACTAAATACATTAGGGCCTTTCTAAGCTTATCCTCATATTGCATATTTAACTCTACTTGTAAGGCCCATAGCTTTTTTCTTCTTCTTCAAAATCCTTAGCTGTATAATATTCTAGCCTTTGAGGTGTGTCTGGTATTTCTACAAGGGGTGTGGATTTAAAAGGTTCCACTGGAGGACGGGGGTATGTTATTCTTGGTCTTGTGGACTTCCCCATTACCTTGTTTTCAAGTTCAATTCTCCTTTCCACCTCCTTATTATAATCCTCAAGAATTGTTTCATATTTATTCTGTAACTTAGACATAACCTATTCCTCCTTCTTAGCGGTGGCCAAAAGAAACTTAGAAGAATCCACATTCCAATATGCTACCTGCACATGTGAGGTGTCAGCAACCCTTCTTACAAGTATATTTCCCATCAACCTAGGCTCATCTGATTGTGATGATGTGGCTCTAGATCCTTTTCTCAACAACCAACTGACCAATGCAGCTTGATCTTTAATGAATGTAGTGTTTTGGAAGTCACTTCTATTTGAGTCTTGCAACTCCAATCTACTTGAAATAGAATTGAAAATTAGTGCATCTGCAATATCCCAATTGGGCAATAATAAAATGTTAGATGCCTTTATCATCTTCCTCCCCTCCTCAGGGCTTATATTCTACAATTCCTTCATTATTTCTTCCTTAATTTGGTTTTGCATGAGAGTTTCATCCTTCTAGATGCTCTGTTTTCATCTTTTTACATTTCTCTTCAAAAATATTCATGTTTGTCCTCTATGCAAATTGCTGAAAAGCCATAGATTACACAAAACTGTCATCAGCCAAAAATTGATGACTTGCTTGTTCTAATACAAGGTCCAATTCCCTACCTCTATAATCAGCTATTGTTAGATCCAAACTTGGGAGAGGAGGCTCTGGAGGGTTACCCTCATCTAATTCTGCTTGAGTAAGAAAAATACCCCCCCATGATCCCATTTGTTCAACCTGTTCACCAGTGAGTTGTTCTTCTCCAATCCTCAAAGGGGATTGAGTGGGTGAATACTCCTCAACTTGAGGCCTTCTTTTGTTATTACCTTTTGCCTCTTAGGACTAGGCTCTTCAGGTCTCTCCTCTTGGGCTATACTGGTGGATCCTATTATTTGTTTGCCCTTATCTATAGGAACCCTTTTATTCTGAACTATAGTATACCTACGCCTCTTTTGTACAATTATTTTACCAGCTCCCACATTTGGGGTGAAAGCCAATCTCCTCATGACCTCTCTGGCCTTATCAAGATAGGGATCAATAAATTTTTATTTATTTTTTCATTCATGACTTCCATTATCTTAGGGAAGGTATTCATGAGTTTACTTATTTTTTCAGCCTCTGTAATAGCATTATCTAAAGGATCATATTTATTATCAAAATAATGAATGAATTCTAAGACCCAGGAATAAACTCTCCACTTTTCCTTTTTAGTTTCTTGCTCTTGAAATGAGAATTCATTCCTTATAATGTCCTCTGGATAATAAGAATCATGCTTGACTGGTCCCAACTTGATTCTATGCCTCAACATCTAATTGAAAAATCCCCCAGAGTCACAAAAATGGGGATGAGAGACAGCCATCATATACTACTCCAAAATTTTATTTAAAAAAAGTCATCCCCCTTTTGTAATCACAAACTACTGGGCCATTGTGCAGGTAGGGAAAATTGACCCTAATTTCCTTTTCAACAAAAACATTTCTTCCACTCCCCCTAACTGCCACAAAATTTCAGCCACTCCTACCTACAAAGGTACTTGGTAAGGCAAGACATGAGGACTCCCTTTAAAACCATAGATTCTAAAAATAGTAGAAACAAAGTAAGGGATAATATCTCCCCAATTATGTGAAACTTTCAAGTTATGGGGGTTATCCATAGGCCTAATGAGACTCATTAGCATCCTAGGGATTCTGGGATTGTCACTCAATATGAGGCATCTTAATTTAGCAGCAAAATATTTATCAAATCTGAAAAAACTAGCATTACTTGCATCCCAGGTCATATCTGGACTGGCAGTATTTCCCCATTTTCCTCTCTGTTTAGTTCCATCTCATTACCAAAATATGTCACTCCTTTGAACAAAAACATATGCATTAATAAAGAGTAGTGACCAAAAGTTTTTTCCCCCTTGCCCTTCGTAATCCCAACTAAAACAATGTGAATTTCTTCAGCCAAAAAGGAAGAAAAATAAAAAATAACCTCTACACCGAAAGAAGCAATTTGAACCATCATGTACATGAGGCCAATGGGCATGAACTCTTGCTCATCTTCACCAAAAACTCTGCACAAGGTCATGTATATCTCTATAGCCCGGGAAGTGAAAAGAATCTTCTTAAAGGGCTCTCTAGAAGCTACATTAATTACTAGCAAAGATCCTATTGTACCAATATGTGCCCTTAGTGCACCTCCCCTAATTAAATCCCTCTTTGCTTTGTATTCATTTTCTAATTCTGGCAGATTGATTTGCACATGGTAATCTGAAAAAGGTTGTAGGTGAAAAAATTCTCTAATTTCTTTAGGACTAATTGAGACCAGAGGCACACCATCCTTTCTTCTCACAACCCTAATGGCTTGGTCATAATTCTTGGCAATGGCTTCAAGCAAATCATAATCCATGAAAACACTCGGAACTACTAAATTTCCCAAATCAAAATTCTAGACATTAGCATGTGGGGCAAACAACTTTCTTTCGGAAAACCACTTTTTAAACAAGATAAGACTAGTTTGAGTGGTTATTGCATCCCTTACCCAATTCCCCTTGTCATACAGGCCATTTGCAAGTTTAAGCCTAGGGTTTAAGGAAATCAAAATTTTAACTTGTGCAGGCTCTACAGTAGATTCTGGGAGTAGTTCTAATAAATCATCATGGACATTCCTATCCATATAATTAATTTTCCTAGAAAATGGTTTCTTAGGAGGCATTTTGATAGTATTGAGAAAAATGGAATGCCACAGAGGGTATAATATGAGTACTTACTTGACTTGCTGAATTTTTTCTTCTCAGAACTTTTGTAATTTCTCTCAAACAACAGAAGAATAAATTCACGTCTTTACCAAGCTTATCACGACGCAATCAAAAGGCTCTTGTGCTCAGAAAACTTGCAATCTTTGTTTGTGTGGGATTGGAATTAATGAAAATCTCTTGTGTTATACTTTGTTTCTCCCACATGCGAAACTTTCACTTATCATAAATGCGTAGGACAAAAAAATAGAGTGGCATCACACTTTCTTTTTTAAACTTGTGTCGTTGATCCTCGAAAAATCCTACGATCTGGGAATGACAACTAAGCTGACTCAGTTTTCTTCTTAATACATTGGCAGTCAAGCCAATAAAATACCTCAACCTGTACCTTTCCTTCAAGGCTGGAGCTTCAAACTGGGCCCATGGATGACCACAAACACGTATCATCAACTCGCTAACTCGTTATACATAACTCTTGAGCATCTTTCCACAGTGAGCTAGCGATGACCACTAATCTTTCTTTAATCATGTGGTAGATAATTGAAACAACCTTTAAGAACACAATGGTGGGTCCCTTACTCGTTAACTCGCTATACTTATTCATCGCACATCTCTTCATAGTGAGTTAACGAGCATCGTCGATCCAGATTTGATCTTGTGGACAATAATTTACTGCAACAGTGGTGGGCCATCACTCGCTAACTCACTATACATAACTTCCAAGCACTTCTTCATAGCGAGTTAACGATGGCCTTTGATCCTGGCTTGATCTCACGATCAAAAATCTTTGTACTTTATACATTAGAAGTGGGTCCATGATACTACTATTGCTGAGCTGGCTCAACACGTTGGCACATATATATATTTTCTAATCTCTTAATGACATCATATGTCCTGGGCCTCACTGTGTTTGTGAATTTCAGGTGGGTCGCTATATCGTTGTCGGCATAAATACCAACAATCCAGTTAGCAATATGGCGAGCTACGATGAATCAAAAAAAAAATTTGGTTCAAAGAGGCTCAATAGGATGCCACTGTGTAACTTGATTTGCACAATCTCAACCTTATCACATCACTCATTTGGGGCCCACCTTTGAGGATTTTTAGTTACATCACCATTTTTTGAGCAATCGCTACATCACTACCAGCATAAATACCAACAAACCTGGTTAGCGATATGGCGAATTCCGATAACCATTTAAAAACAACTCCTGAAAAAGAAACCACAAAAGACATTAACCTACAGAGAAACAAAAATGAAACGTGCACCATATCTTCTTCGAGATCCTCAGAATTACTTCTT
This sequence comes from Cupressus sempervirens, assembly GCA_028749045.1. NCBI lineage: Eukaryota > Viridiplantae > Streptophyta > Pinopsida > Cupressales > Cupressaceae > Cupressus > Cupressus sempervirens. Next base: position 629,995,478 of record CM053783.1, read on the forward strand.
ACCTTAGAAGGATGCTGTCTTTGGAAAATTTGGGCATTCACTATATCGCCACCAGCAAATCGCAAGTATTTCTTGTTAGTGACTTGGTGAATCACCAGACAAATTTGAACTCCACTAACACCACATTGCAAGTTTTTTCCACGTGCATTTCTTCTTGAAACTGACAGGTCTGGGATGTATCACATGGTCATAAGATCTTCCCATGAACACATTTTGTGGCATCAAATTCCACTTTTCAGTATCACAGATAATTTTTCGTTGATCACTATCTCGCTATGCATAACATGTGAGCATCTTTCCATAGCGAGTATGTGACAACCATGGATTCAAATCGGATTCAGTGGTAGGACTAAAAATCCTTTTTCTCAAAAGACTCAACCACGATGTCCAAACAGGCGAGAGAAGAATATTCGTTCTTGCCCCCCCCCGCCCCCTTTTTTTAAAAGAATTTGCGCCAAGTTAAACTTTATAATCCAAACCTAGGGTTTTTCACAAATTTTCAAAGGTACAAAATATACTAAACCAAAACCCAAAACCCTATGACTTGTCAGAAACTTCTCATCTGATTTTTTTTTTTTTTTTTTAAAATTGATATGTAAAAAATTAGACCAACACAATACATCCCTAATGACATCCTCTTCTCAAATTTTCCTTCCAATGATGACATTATAACCCCTCATTTGTTTAAGAGCACTTGTAACAATGTTATATGGGTCATAAACCCTAGTGGGGGTAGTGGGGAAATTTAACTCTCTTAGGAAGGCATCAACTTCCTCAATGGCCTCTTTACCAATTTCAAAATCCCCTACTTTGAAATTTTTACACACAAAAGACCCTTTTTAATGGTTGGCCCTAGATATTCTCTATTCATGGATAACAACTGCCAGAAAATTTCCACTACACCCACCCTCTTCAGTACATATCTTGGCAAGAAATGAGTGGGTTGGGAACAACCAAAAATTCTAATCACTGTATAGTTTCCTAACAAAAAGGCACTGCCCCAATCATGATCAATTGGTCCCTCATCATCAAAGCACATAGTTGGTCTAACAATTTTCCTGATTAACCTAGGTTATCTTTCCAATTTTGAACCTAACATCCTATGAATAGTTGCAACAAAATCATTATAAAAAGAGAGGGAATTACAAAAAGAGTAGAACCTCTTCCATAATCTTGTCCATCTTTGAACAGGCAATACCTCTTTGAAATTGTCCAAAGCTTCAATGAAACTAGAATCCACATGGCCCACGTTGTAGAAGAGGATGAGATGCATAAGCAATGAGTAATGTAGAAATTTGAAATTGTCAAGATCACCTTGCTGAGCTGTCACCATCTATTGATGAATATTATCAGCAATGAATCTTCCAAAATCATACCCCACATTAGTATGTGGGTCCTAAATGTCTAGACCTATCACATACAATGTTGGGGAGGCATCCATGGATCCATCTACTCCCAATAGTTTGTTCAATCTAAAAACTATTTTCTGAAAGTATGCACACAAATATGACAAGGGTGTAAAATCAGTAACCATTTTTGGGAATTCTCCTTTCATCTTGTTTTGATTTTCCCTCGGGATATGTCGCAACATTGCATGTGTTGTATAGAAATCTCTTTGTTTCTCAAATGTTGCTTCCAATTTTTCCAGGTTAATAGGAATTGACATGGGACCTTGCAAATCAAATGCTTCAACAAAAGTATCCTTACTTAACTTACAGAGAATGCTCATATCCTTTCTATGAAAGGATTGAGTGGTTGGATTATATGCATTTACCAGTGCCTTGATAAGGTCAACATCCATGTAACCCTTTATCGCGGTTTCGCAACTGCCAACTTCAAACTGATGAAACCCTTTGCGAACCTCTGATGCCATCGATTTCACATATGTTTTTTTTTACCTTGAATACAATGTAATGATTCGCCCAAAAAATTAAAATTTTACTATGATTATTATTTTTTGTTCGCTAATGTATAAATTTTTTGTGGTTTTAAAATAACACAATTCACCCAAATTTTACACATTGTTTGATAGACTATGAATGATTCGCCAATGGAGATTATTATTTTTTCTTTGTAAACTATTTTTTTTGCCACAAAAATAAATAAATTTTGTCAGGTGTTTTACACCTTTCACCATTTGTTTACACCTTTTCTAAAGGAGGGGTTTCTTAAAGTATACCCTGCAACTAAGTCTTGAGTGGAGTGAAGGTATTAACTAGTCTTGAATGACATTAACAGTTTGTATTTTCCAAGCAAGAAATTAAAGGGATCCCACACAATTTGGTATCAAAACCCCTTAAACAAAAACAAAGTGACATTCCTTAAGTTTCAAGGATAAAGATGTAATGTTTCTCAATTTCATATTCAATCCATTCTCATTGTTTATAGCAGGCAATGGACTACCCTGACAACCTCACAGTATATAACAAGCAATGCACTACTTTGTTAGTATATTGGGATCATTAATTTTATCTTTTAAAAAATAGAACAAAGTCCCAATGAGCATAACAGTTTTGAGGAGAAACACCAAGATTAGGGCCACCTCATTTGCATGCAATTCGGCTAAAAAAAAAATACAACACGAAAATCTATGCTCTTCTACAACTGAAACTGTCAAGGATTAAGCTAGAGCTACTAATTCAATCAAAATGCTCTTAATCCCAAATTTGCATTCATTCAATTTACACAAAACTAAAGAAGAGAACCTAGAGTACGACGATCAAGCTTCTTCCTTGAGTTGCTTCCCAATCTCTTTCTTGCTCCATCGCCATTTCCTTAGTAGCTATTGTCTTCTTTTTCTGATGCACAAAGGTTCTCAGAGAAACAAGTTCTTCATGCATTCTCTACCTTTTTTCCTTTGCCAAGGTCAAAATTCAAGATGTCGTCTTTAGGATTTTATTGACTATGCTAATTATCTTTTTTGAAAAGAACACCAAAAACTGCACCCTAGTCCTGAATTTGGCGGTAGGCCCTGCTTGCCAAGCAAATGATTGTTCCCTTCAAATGCCTCTTGGGGCATAAAACTCGAACATCGTAAGATCCATAGGATATTGATTGGTCCAATTTTTTTTTGCATATTTTGAAATTTGTTGCGAGCAATCATGGGGCAAAAAAAAATATTATTGTTGAGTGTGTTCCTTCCATAACTGACACTCTGCATAATTTTAATCAGTTACAATCAAGATTAATTCAAATTCAATAATTTACAAAAGATAAAATTCTGGACAAGTGGCAACAACAATGTCGATTTATTAGGATGAGAAGAAACGAGTTGTGACATCACCCTGTGAGCTGGTCATTGGAAGAATTTTTCATTTGGCGTGATTTTTTGCTATTTTAGAATTCAATTTTGATTCATAATTTCTTTTTGGTCTATTGCTTGTTACCTGAAATTTAGCTTTGCCTTTTGGCTTTTGGTAGATGAAGATTATTTTGATGGTGGCGATAAGATTCAGTTTATCAGAAAGGTGAAAACTCTAATCTTTAACAAATGGTGTTTGGTTTATCTCCTCTTGCATTATGTGAATGCCATCTATTTCCTTCTTTCTTTCTTCTATTCACTAATTTCTACTAGCTAAGCCATTTCATGTTTTTTAGTTTCTACATTTTCCTTTTATTTAACATTTATTCTTTAGTTTATTAGATTAGTCTTTTGGAGTCACATCATGGTTCATCCTCACACATACTTCTTACTCTTTTTACATGCCTTCAGATATTTGTTCTTACATATTTTTATTTTCGTTTTAAGTTTTCTTTTAGAATAAAATATAATTTCTTCTAAAGCTAAGGATAGTTTAGTTAATTTTATTTTCACAATAAAATCATATTTATTTATTAAAATTATAATTTAAAGTATAATTTATTAATTTTAAAACAAATCTTTTTTAATTGTTTTTTTGATGGGTAAGAGGCTGAAGCCAAGATTCATTGTTATTATTATTATTTATTAAGTTTTTTTGTAGAGTCGAACCCAAGACCTCTTTGATAAGAGGGTTACAATTTACCATTGTGTTGTAGGCTCTTGCCTAATTTTTTTAAAAAAATTATTAATAAGATAATCTATTTTTTTTAATGTAAACTATATTGAAAATTTGAATTTTTAAACTTAAGTTTGTTTAACCTTAGATTAAAGTTTTGTACAAGATTTAACAAAGATTCAAATATTGGAGTTTGATTAAATTAAAAAAATTGTATCAAGTACAATCACGGTTATGCCTATGTGTAGGTTGTAAGTTTAAATTAGATTTTAGAAGAAACATTATATTTAAGATTGAAGATAAATTAAGATTAAAGTTGGAGTAGATTCAACTAAGACAATGTCTAAGGTATCATTTCAAATTTTGTTAGAGTTTAGTAAAAGTTGAAATCATATAAATGAATTTAAATTATAATTTAATGTTATCATTAGAGGTAAGATTCCATTTGTATTCAAATCTCAATTAAAGATGCCTTTAGTTCTCAAAGTTAGGATCACAATTGGTATTCAAGATCAAGGTTAAATTAATAATCACCTTCAATTTGAGTTCTCATTTAGAATGATATAAAATTTAGTAGTTTAATATCATGTAATCTAGCCAACTATACTTTTTCCACTAAATTAGGTTAAAAGAGAAATATTTGATATTAATTATTTTATCTTAATACTTTAAATATTTAAATTGTATTAAATTTTTTGAGATTTAAGATTTGGGATGAGTTTGACTTATATATAGGATTTTAAGTAGTATAAAATGTTAGGATTATATTATAGTCCCAAAAGATCAAAAATGAGTTTCTTTTCTATGGTTCTAAATATCTATTTTATTTTTATGGTGTGACTTGTTTGAACTTTTATTAGAGCAAAGTTAAAGAACTTAAATAAATTTTGTGGCCTTGTAAAATAATTTATTTATTTTATACATATGCTATTCTATTGAGAATATTGTGTTATATTGAATTATAGATCATCAAAATTAAATTAAATTCTTTATTTCCTATTGTTTTAAATATTCATTTCATTTAATTTTTCATTGTTAACTATTTAATGTTTATATAGAGTGAAATTTCTATATTTTCATAAATTGTTATTGGATAGGATAATGAGTCTAAGATTTGTCATTTCATGAGGGAATAGTAAATTTATTTTCATCTAATTTCTTCAACTTAGATTAGGACTTCATTTTTATCTTTTTTTCTAGAACCTTGTTTCTTTCCTTTACAATCTTAGGCTATTTTAATTGCTAATTTAGAAAATTCTTGTAAAAAAGGAACTTATGAGGTATATTTCCAATGTATGTGGTGTTTCTATTGGAAGAGAGGATCAGTAACAAAGATTAGACAATTCTAATGAATATAAACTAGAAGACTTTATAAGGCTTTTCTTTAAATTTACAAATCATATGAATAGCAAAAAAGTTTTCTTTATCAATAACTCTATTAATTATTTAACAAATTTTATAGATAGATATTCATGGGTGGATTAGTATGTAGAGAAATAAATAGAATTTTACATTGGATATTAGTACAATTGAAAATGTATGTTTGACCTTTACAACTATATCTTGTGAAATTAATGGATGGCTTCATATTGGACTCACTTTCATGAACATGGTGATAATTGTTCAAGAACATAAAATACTACGAACATAATTGTTCAAAGGTGCAAGTGATAGTATCTAGCATATTTAAAGAAGCTTGGCTCATGGCATGAACAACTAAGTCTTAGAAGGAAAATCATGAAAGTAAAGTTTGTGAACAAATATTAGTTGATCAACTTGGATGTTGAGAAGGGGGAGATAAATGAAGAACATAAGAAACCCAACCAAACACCTTGTCATCATTAGATGCAACTATTACACACTTGAAAAAATTATCATCTAATTCAATCCTAAAAAAATTGGATAGGAAAATTGATAATAGCAAGACTAATTTAACATTGGGAGTAGAAAATATGTGCAAGGAAATTTTAGTGAAAGTTGTTAAAGGAGTACCTAAAAGGACCATCTTAGAGGGAAAAATAGAATAGGGCATGGATATTGTAGGATTAATGAAAGTGTAAATCCTACTATCTTAGCCTCATAGGTTGGATATACACGGGGAAAATTCCCCTCAAGAGGAGAATGATGAGAAAATGGAGGATATGGCTATGGTATATGACGAAGTAAAGAGGAGTTTGTAAGTTGGTACAAGCTAAAGGGCATGAGAATTTGACAATCATGGGTTTAACTTTGGATGAAAAACACTAGAATATAGTGGGGAATAAACACTCATCTATGAATAATGAACTAGCCTTAGCACTAGCCATGTGTCCTACTATTTTAGATAATATTTCATTAGACTTAGTTATAGCTTATAATGTGATGGGTATTGTAAAGGTTGATGGAGATACAAAATATAACCATTTAGGGGAGGACCACTTTAATAAATTTTATGAGAAAGTAAATAAGGAATCAAATGGAAATGAGCTAATGGGAAAGGATTTGGTATTAGAGAAAACTACCTCGAAATTGTCTATTGATACAAATTAAAAAATGGTCATTGCCTTTACAGCTTGGGATGGGGTGGAGGGTCTACAATGTGGGGAGGTACACAAAGAGAGAGGCATGGAATCTACATTAGAGTTAAGGAAAAATGATGGGAAGGTTAATTATCAAGTGAAACTAACACCTCTCTTTTTATGTAGGTGAGTGGTAGTTCTTTTAAGGACACAATGTGAATCATTGAATGAAATGTTAGGGTTTTAAATCTTTCTAACATACAATGATTTTTAAAAAGAAATATGAATATATTGTAAAATTTGAAATGCTTATTATAGGAGAAATAAAATTAAGTAAAGAAGAAACTTTTATTTTCAATTTAAGAAGTTAAGAATATGTAATCTAGAAAGCATTGTTGTAGAAGTTTCCTCAGGGGGCTTGCATCACTATGGGATCCCACAAATGCCAAATTTGAAGTGGAAATTATGAATACAATTTGGATAGGATATGGGTGCATAGGACCATGTTCAAAATGTTTCTGGGAACTTATCTAAGTTTTGGGATACTCCACTTGGTTTCTTTTAGAGACCCTATCTTTATTGGTGCAAAAAGTTGCATTGTTGGTTAGTTGAAAGTTTCTCAATGGTGCATATTTCAAATTTTTTTATTGTGGGACCAATCCATATATTTTGATAGCTCAAATTTTTTGGGTGAATATAATTACATACCTCATTTCATTCATTCACCATGAATAACATTATGGTGGAAGCCAAAACTAAGTGTTCCCAAGGTGCACTAAGTTAAGGGAATTTGATTGGGTATATATCTAAGATCAATTGTTGGGCTTTACAAACCTCTCAAATCATGTTACATTATACTAGATAAGACATTCTAAGGTCTTAAAAAAGTTAGTTCATAAAAGTTCAATATTTAAGCCTATGGGAGCATTAGAGTGCATTAGGAATATTTGGTCAATTTGGCATTCACTTTTAACCAATTTAATCCAAAACACTAGACAAGTAAATGACTAATCTAGATACGCTTTTTGGTTCTTTAAACATACCAAACCATCAAGTGTCCTTTTTTTCAAACACTTCTATAGAACAAGGAAATCTATGTGAAATGGTTTAGATCCATGTGAAATGGAAAGGAATCGCCCAATTTAAACTACATTTGATTCCCAAATGTCTACAATGATGAGTACTCAAAAATCCAGGACACTGAACTAGGTCACACAGATTTGGGTACATTCCTAACACTATGTAATAAACCAATAGAAAGATCTCAGATGGTTTTCATGTTGATTAGATCTAGACTGGTTAATGTAGCATCACATCTAGTTTTAGTACAGTCCTCAAAATTGGTCATGACACTATCAGAGACATATGTTCTTGAAGAAAGGGCCATGAAAAGCATAAATAGAGAGATCATCTTGGATCTCTCACCGAACAATATAGAGAAGGTGTTCCATCTACCAAGGGCAATTAATTTATCAGATTAACCTACCACCAAGCAGAGAGATGGTATAGGGAACATGTGGAGGAAGCCTCTGAAATCATACAATCATCATACCTCATTGAGAAGACTCCTCTAGGATGAAAAGTAGGAAATGTGGATATGACATGAGGGTACATGAAGGAAGACATTAGATGTTCAATCATACTATTGAGTAGAGTCATGGGTTTGCAAGCATCCGGGCATTTGAACATTTGGATGGTGCATTTTATCGAGACCATTAAGACAGAAAAGATGCCACTTGATTGGGCATCCATTCTTAGCGAGAACTTGGGTGAGCAACTAGTGGTGGTGAAGAATAATAGAAAATTTTACATGACATCATACTTGGTGTACTTGTTAGCCAGAAGGGTGACAGATTATCTAGGGCTCTATAAGAAGGGTAGAATGCAAGATGCAAACACGTGGCCTTACATTGTATATCCTCAACTGGTAAAGAAGAAGCTTTTAGAGAAAAGTAAGGAATATAGGATTGTAAATGATGCTTTCATATTTGCAATAATCCAGTTTATAGAGGGGGTTTATGCGAAGAGGATGTCAGTAGAAGCAATTGCAAAGATATCAAAAGTCAGAGCTTACTACATCTAGTTTTGAACATTTACATATTTGAGGTTAGTCGGTACAACTCTCAACCCTAAGAAGCTCCCTAAGTATCCCAGTGACAGACTTATTCTCGTGGATATCTCTCGACAACTCTTGTCTACATATGACAGAGTTGGAAAGCAACACAAAATATGTTGGATATGGCATATGACTATAGGACCTTTCAATGTGTATTGGAGGCAAGATACTCCATGTTTTGAGTGTGAATGGGATCAATATCCCTTGGATGAGTATAATTCCCCTCGGCCTTATTTTGATAACATCAAGAGAGTGCAATACTTAGCGAGTAAAATATTTTAGCATGAAGATGCCCTTGAAGATCATTGGAAGAATGCAACATATGACTATGATGTCTGTATAAGGGATTATTGTAGGATAACTCTGTATCTAGTAGAGAGTGCTTTGAAGATTGTGCAACAAGATATAGAGGATCTTCTTGATCTATTGTTCAATAGGGATAATATTGGTGATAGACCGATAATGAATGTTGAGATTGATAAAGAAGAGAACTCAGACATTAATCATAGGGCAAGGCATGTCATCAAGTTGATAAATGATTGGATCAAGAGGCCTTTCAAACTTGATCCAATTCCTGAAATAGTGGTCTTCCATGCTCAAGCCCACCTAGCTAAAAGTTGAGGAGCAAAGGTCAAAGTGCCTACATTTATAGTCGATTCACCAGTAAGACTAGAAATAGTGCACCAACTTGATAGACGAGTTGGGTATTATCGAGCTTAGAAGGGTAAAGGTAAAGGAAAGAGGAAGAGGAATTCTCCTCAACAAGCTAAGCCAAAAGAAGGGGCAACCCAACCACCTCCATAGACAAGAGAAAAAAATGTACAAGGGTTAGAAAATGTTGAAGCTACAGAGACCCAAGACAATCCTCAAGTGCCACCCGTTTAACAAGAACAAGGAGCAAATGAAGTGGAAATCCAAGAAATACCTCAACAGTAGGTACAAGCCTCCCCCTCCACACCTAAGAAGAGAAGAAAGATTAAGAATTTGGTTAATAGGAGACAAAAGGTCAATAGGAAAGTGATTCCTTTCCCATCAATCCTTGAACCTATCCTAGAGGAAGAAGAAGATGAAGAGGATGATGAGGATGAAGAGGATAATTTACCTTTGAACTAGAGGACTTGTCTCGTAAGAGCTATAGAGTCAGAAAGGAGAAGAAGCTCTACCATCACACCTCCATCTATTCCTGAACAACCCATTTAGACTACAATATTAGAAGATGAGATGCAACAACAGGTAGATGAGTAGGATGTGGAAGGCACTAATGTCTTTCAAATGTCAAATTTTGATTTCATTCTCATCAGTATTGAATTGGTGGGAACCAAGATAGTAGATACTCCAACTAATCAACCTCAGCAGGAGGATTGGAGTCAGTTGCCACCTTAGATACAAGGGCTTGAAATAATTCCACCATCACCACATCATGTTACATTTTGTGTGGATAAAGGTTTAGTTACTCCCCTTCCTCAAAAAAATGAAGAAGAATAGGTACAAGTAAGACAAGAGCAAGAGCAAGAACAAGTATCCACCAAGGAAGTGTTGGAAGAAGGGCAGATAATTGAACAACCTCAAAAAACTTCCCAACACACAAAGGTGAGGACTGTAGACTCTATGGACATAGGAACTCCTAGTGCAGATCTCTCATAGAAGGAGAAGACTTTGGAAAGGAGTGATAAGGGAAAGGACATGGCCGAGCTAACTCCTCCATCCTCAAAAGACAAATCTCCATTATAGCATATCCCAAGGTGGCTGAGGAAAGAAGTAATAAGGAATAAGAAGCAACAATTCACCATAGAGGAAGAGGATAGAATGGAATTGATAGAAGTTCTAAGGAAAGCTAAATCACCACCAAAGGATGCACATGCATTAACCTTCATCATGAGTGATCAAAGCCAAGACTTATTTTCTCATTTGGCTATCCCTCCTTTGCATTCAAAAATTGAAGAATTGACTCCACAAGATTATAGATCAAGGAGGTCATGCTTAGGAAACCTACCTTGGATACTGCTAAGCTGATGGTTACAACAGGAATGAAAGAGCTATTTAGTAGCTCAGAACAGGATGGGGTGAAATTGATAACACTTCGACGACAAAATGAGATCCTAAAGGGATATCTAAGAAAATTTTTTGGTCCCTTGGACCCTAAACATACTGAGGAGACTTTGAGCACAACAATAGAGAGAAGAGATAAGGAGATGGTTAACTTGGACCCATTTTTGAGAGCTTGCCAATAGTGGAGAGAAAGTTTTGAAGAGAAGGGTGTACATATTATTCAAGGAAATTTGAAGTTGTTACACATCATGCAGGATAATGTGGATAGGCTAGTAGCCATTTTGAATCAAGATTTTGGTCTACTAGACGAAGTACATACCTAAGGCAAGGATTTGCAAGCATTGTAGGCAATTAAAGGCCAAAGGTATCAAATGTTAATGGAAGTGTATATAGCTAAGGAGTTAGATAAAATAGATGATTGGATTAAAAAGATTGTGGATGGTAATAAAGTAATGGAGACATTATATGCGAAGATTCACAGGCTCAAGGATCAAACCCAAGAGCAAATTTTGGAAGCTGAGAAGCATTATAGTGATGCGTGTGTAGAAATTTTTGAGGATGATGCATGGGAGAAATTAATAAAGGTAGAGGTAGTAGTAGAGAAATTTTGGAAGACTTTTGAGGAATCTACTAATGATGATGACATCAGGCAAGCATTCAGAATAGAAGAAGCATTGTTAGACCTAGATGTAAAACTAGGAGATTTTGCTAAGAATCGCATCAAGGTGGGCAACTACAGGTAGAAAGTGAAAGACAAATATGAAGCCTTAGATTTTTTGGATGTGGCTCAAGTCACTCAGATCATTGAGAAAGTCAAGGGAAAATACCTAGACATAGCTCTAGTATAAAGAGGAACAAAATCCAGAAGCTAGAATTTCAACTTTGACACTTAGTGAAATTTTGTATTTTTTGGAACTTACTTCTGAGGTACATTGGTGCGCTGGTGTGCCAAGTGTTCTTGGCACACTAGGTGTGCCTTTTTGAGTGATGTTCTGGAAGATTTTGAAGAACTTAGAGGTGCAGCGATAGTTAACTGCTAGTTCCAAATTTAGAGCTTTCCATACATTGGAAACACATTTTAACAGTAGTTTAACTCCAATAGACACCTAGTGAAGATGGATCTCCTATTTTTGGCACTTTGTATTACTTCTACATCATCTGAAGGCTTTCTCTTCCTTATTTTCTCATGCTTTCTTTGTTTTATGACATGTAAAGGCTCATGCATCTAATTAATGATATAAATGTGGAAGGAGTCCTAGTTAGCACCAGTTAGATAGTTAGTTTATCCATAAATAGATTTTTTTAATTAGTTTAGAAGCATATGATTGCATAAATATATCTCTCACTCTCAACACAAATTGAGGAGAAAGATTTCTTATAAATTCAGGAATGTAACATGTATTCCAAGTCGTCGTTATTTTCTCAATAATATACGCTTTTGGTGCTCACATTTGGAGTGTAGTGATTCTTGCCTAAGTGTGTTAGATTTGGTGGATGTATGTTCATGGAGTGTAATTGAGCCAAAATTTTATTGCATTATTTCTGGTTGTGCTTTCTTTTAATTTTGGTGTTTGCTATAGTTTTACAAATTTTGCTGACATACTTAGTTGGAGAAGAGATCATCATATTGTTCCTTCATAGCTTTTTGTCTCACATGAGCACACTTTCTATGGCCTTATGATTTGATGAAAAGTGAAACATCTTACAGTTACTGAATTCTCATCGATGATTGCATCAGTGGAATTAAGGAAGCGCTGCTCCTATTTTCATTGGTTACCTACCGATCTTTTCAAGAGCTTAATTCATAGACGCATTATTTCTGTAGTTTATGTCCGTTAGAAATTTAATTTTCATGTTATTTTCCTAAACTTCTTGTTACCCTATCTTTATTATTTTCTTTTACAAACACTTGGTTAATTTAGGAATTCATATAGTTGCATTGTTAGATTGCATTAATTAAAAAATAGAAAAATATATTTCTTTTTGTGTGTGTTTTATTCTTTTGAAAGAAAGAAAATTCTACATCTTATTTGAAGTTTTTGAATCAGCAAAGGCCTCCTCATGAACATTCACATTTATCTTCAACTAAGTGAATTCCAATAGGTCGCAAGATTGCCCAGAACCTTGGAGTTGATCCTTGGATTAGTTTTTCAAGAGAGGAGTTTGAAAGGATTCCTGACACTAAGCATCATGCAAAATGACAACTCAACACCTCTCATTGCCATTTTCTACCCTCAGTGACAACTTTTATTACTACTATGGGAACAATAGGTACAGCTACCGCAATACTCTACTACTGTGACAATAGACCGCTGCAGGTCATCGAGCCATTAAACATGCCTTCTTCTTTTTTAAATATATTTTATTTAATATTTTTTTGATAGTATTTTAATTTATTTAAAAAATTATAATTAATAATTTTTTAATATAGTTTAAAAAAAAATTGTTCTTAAAATAATTCATTTTTAAAATTAAAAGGTTAATAATATTAATTGGTTAATTTTTTTATTATGAATTTAAATTATATGTTAGTTATTAAATGACAAGTTTTTTTGGAAATGGATTTCTAATTTAAACTAATAAGATTATATTTGAATTATTTATTTTAAATCTAATATTTATTTAATTAAATAATCATTGATTTGTAAAAATGGGTTCAATTATAAGGGAAAATTTGTAAACTTTATTAAGTCAAAAACTTATAATGAAACATAAACTTGAACCCTACTATTAAATCAAAATTTTATGTTTTCAAACCAAACAAAAACTCTGAAACTACACTTCTAGTTGTATGATTTCTTTTGTGTTGGGTTTTAGGTTGACTTAGAGTGACGACCAATTTTTTTGGGATATCTACTAGAGGCCGGGAGTTACTGATTTTGGTGATGTGATGGTTTTGTATATGTGTACTTGATTTTGGATCAATCCTTTTAAAATGATTGTATTGAAGAGATTTGTGAATTTTGATCAGTGATATTTTAGTGCTTTCCAGTTGCTTGCTTAAGAATCGATGTGTGTTTTATGATCATATGAAACCTTTTGCTTTTACTAAGCTTCAAGAAGGTTATCTTTTTGTCATGTTGGGAAGTGGCTTGCAATGGAGGTCGAGCCCTAAAGAGGCTGCCTAGGTAATCTATTGTAGGTTATTTAATAAGTGATAAATTTTCATTAAATGAGAGTAAAATGAATTAAAAAGATTCATTTTTTTCCTTTCCCATGCTTCGAGTGCTACTACAAGCTAGGATGGGAGTAAGGGGGGATGCTTGTTTGCGACCTTGCTTTGTTAGTATGCCTTGTCTATACGAAAGGATACTGGTGCCACATAGAGAAACTAGGGGGCTAGAGTCCACAGTGGCTACCAAGGTAGCCTTCGGGTTGGCTCATGCGATGATACTTACCCACTTACATAGTATATTTCCTATGTGTCATTGTTGCCTTTGGGTTTTATATGTCATTTGTGTCTTGGTACCTTTGAGATAGATTGCTTTTAGGTTTTCCTTGGCCTAGATGTTGGTTATGACCTTTAAGATTGTTATCATGTTTGGGACTTGAGACTATCTCCTCCGCACAGTGGGAGTGGACCATTTAGGTTTCACAAGTTTGGGCAGTAGTATTTTTTACTTATACTATTGAGATTTGACAGTTTGATGTTGTTGCTGGAGTTCCATGTTCTGTATTACCATTTTTTTTGTTCTTGTGTACTATGATGGATGGTTATACTCTATTCTGTTGTATTTGATGTTAGAGATATTATGAGATGATGTGATTCATTTTATGATGCATATTCTTTTATCTTTCATGCCCTATGACTTGTACAGTGGATGATTATGCATTCTAATTTTTGCCAAGTGGCATTTGATATAATTGTATATTATTTTTAATGGACTCGTTCTTGCAGTTATTCTTTGATGGTGGATTTATTATGTATTGAATTTAGTATTAGCAAAACTTAAATGTGATTCAACATCATGGGATCCTTAGATGTAATTTGTTTTATGGATTGTGTTTATGTATGTGATTATTGCTTCCACTATTTTATATCTGTTGTTGTTTATTATCTTTAAAAAAAAATGTTGGGCAAAATTAGTGAATCTTTAGGTTAATTTATTTTGGGTTCCTTGGCGGGGCATTACAAATCACCTCTAGTGCTTAGATCCATGTTTTCACTAGTTACAATAATAGTGATTATATTTTTGGGGAGTATCTAACAATAAATGAAAATTATAACCTCAATAGTTGTTTATTTCATTTACATCAGCTGATGTTTTTATAAAAATAATCTACAATTCATCTACATAAAATGAAAATGTTGTAATTGAACAAAACAGTATCATATTTTTCGAAAATGTTAAAAAGCCTTAGCAAATGATGCACGAGGAATAGCAAAAAATGGTCTCATCTAGGTTAGAAGCTTCAACACCAGGGATAATCAGTGAAATTGAGTGGGTATTAAGATATAATATTGAACGTAATTATTTATATTCCCAAATTTAATTTTCCAAACTAACATTGTTCCTATGTTACTTGTGTAGTTAACACAAAAAAAAATGATGGAGGAAAGGCTTATGTACATCATTGAAGTTTAGGTAAGTTCTTTCTAAATTTAACCTCTTGAACCATTGCTAAGATCGATGTATTAGTTTATTCATATTCAATATTTTTGATGGACTGAGAGGTATTGTTAATATTGGTGACATTTGATTTTTTGTGGCATTAGATGCTTGCAGTAGTCTCTATGCATGACATTATAGTTGATGTTCATGTGGTTTCTTTTGTCCTAAGAGTACTACAAGTCTAAGTTGAGTAGAGCTTGATGGTATATTTAGTTTTTTTCTCTGAAGAAAATGTCTAAAATTCAAAGTTCAATTTCTAATAAAAGAGGCATTCTTTTAATTAATTAATGTACAATCTGATCGTTGCCTCATTATGCATGTGTATCTGATTGTTTCCAAGAGCAAAGACTAATTATCAAAGATTGGTTGAATAATTGTATGATTTTATTGTAGAAACTTGATATCATTGATGACATATTTACCTTCACAAATCTCTAGGTCATTATTTAGTTGAAGGTTCTCACGATCTCATTGATTTTCTTCAGATTCATAAATTGATATTGGCAATAAGAAGAAAATTCAAGTCTGAATCTTCATGCATATTATGTAGTATTTTTTTATTAATCATGTCCTAGTTTGACATCAATCTTCCATTAAAATAGATTTATTTAGAAACCCTCCCCTAAACCACAAATAAAAATTGGATATTTTTTCCTAAAAATTGATCATTGCATTCTTATACTTTCTTTTGGATTTTTAGTGACAAACCTAACATTCACAATTTTGACCTCTTGAAAAAAATTGTTCTCCCAAATGAATCTGTGTTATGCATGCAATTGCCTAGAAGGCCTACTCATGATTGTGTCTTTGTGGATCCAACTAGAGATGGGAAAAGGTACAAACCTTTGTAAAAATTGATTCAACATTGTAAATATAGTCTTATCTTTACTGATCTAACTCATTGAGAATAGCAATGATGGTTTTGTATTGCTGAAAATATGGAACTCAAATAAGCCTACTAAATTGGTGGGTATCTTCAATTGCCAAGGTGTAGGATGGTGCAAATTTGAGAAGAAGAATCATGTTCATGATGAAACTCACATGACCTTAATTGGTAACATGTACTCTATAGATGTTGACCTATCAAACTCCTCCCTCAAATTGTTAGTGATGATTGGAGAGGGGATTACATTTTCTATGGTCACAAATCAATTAATATTCATTTTTTCTCTATTTTTAACAAATTTGTATTCGATCTATCCCAAGCATGTGGTTCTCATTTGTGTTGGCATAGGGAAAGATATGAATTAAGGAAGTGAACATGTACTCCTTTTATTTCTACATGTAAATACACTCCTTATTCACTATTTATAGATGGTTGTAATTCGAGTGAAACTTAATATACATGAGAAAAAGTTGTTTGTGATAAATTATTATGATGAATTGTTGATATGAAATTCATGCAATGTAGGCATTTGAATTTCTTAGTGAAGGAAAGCTTTTGGATTTTGTGGATCCAAAATTGGGAGATAATTATTGTGTATAAGTGTTTGAGAATTATTCAAGTGGCCCTTCTGTGCACTCAAAGAATGAGTTTTTCTCAACCATCAATGAGCTTGGCTCTTCCAATCCTATCAGGGGAGGTTTCCATTGAGGATGTATGTAGAAAAAGATTTGAAGAATCTATAGCCAGAGTTTCACCACACTCATCATTGAGTACAAAAGCCTTTTAGACCACTAGTACTTACTACAACTCTTATGGTTCTTTAGTCACTTGTCAAAAATGTTGTGGGAAGGAACTCATCTATCATGGTCTTATGTTGTAATAAAGGATTCAAAGGAGGAAGTGGCTAAAATCAGGTGAACCACTTGAACTATTTATACCTTGGGTATCCAAAGCCGATTCTTGTAGTTGTGACAATCAATCACTACTTATAGCTTAACATTTAGATACAAATTTACAGATGTGAAGATATAATTAATTCCTTCAACCAATGCTAATATAACATCTTCCAAATGTTTTGCTTGTCTTAGATATTTTCCAAAGGCAAGTAGTAATTATTATATTATTGTTGTAACCATAATCTTTTTTTATTATTGCTAGATTTTTTGTAATGTATAGTTGCTATAATGATTATTTGTATTATCCAAGAAAGGTTATTGGATGATCCAAGCCATATATATTTACCGATTGCGCATGAAAAAGAAAACGCAAATTATTACATAGTTCAAATCTTGTTGAAGGAAATTTCTATGTGATGATCTAATAACATTAATTCAAAATAATCAATATTAGAGCTAGGAACAAAATTAACAAATGTCTATTTGGAAGTTGGATGTTTTCTTTTTGAATTCTTCATGGACATTGTGATATTTTCTCATTTTTACTCATTTAGATGATAATTTAAATGTTAAAAATTTTATTTTTTAATACATTTGTTCATATAGGTGATATTTAAAATGATTTTTCCTCTCTAGTACAAACAATAGATATGTCTCTAAAATTAAAAAACTAATGCCTCTAGATAAAGACACAAGTGAGATTGTCTATAAATACCTCAATTTTATAGCATCTTTAAGAGACAATAAGTAAAGAAGACAATTAAAGACAATCTTTACAACAATAAACAACTTTTATTCCATATCAAATTAAGATAACTAACTCAACAACTGACTATCTTGCCTCTATGTAGTACAGTGTCACATGCCATAAATTCAATAAGAAACTTTTATAACTAATTGTATACATCAAAATAGTCCATTTAGTGAGACTAAGTAGTAAGGTGGAGTAGTTACAATGAAGACTGCTCATATCCTATCAAAAGATGCCATGATAGGCCCAAATGGCTCAAACATCACACACTAAGGCTTGATTCCTATGCTACAAGTGTTAAATAGTCAAAGTTGACTTATTTTTTCAAGATTAATTTCTTCCTTCGTGTGTGATGTTTAAGGGTGGCCTTGGATGCAGCCACAATAAAGCCTGCAAGAAAGAATTTGTTAAATGGGCCTTATAACGAGTAGTCCAAAGTATGTAGCCATAACAAACAAAAATGCATGTCACATTGAACTAGTGGAAAATTTGAAAAGGGGAACTCATAGAGGGGACTCTATAGTCTCCACCGACTTTCAAGACGAAAAGGCCTCCAAAAAACATGTTAAAGTAAATATGGCACCTTTTTAGTTAAATAATAAAGATTTTTATTTTATTTTAGTTGAGTAAAAATTCAATCAGTATTTTAAGACAAGTCTTATCAATTCAGACCACTCTAATAATCACCCAATGCTAGTAGCTCCATGGCACCGTATCAGGCACAAAGAGACGTGAACAAAGGGACAATTAAACATCACATACTAAACTTCATTCCTAGACTAGAAATCTTAAATTATAAAATTGCTTAATTTTTTCCAAGCTTAATTTTATTTTTAGAATATGATGTTTAAGGGTGACCGTGAAAACATGCGTCCCCGACTCCGCACCATAGAGGCGGGAACTAATAAAATAGTTGTGTATGATAGTTAAAGAAGATAGATCGATATATCATAGATGCTAAAGAGGAACTGAAAATAGATGTTTTTAAGATGATGTTAGAATGAGATGCTTACCAAAATAGTAATCAGTGCGGGTACAAAGTGAACCGCGACGAGGAAACGGTGCGCAATAAAGTTTTACAATATATACCACAAAGCTAGGTCCTGCGTCTATTAAATCTGGCAAACAAACTTCGAGTAGATAAAAGTGGAGGGCTTTAATTAATACAGGAGTACAAAATATGGCAGCCAAGACTACCGATTCGGCAGTCAAGAACGAAGCTTTCGCATTACCTCCCATGGCCGACGCAGATCTGGAAATCAACAAGAAAACCCTAGTTTTGGACTTGGACGATACAATTATCCATACCAGTGTTCATCCCGATCAACATAAATTCGACTTCGTGATAGAAATTCATGCCGAGCGAAAAGACAGGAAATTCTACATCTTGAAAAGGCCCGGAGTCGAAAATTTGCTGCAGGAATTATCAGATCTTTACGAAATTGTAATCTTTACAGCGAGCGGATCGCCGTACGCAAATCCAATACTGGATAAGATCGATCCGCAGGGCAAAATAAAGCACCGTCCTACCAGAAAGCATTACACAGAACTGCCTGGAATTCCTGCTACTTTCGTGAAAGATCTTTGCAAGCTCGGAAGGGATTTGAAAAACATCATCTTTGTGGACGATCGGCCGTTTCAGTGCTACCAGTCGGAAAATGCGTATCCGATTACGGCATTCACTAGTGACGTCAGCGACACGGCATTGTTCAGCCTCGTGGACTTCTGTAAAAGGATCGCGGCGTCCACGTCGGACGTCAGAGAAGAAACCCGGCGGTTTGGCCGTCTCATGTCAGCTTCTCGACAGGGAATTCTGCTCCACGTGGACAAGAAAACGCTCGTTCTGAAATTGGAAGGAGTGCTTGTCTATTCCACGTCGGAGCAACCGTCGTATTATGATTTTACGGTAGACAGAACCCGTTATGTTGTGAAACGGCCCGGAGTGGACAAGCTGATTGCTGAGCTGGCAGGGCTTTTCGAAATTGTGGTGTTTTCTACTGATGACCAGGATTTTGTCAATGGTGTGCTGGACAAGCTAGATCCTACTCAGACTCTGTTCCCTCCGACACACCGCCTGTTCAAAAGGGATTATGCTTGGCAGCTTGGGAGGGAATTGTGCCAGGTCATCTTTGTCGACCTGGCACCTAGTGGTTATAACTTCCAAACCCACAATGTGTATCCCGTTTTTGAGTTCAAGGACGACATGAGAGATATAGCGCTGTTTGAACTCACTGGCTTCTGTAAACGGGTTGCCAATTCCACGTCAGATGTAAGAACGGAGATTTTGTTTCATTTTCGATCTTCAATGTGTGAGTCGATCTTCGGGTGCACATTATTACTACAACGTGATGACTAAGCAGACCACGTGGCAGAGGCCACCTTCGTTGATGCCTAAAGCGGAGTACGATGCGCTGTGGCGGGAATGCATCAGTCACGATGGTCGTAAATATTACTACAACAAAGTTACTAGAGAATCACAATGGCATATTCCCCCACTCTATGCTGACTCAGCGTCGACTTCCATGAACGATGCTGACGTGGACAAAACATCGATGATGTCATCTTCCACATCGGAAGAAGTGAAGACTTCTATGGGTGAATGTGATGAGGTGCGAAAACTTGAATTGAAGGTGATGTTTGATGACCATTTGAATCTTGGTGAGAAAGGTAATAAGAATCCAAATGAAGAGGGTAGGGAGGTAGGTATATGAGAAGGGTAAGGAGGAAGAGGATCTAGTAGGGGTGGATGATAAGGAGGGAAAGTTGGAGGTTATGGAAGAAGTAATAGAAGAGTGTACTAAGCAAAATGAACAAAAAAAATGGTAGTTTTGAAGAAAAAGTTGACGAGTTAAGAAATAAATGTGGTAATCAAGAAGAAAAAGAAGATATACGGTTAGGAAAGGAGTAAGGGTCCATTTGGTTGTTGGCATAGGAATTGAAAATTAGAATAGAAAAATGGAATGGGAATGGAAATGGGAAATGGGAATAGAAAAGGGCAATTCCAATCGTGTTTGGTTCGCTTGGAATTTGATTGGGAATATGTTAATCCATTGTTTGGTTGCACAAAAATGGAATAGAAATAAGGTTAAGTTTTGTATTTTTAAAAATGTTTTCCTTTTAATTTTTTTGGTTTAATTTATTGTTTTTTGGTTAATTTTTTCAATAATGGTAAAACGGTTAATTTATTTTCATTTTTATTTTATTCATTGAAATTAATGAGAAATATATTTTATTTTATTTTTTAAAACAAATAGATATAATTTTTTTTTAAAAATTTAAAAATTTAAAAAAAAGTTTAAAAAACTAAATCAGATTGGGAATAGAAATGACCTATTCCAATAACATATATTTTTTGGCATAGACATATGTTCATTTTAGGGGCAAAATTGGAATATTTCTTCCTATTCCCAATTCTAATTGAGCTTACCAAACAATGAATATAAAACATATTCTAATTTTCTCTTCTTATTCGAGTCCTATTCCAACAACCAAACGGGCTCTAAATGAACAACATGATATAGAAGGAAATAGAATTGTAAATGATATAAAAATGGAAGGTAGTGAAGGAAAAATTAAATTTGATATCAATTGTAGATAAAATAAAATGGTATTTACTCAAATGAGTAAAGAAATTTGTAATCAACAAAATGAAAGGGGTGTGCAAAAAGAAAATCAAGAAAATGAAGAGGGTAATGAAGAAAATCAACAAACTGATGATGAAGAAAATGAAAAGTTGCTTCTAAAATGAAGGTTTGATTCAACTTATTCAAATAATGATGGTGCAAACAAAGGGCAAAAAACTATGCATAAAGTATTTTCATTTAATATATATGAGGAGCTTTATTTTGAGTTTGATAATGTGTTTTTGGCTATAATTAACTTAATTTGATGTTATAGATTGTAGTTATGTTGTGTAGTGTGTGACTTAAGAAATGAAAGAAATATGAATTGCATATATAGACCTATCATCTTAACCCTTACCATTAAGGTTGTCATATTTTATTTGTATATTTAAATTGAAAAATTTAAGTATAAAATATATTTATGCTCAACAATTCAAAACTTATTACATTGAAAGCTTTAATGCTATTAGATATTGTAATCACGATTTTCTCTTATCAACATAATTTTTTCCATCGATTTACGAAAGGCATTTTTCCCTTGACAAGTCATTAATAAAATTGTGTTATATTTTGCACATGACCATGTTAACATTGATGGATTTGATGAAAGGTATTTCCACTTCACTTTATTAAACATTCATATATAAGTTTTTGGAGAGAGAAATAAGAGATTATTCAAGAAAAAGTATAATTTAAATTTCTACACGATAACTATCCTTGTTTAAACATGATTTTAATAATGTAAGTAAAGCTAATAGATTTCTAGGCTAGGAATTTTTCAAATTTATATTTGAATGTAATTTTTTAATCTTATTTCAAGACTATTATTTCCTACACAAATTTATTTTGAAGAATATCTTGTCATGTATTTTTAATCTTTTATGTCAATTATTTAACTGTATATTCAATTTATATTACTAGATATTATAAATTGAAATACATATTAAATAGTGTAAATTAAATTAATATATATAATATTAACATATTTGATAATGATAATAAAATTTGATTGTTGTAATTTTAATTTCTATTAATAAACTAATTTTTTTTTAAAATAGTTACATTAAATTATTTTATTAATAAATTAAATACAACCTTTCTTCAATTGTTGGAGGCTTTCTTATAGGTATATAAGGAGCCTTTTGTATGGTTCAAAATGTATGAGAAGCATGGAAGGCGATTTTGCAAATACCATTATTTTCTTATCAACATTGTTTTTCTTGTTCATTTATCAATGATATTTTTCCTTTCTCATTCATTTTTTGGTGAAAAAGTCGTCATCCCTCTTCCTATGTAGCTTCTTTTTCGGCTACAAAAAATACATTTTTTTCGATAATTTTTTTCAAAAATCGTTCTTAAATAACAAGTTACATATTTTCCCTCTATTCTTATCCTTTTTTAATTTGGTAAAAGGCTTGAAGGCCAATAATGTAATACAAAATATGATGTCCCATCTAAATAAGACATCGAGAGATAAGAGATGGGGATATATATCTTCGATATTGCCCTTAAACTTTATGAATTAATTAATAAACCTTAGCTTTCATAGATTTCAAAAACTTTGTTGAAGTTAATCAATTTGTCTTGTAGAATTGTATTAATTTTCCTTGCAATTCCTACACCTCAAAACCTTGCCTAACATCTTTTATTAGTATCCATAAAAATATTGTTATTACTTTGAATTGTCCTTGGTATATATTTTAATGATAAAATGATCAATCAAATACAATTTAAAGAATATATTATTCTTTGAATGTAGCCCTTTATTTAGAAGAAATTATTAAGACAAGGGGAACTAAGAGATCAATACATTTGTAATCATAATGCATTTGTACCTAGTACAATAGATCAACATGTAACTAAAGATTACCAAACTTATTTATTCAAATCTTCCCACAATTATAATAAAAATTTAACAAGATGATTATAAATTTGAAACATATAAGCTTGATTGTATTTACCCAAATTATCCTTAATATCCTTTTAATTTATCTTTCTAAGATTGAAACCATATTATGGAGTAGAGTTACATCAAGCTCATCAAAGGGATCATTAGGTTTTATAAACTCAAGACATATGTTGTCTAAGTCTTCTCATAATCCAACTCGGTCTTCTTCCATAAAGTGATCAATCCACCCATAAGATGGTGGGAATCTAACATGAAGAAAGTGCATTAGAAAATGTACATTACTCCCTATAACTAGTTTCCATGTCTTCAATCTCTTGTGATCCATTGTGAACATAATAGAGAACAAAGGTACATTATTTCTACTAAACATATTTACATCATACTTACAAGGTCTTGGAATCAAACGATCTTCATTGATATTGACTAATACTTTTTCCAAGTCACCTCGATAGTCATTCTTAAATAGACTTCTGCATAACAAATCTATGTCAAACATTTTTCGATTCCACCATATGCACCATTTTTACAAACATAGATGTTATATATATGAAGGAACTATATATTGGTCAATGTTGAAGATGAATTCCTTCCCAATAATTCTAAGAACTACTCTAATAACCCCAAAATTGTGATGGCAGGAGCATTTATTTGATCATTAGACCAGCAACAGGCCCATCAAATGCAATCTGAGACACTAGTCCATGGACATTTATTATTTTACCTTCATTTTTAGACATGTTGGTATATACCTCTGTTGAACGTTTGCCAATGTATTATATTTATAATAAGATTAAGTACCCTCATTTGGATTATGGAGAAAGACTCAGAAAAGGATACTTTCCTATTTTTGGTGTATCCTCCAAAATTTGTTCTCAAACTACACCATCAAAAGGGAAGAGCCTCCTTCTACAAGAAAGCCATAATAGGATAGGAATGATTCTCCTCAGAAGCATACCCATCAGTCATAATATGACTAATAGGATCCAAACTGCCTAGCACACCATTGACAAAATACTCATTGTGGGCGGAATGCATCAGCCATGATGGTCATAGATAGAATCACAATGGTATATTCCTCCACTATGCTATAGAAGCAGCTACAAAAATAATATTTTTGTATTGTTTATCGGGGGTACTTATATGTTTTAGGGCATATTTTATCATTTTAGGGCATATTTTAATAGTTTTCTATCACTTAGTAAAAAATTGATGTTTAGGGCAGAATTTGATGTTTTGTTAAAGGATTAAACAAAACATTTATGGGTTTGGTGGTTGCCAAAAATAGTTTTAACTGTTTATCATTGTTTATATATTCTCTGCAAAGTTGATCGTTGGCAAGAGAATTTTTTATTGGAAGAAGGCTAAGATATTGTGAAGATTATTTGTACGCTACCCTGAATAGATGAAAATAAATAACATTATAGTGCTTTCTTGCTACTTGGTTTTTATTTTGTTCACACTACAAATTGATTAGGGATGCATATCATATCTATTGGTTTCTGAATAAAATAGTAGTAGCATTATTTTTTTGTGTGTAGAACTTATTGTTGCAAGAAGCCAAACTCACACAAGAATCTCTAGAAGTTAATTTGGGCAGTAATGCCTCTTACTCACATAAACACCATGTGAAGTGGCGAGTAGGAGGAATGTACAGTATGTTCTCTATGTTCATTTCTAGGAAAGGGCTATAGTTTGAAGAAACATGTGTTTGGTAAGGCAACATCCCTATGTGCTTTCCATGAATGAACACATGTAACTAGTAAGGTGTTGTTCATATTTGATGTTTTTCCTATAATCTTCTCCAGTTTCTTCTTTCCATCCAATTTTGAAGCTATTATAGGCTTTATAATTGTTATCTCCTCATCATATTGGTATCAGAGCGAGACAAGGTCTTTTTGGGAAGTGTATTTCTGTAGAAGAATCATAGGTTGAAGCTGAGGCTCACACCATGCCTTCGAAAAGTATGACTCCAGATGCCATCAAAAAGATGATGGAGGAACTTTTAGAAGAGAAGTTGAAGGAGTTCAAGAAGGGGTCCAGTGACAAGGATAAAGAGAATGAGATGGAAGAAGATGCCAGTGAAGATGAAGAAGGAGAACAACACTAGGATCCACCAACGAAATTTCCTGTAGATCAAAAGGCATTCATTGATGCTTTAAAGTCAATAAGAGGAGATGTTGCTAACAAGATACCTACATATGGAGGTAGTCTCAATAGTGAGGAAGTGATTGAATGGATTAAAGCAATCACCAATCACTTCGAGTTGAATGAAGTTCCAAAGAATGATAGGGTAAGGATTGCAAAAGGAAAACTGAGAGGATCTACTCTATCATGATGGAATTATATTCAAGGAGAAAGGATACTAAATAATAAAAGTATGATTTCTTCATGGGAAATAATGAAGGAAAAAATTAAGGCACAATTTTTTCTTGTAGATCATGAAGTGCAGTTGTTCAAAAAGCTACAAAGCTTGAGGTAGTGAGAGATGGGCCACATGGATACCTATATAGAAGAGTTCCATAGGTTAACTCTTAGGGAAAAGAAACAAGAGGAAGAACCAGAAAGAGTGGCCAGATATTTAAATGGTTTGAGAATGAACATATAGGAGGAGATCAGCCTCTTGGTCCCAGATACATTAGGGAAGTGTTTTCAACTTACTCTTAAAGTTGAAGAGAAGTTGAAGAGGAAGGGTGATCAGCAACACAGAGGGAGAAGTGGAAGGAATGACTGAGACAGAGGAAACTTCAACAATAGAGGACAAGGCCAGAGGTCCCAAGGCAAGTCTAACCCTAAGGAGCAAGTGGGAGACTCAAGTAGCAGAGGAGGCTATGGTGGAAGGGGATCTAATGGAGGAAGGTCAAGTGGATCAGGCAGAGGATCTAGGTTCTTAGGAATGAAGTGCTACGATTGTGGTCAATTAGGGTACCCAAAATATAAGTGTCCACAAAGGGCATCTAATTCTCAAAATGGTGAAAGGAGAGTTACTTATGTGCAAGAAGATAATGTTATAATGAACTCACCAGAAGTTCAATTGATGACAAAGGCTGAAGGAGAAAGTATCATACTTCTTAAGGAACTTCTGAAAGGAGATACCACTCAAAGGAGGGCTCTTTTTTGAGTTCAATGCAATGTGAAAGGTAAGTTGTGCAAAGTAATAATTGATTTAGGTTCCACATATAACATCATCTCACTTGAAGCTATACAAAAATTGAAGTTGGAGAGATTTCCACATTCTTGTCCATACAAGGTCAATTGATTGAACAAAGGACAATAGGAAGTTTTGAATGAGCAAGCTTGGGTGGAGTTCAGTATAGGGGAATATAAGGATAAAATATTGTGTGATATCTTGCCCATGGATGCTTGCCACCTCTTGCTGGGAAGACCTTGGCAATTTGATAGGAAGGCATGCCATGATGGTGAGAAGAATTCTTATAGCTTCCAAAAGAATGGAGTAACATACAAATTGAATTCTGAAGGAGAAGAGAAAGGGGGTGGTCAAGTTGGACCAAGTGTGTTTATGGTGGGTGAGAAAGAGTTCATTAATACTCTTGAAGAAGATGGAATAGGCTTTGCATTAGTGTTGAAGCCTAAGGAAGATAGGAAGAAGGAACACAAAATAGCAGACTTGAAAGAAGTTGAAGAGTTTTTGAACTAGTACAAGGAAATCATTGCTGAGGTAATGCTTGAATCTCTTCCACTGATAAGAGACATAAGTCACCAGATTGATCTTATTCTTGGAGTAGTGCTACCCAGCAAGGTAGCATATAAGATGACATTGCGGCAAAATGAAGAGATTGCTAGGCAAATACAAGAGTTGCTTGACAAGAGGTTGATAAGGAAAAGTCTTAGCCCATGTGTCATACCCTCATTTCTTGCTCCAAAAAAGGATGGTAAGTGGCAATTGTGTACCGATTCTAGGGCCATTAATAGGATAACTATAAGATATAGATTTCCTATTCCTAAAATAGAAGATTTGTTGGATTGTTTGGGGGGAGCTTCATATTTTTCTAAAATAGATCTCAAAAGTAGGTATCATTAGATAAGGATATGAGAGGGGGATGAATCAAAGACAACCTTTAAAACTAATGAAGGGTTGTATGAATGGCTGGTTATGCCATTTGGTTTATCTAATGCTCCTAGTACATTTATGTGACTAATGAATGAAGTTTTGCATGACTTCATTGGGAAGTTTTTTGTTGTCTACCTTGATGACATTTTGGTGTATAGCAAGAATAAAGAAGAGCATCTATAGCATTTGAAGATGGTTTTTCAAAGGTTACAAGAACAAAAGTTGAAGATAAACTTGGAGAAGTGTGACTTTTTGAAACAAGAGTTGGTATATCTTGGATTTGTGATATCCAAGGGAGATCTAAAAATGGATCCATCTAAAGTGGAGGCCATCATTAATTGGCCAACACCAAGGGCTATTGGAGAGGTTCGAAGTTTCCATAGTTTGGCCACATTCTACATGAAGTTCATAAGAAAGTTTAGCAACATTTGTGCATCAATTTTAGACACCATCAAAGGAGGAGGTAAAATGAAGTTTGAATGGTGAAGGCTAGAGTAGATTTGAAAAGAAGAAATGTACAGTTCCAAGTTGGAAACTTGGTCATGGTACACTTGAACAAAGATCACTTACCTCGGGGCAGCCATACAAAGTTGATGATGAAAAAAATTGGACCATCTGAAATTTTAGAAAAGTATGGAGAAAATGCTTACAAAGTGGCATTGCCTCTAGATGTAGCTATCTCACCTATATTTAATGTCTCAGATCTCACATTATATAAAGGTTCAAATGAAGAAGTTGGTATAGAAGCAACAACACATGAATCAAATGACTAGATTCAAGAATTGTCTTCTAAAGAGAAGCTGCAAATGGAGTGTATCATCAATATTAGAGAGGCCATGAGGATAAGAAACAAAGTGCACTTAGATCATTTGGTCAAGTGGAAGGGCCTTCTAGTTTTTGAAGCTACTTGGATGCTGAAAACAAAAATTCTGAGGCAAGGTGGGGATCTACAATAGTTGGTCTCCAAGAGGACTTGAGACAAGATTTACCCCCGGGAGTATGCTATAGGAGCAGCTATAGAAATAATATTTTTGTATTGTTTATTGGGGGTACTTATATGTTTTAGGGCATATTTTATCATTTTAGGGCATATTTTAATAGTTTTCTATCACTTAGTAAATAATTGATGTTTAGGGCACATTTTAATGTTTTAGGGCTGAATTTGATGTTTTGTTAAAGGATTAAACAAAACATTTACAAGTTTGGTGGTTGCCAAAAATAGTTTTAACTATTTATCATTATTTATATATTCTCTGCAAAGTCAATTGTTGGCGAGAGGATTTTTGATTGGAAGAAGGCTGAGATATTGTGGAAATTATTTGTACTCTGCCCTGAATAGATGAAATAAATAATACTATAGTGCTTTCTTGCTACTTGGTTTTTATTTTGTTCACATTGCAAATTGATTAGGGATGCATATCATATCTATTGGTTTTTGAATAAAATAGTAGTAGCATTGTTTTTTTGTGTGTAGAAGTTATTGTTGCAAGCCAAACTCACACAAGAATCTCTAGAAGTTAATTTGGGCAGTAATGCCTCTTGCTCGCATAAACACCATGTGAAGTGGCCTGAGTGTGGTGAAGAGTAGGTTGGAGGAATGTACAATATGTTCTCTATGGTCATTTGTAGGAATGGGCTACAGTTTGAAGAAACATGCGTTTGGTAAGGAAACATCCCTATGTGCTTGCCATGAATGAACACATGTAACCAATAAGGTGCTGTTCATATTTGATGTTTTTCCTGTAATCTTCTCTAGTTTCTTCTTTCCATCCAATTTTGAAGCTATTATAGGCTTTATAATTGTTATCTCCTCATCACACTATGTGCTAACTTGGCATCTACTTGCATGGACAATGCTGACGTGGATGAAATTTTAATGATGTCATCTTCCACATTGTAAGAAGTGAAGACTTCTATGGGTGGATGTGATGAGGTGCAAAAACATAGTAATATTGAGTTGAGTGTGATGTTTGATGACCATTTGAATCTTGGTGAGAATGGTAATCAGGATAAAAATGAAGAGGGTATGGAGGTAGAGAATGAGAAGGGTAATAAGGAAGAGGATATTGGAGGTGGAACAAGAAATGGGGTGGATAATAGGGAGGGGAAGTTGGAGACCTTATGAAAGAAGTAGTAGAAGAGCGTATTAAGGAAAATGAACAATAAAATTAAGATGGTTATTTTGAAGTAAAAAATGGTGGGTCAAGAAAGGATGGTGGTAATCAAGTACAAAAGAAGATTTGGAGGTTAAGAAAGAGGTAAATGATCAATAAAATATACAAAGAACTAAAGATGTAAATGAGATGAAATAGGAAGGGAACAAAGGGAAAAATCAATTTGATATCAATAGTGAAGAAAATAAAAATGACACCATTTAAAAAATATAGAAATTTATAATCAACAAAATGATGAAGAAAATAAAAGGTATGATTCACCTTGTTCAAATGATGATGATGGGGACAAAAGACAAAAATTCATGTACCAATAGAGTTTTTTATTTTATATAAATGGGGAGTTGTATTTTAAGATTGATGATGTGTTTTAGATATAATGAACTCAATTTGATACTAAGATTACAAGTATGTTGTGTAGCATGTGTCTTAAGACATGAAAGAAGTGTGAATTCCAAATATAAACTCATCATCTTAACCTCATCATTAAATTGTAATATTGCTATTAGGATTTAACTATGTAGTTTTTGAGTCAAACTCATTGATTGTAATATACCCCTAATAATGGAATCTAATATTAAAGCATAATCAACATACCTATTTGTCTTTGATTAAATGATGCATAAAATGATTAATTGATTACTAGTCAATAAAATAAATGGTTACTAAGTAATCACTTAGTCATTAGATAAATAATTAAGAAGGGATAAACAATCAATTGATATATACACTAAATAAGAATACAAGTTATTGAGTATAATATTTATTAATATAATAAGATAATAAAATCTAACAAAGTAATCCCACAAAACACTAACTAAACTAAAAGTATTATATGATCCTAATACACTAAGGGCCCGTTTGGCAATGGGAATACAAGTGGAATAGGCATATATATATATATATATATATATATATATATATATATATATATATATATATATATATTCATAAAATTTTGAATTCTCTGTTTGGATGCACCAAATCAGAATTGGAATAGAAATAAAATTGGAATACATATTCCAATTTTGGCCCAAAAATGAGCATTTTCTATTCTACCTAAATAAGTGGAATAGGAATACGTATTTCTATTGCAATTTTTTTTAAATTTTAGAAAACATAAATTTTTGAGTTCGTGAATTCCACATCAAATTCTGGGTGAATCAAACAAGAATAGGAATACGTAACCTCATTTTCTATTTAAGAATAAGTATTCCAGAATAAGTATTCCTATTCCCATTTTTATATTCCCATAGCCAAATGAACCCTAAACTACAAGACACAACCCATTTATCATGTGATGTGGCTGATCTAATATATGTACTATAAATGACAATGCAAACATGGAGGGACCAAGGGGTAGGAAAGGAAATCTTGGATAGAAATTCAATGTGGACCAATGGATAGAAGACAACACAACAACATCACCATCATAGGAAGGAGGAATAACAACCACCATTTTCTAAGAGAGAAGTCAGCCACTACCATCATGGAAAAGGGAGAAGGAAGTAAGAAGGGACACATGATTAGATGTACAATAAACAATGACATCACTATGATGGCTCCACAACATTACCATAGGGTTTGATCGAGTACAAAGGTCATAGGATAAGGTTAAGGCTTATGCAACTAAATGACCATCCACCATGTGTGAACATAGAGAACACGTGGAGTACAACCTCCAAAAAAATAGTCTT
Source organism: Cupressus sempervirens (assembly GCA_028749045.1). NCBI lineage: Eukaryota > Viridiplantae > Streptophyta > Pinopsida > Cupressales > Cupressaceae > Cupressus > Cupressus sempervirens. The sequence continues at coordinate 630,026,733 of CM053783.1, forward strand.
GTCGATCATTAGATTAAGGAGAGTATGTTGTAGTAGTGATTTATTCACCAATCATAGTTATCCATGTCAGTTGAGGTGAGATTAAATACAAATATTATGATTCATTGACAAGATCACGTTAGGACGAACACAAGAGTAAGCATCAAGTAATAAGGTAAGTATAATGGGGTAAGTTTTTTACATCAGCTTTTGAGATGTGCATTTAGATTGTTTTTATCTATGCAAGTGTACATTTAATTTATTTTGATGCACGTGTATTTATTTTAATTTATAAGACCTAATAGTCCACCTATTAAGAACTAACATGACTAATAATGTTTATTAAGACCTAATAGGAACCCTTAAGACCTTCAATGACTAATAACACCCAATAGGACCCATTAACTCATATTAGTTCACCTAATAACATCTATTATATGACCTAGCATGACTAATAATTCTTATTAGGATCGAATGCGACCTATTAGGATGTAATAGGACCTATTAGGACATAACATAACTAATAATGCCTACTAGGACCTGATAGGACCCCTTAAGACCTTGGATGAATAATATTGTCTCCCAAGACCTAACACATGACTAATAATGCCTATTAGGACATAAAAGGACCCTATAATACCTTACATGGCTAATAAGAGATGATAGGACTGATCAAGATGTAACATGAAGTAATAATGCATATTAGGACACAATAGTATCCTTTAATATGTTAGATGATTAATAACACCTATTATGAGAAAAAAATGGCTAATAATGCCTATTAGGACCCTATAAGACCTATTATAAAGTAACATAACTATTAGGATCTAATAGGACCCCTTAAGACCTTAGATGACATATAACACCCAATAGGATCCATTAAGCCCTATTAACACCTAATAGCACCTATTATGACCTAACAATAAATTAATAATGCCTATTAGGATCCAATGTGTCTCAAAACAAGTGACCAATTATATAAACCATTATATCGAAGATATCACATTGATTAGGAGACTCGGAAGGCAACTTATATCTCAATGGATGATGGATCTCAAATGAACCTAAGATTGGAAACCCTTGCAAGATACACCATAGAATGAGAGATTCAAAGATAACATGCAATGTAAAGTGAACTACAATGATATGCAAGATTAAGCTATTGTGAAAGATACGAGTACAAGAAAGTAAACTAAGCTAGAAAGATGTAAGATTACTTCCTATTAATGAAGATATATGTGTTAATTTAATTTCAAGAAAGTAAACACTAAGCTATTGAGAGTGTAAGAGTGCAAAGTGCTGAAGAATCAAAATGATGTAACATAACATTAGCTCAAAAGAAAGATGGATATGAGAGAGTGAGGATAGTGCCACCTTTTAAAGAGTTTTGGATGGTCAAGATTAAGAGGATAAAAGAATGGTGAAGATTTGTTCTTCAGTTGTTCCATGTGCTCATCTTTATTAAGAGGAAAAAGGAGTGGATGAAATTAAGAGGCAAAAGAATGAGTGGTGGAGATAAAGAGGCAAAAGTTTTTTTGACAAGTCAAAAGATTTTACTCACCTTGAAAAGTTCACTTTTAAGTGGTACATATTTCCTTTTCTTTTTATTTCTAAAATTTTAAAAAATTATTTTTCATATGCATATAGAATAAAGGGACTTTTTTATTTAATGAAAATGGAGGAAAATATTTCAATCAAATAAAATTAGGATGAGGTGGTCAAACTATAGGATAAAAAATGGATAAGTACTTGTCAAATATTACAAATAAACAAATTATGTGAAATTGATTAGAGAAAATATATTTAAATACTTAGAAATGGGGCCTATAGCTTACTAGACCAAAATTGGTTGATTATATTTTTCCCTCTTTGAGTTAGTGTCCAAGTGAGCATAATGAGTCAAAGAACAATAATGTCAACTATTTAATAAGAGATTTTGATGAGGACATGATCCAAGACCAAAATGAACACAATAGGAAAAGGAGAATATTATTATCAGAAGTGATATGGTATTGCATTCAATACAATGAGGATAGACTCAAAGATGTGTCCTATGGGCATACAATGTAGTCTGATCTTGGAGAAAAACCCTCCTCCAATATCTTCTCCCAAACTCCACCACAAACTACCTTTAAAATGTTAGAAATGTTCTTAAGTAACCCCCAATTAGGTTTAGGGTTAGTGATACATTTTACAATATGCCATTTGGAATTCACTACCAAAATAGAAGGTTCTAGAAATCACTTTAGAAGTTAGTGTAAAATTAGAAGAATCTAGAAATGGTAGTCCAACTTTCAGGAGGCATAACTTTTGATTTGGGACTCCGATTGACGAATCGTTTAAATTTTTAGAAAGCTCTCCAAGTGCTCTATAGGCCTATGTACCATATTTGTTCATACCTCATTTTTTTGGTCCTGTACAAGAAAATTTAGTGCCTCAAATCTAACTTTGAAGTGCTCTTAGGGGGTCTCCAAGCAACTTAAAACTGCAATAACTTTCAAACCGTAAAGCCTTTTGACTTGATTCTTTTTTTGGAGTGCTTTAAATTATAATTTTAATCATCCCTCCAACTTAAACCATATAAATCATCATAATTATGGCTCGATTAAAAAATAACCTATTTTTTGCATTGGCATGTATCCCAAGATGCTCAAAAACTCTAACCCAGAAAACCAATAGTGGAACTATGAGAGTTGGAATCTCTATTTGACCAAAATCAGTACCCAAAAATGAAAACACATTAAAATAACACTAAGAATATTTTTGGGTGACACAGGATTTCCTTTACACCACTGGATGCTCCTACATTAGACACCCAGGGTAGATTGAAAAGTGACCCTGTCACTTTATAGCTAGTAGAGGAAAACCCAAATGGGAAACCCCTATTAAGGATATCCAAGTTGAATCTTCTACTGGTCATCGTTTCCACTTCACTAGGTATTCTTCATACTGCTTGTTTCTTGTACTCTGACCCACACAACTATCTATAATTTCTTCTATCTCTTCCTTCTTAGAAGTAGGAATTGGACATGGCTCTAGCATCAACTCCTCATCTACACAATAATCATGATATTCTTTTAAGTCTACAATATTTAAAATAAGAGAAATGTGAATCCCATCTAGAAACTCCACCTCATATGCATTCCCTAAATCATGTTTCTTCAAAATTTTGCAAACCATAAATTTCTTCATCTTCATCTTGTTGTACATACCCACTAGAAATTGTTCCTTCCTCAAGTATACCATAACCAAATCCCCAACTTACAACTCCTTATGTCTCCTCTTTTGATCTGCCCTAGCCTTATACTATAGGTTCATCTTGGTAATATGTTCTTGCACCTCCTCATGTAGGTTCTTAACGTGTTCAGCAAAGTCTTCTACCTCAGCAGTTGTCCTCTCCCCTTGCTCTATCTTCCTCAGATTTGGTGTAGTCCTTGGACTACTCCCATACACAATTTGGAATGGTGATCTACTAGTACTCCTATTCATAGGATTATTGTAAGAAAAATTTTCTTGTGGTAGAATCAAATTCCATCCCTTGGGCTTATCTCCTACTAAACATCTCAACAAATTGCCTAGAATTCTATTTACTACTTTTGTTTGTCCATTAGTCTACAAATGATGTGCAGAACTAAACTTCAATTCTGTCTTCAACTTGCCCTCTACCCTTGCTCCATCTTCCTTAGCTTTGGTGCAGTCCTTGGACTACTCCCATACACAATTTCGAATAGTGATCTACCAATACTTCTATTCACAAAATTATTGTAAGCAAATTCTGCTTGTGGTAGAATCAAATTCCATCCCTTGGGCTTATCTCCTACTAAACACCTTAGCAAATTGCCTAGACTTCTATTTACTACTTTTGTTTGTCCATCAGTCTACAGATGATGTGCAAAACTAAACTTAAATTTTGTCTTCAACTTCTTACACAAAGTCCTCTAGAAATACCCAATAAATTTAGTATCTCTATCAGAAACAATACTTTTTGGAAGACCATGTAGCCTCTCTACCTCTCTGAAAAAAAAATCTACAATATGTACTTCGTCAAGAGTCTTGTGGCATGGAATGAAATGTTCCATCTTGGAGAACATATCAACCACCACAAATATTGAGTCATTACCCCTTTGTGTCCTTGGCAATCCAAGAACAAAATCCATACTTATGTCCTCCCAAGGCTTCGATGGAACATGTAATGGCTGATAGAGTCTAGTATTGTGACTAAATCCTTTGGCTGTTTGACATACTTGACAACTTTTTACAAACTTCTTCACATCCTATGACAATTGAGGCCAAAAATAATGTTCTCTAATAATGGAAATGGTCTTATCTCGACCAAAGTGTATTGCCATCCTTCCACTGTGCTTATCCTTGATCAATTTTTCCCTCATGGAATTCCTTGGAATACACAATTGACTTCCCTTGAACAACATGCCATCTTGAATCATGTAATCTAGCCACTTGATTCTGTCTAGAGTAATAGGTTCTTTACAAGCCTTCCAAGCCTCTACAAAGTCAGAATCCTTAGGGTATAGATTCTTGAGTTCATCAAAACCAACTACTTCAACCTGCATTATTTTTAGCAACAACTGTCTCCTACTTATTACATTTGCAACCCTATTAGACCTTCCACTTCTATGTTTCAATACAAATGTAGAGCTTTGCATGAACTCTACCCATTTCAAATGTCTCTGATTCAATTTACCTTGTCTATTTAGGTACTACAATGCCTGGTGATTAGTATACAAGAAAAATTCTTTTGGAAACAAATAATGCCTCCATTTCTTTAAGGCTTGAACTATTGCATAGAATTCTTGATCATAAACAGAGTACTTCTTTGCATCATTCAAATTTTCACTAAAATAGGAAATAGGTTTACCTTCTTGGCTCAATATAGCCCAAAGAACATTGCCACTAGCATCGCAATCCACCTAGAACACTTTGTTGAAATTAGGAAGTGCCAACATAGGTTGCTTTGTCACCTTCTTCTTTAGAAATTCAAAACTCGTTGTAGCTCTTGTAGTCAACTTGAACTCTTTTCTATCCCCCCTCATTGTTTCAGTTAGGGGTGCAAATATACTACTGAAATTCCTAATGAACTTCCTAAAAAAACTAGCCATTCAATGGAATGACCTCACCTTAGTGGCAAACATTGGAGTAGGCCATTCCAAGATGACCTTCACCTTCTCTAGGTCCATTTTGAGACCCTCCACTGATACAACAAACCCCAAATAGACTAACTCCCTTTTGACAAAGCTACAATTCTTTAAATTAATAAAAAAATTCTCTTCCCTCAATCTTTCAAGGACACTTAGAATGTGAAATAAATGTTCATCAAAAGATTTATTGAAAATCAAAATATCATCTAGATAGACAATAACAAATTTTCCCAAAAAATTCTTGAATACCTCATTCATAAGTTGCATGAAGGTGCTTGGCACATTGGTCAATCCAAAGGGCATGAATAACCACTCATATAGACCATCCTTGGTCTTGAATGTAGTCTTCCACTCATCTCCCTCTCGTATCCATATCTAGTGATAGCCACTCTTGAGATTTATCTTTGTGAAGTACTGAGCTCCACTCAAACAGTCCATAAGATCATCCATTCTTGGAAAAGGGAACTGATACTTTATGGTTATTCTATTTATAGCTTGAGAGTTTGTACACATTCTCCACTCTACATCCTTCTTTGGTGCTAGCACTGTAGGTACTGCACATGGACTCAAGCTCTCTCAAATCAACCCTTTCCTCAACAGCTCCTAAACTTGTCTATTTAGCTCCTCAGTCTTACTAGGAGTCATCCTATGAGCAGCCTTGTTAGGAAAACTATTTCTAGGGACTAAATCTATTTGATGGCTGATTTTCCTTACTGGCAGAAACCCTTCTGGAACATTATTAGAGATGACATCTCCATACTCACTTAATAGACTTGAAATTTTAAGTGGAACTTCACTACTACCTTTCTTATCCTTTCTAGGAATCAAAACATAACATATATACTGATGTTTCATGCCACTGAGAAATTTTCTTCCATCAACAAGACATACCTTAGCATTATTGCATACCTTTCACCCTCCGTTATCAAGGGCTTCAATTTGTGGCAAACTCCATCCTTTATTAGAGAGTATGTATTTGCCTGACCATCATGTACAACATGCATATCAAACTGCCACGACCTTCCCAACAATAAATGAGAGACATCCATTGGAATAATGTCACAAAGAGCCTCATCATGGTAACTCTTAATCTTGAACTTTAGCGAAAATTGCTCACTAACCAGGACCTTATGATCATCTTGCACCCAAGAAATCCAATAGGGTTGGGGGTGTTTCTCCCTCTTGAGCTTTAGCTTTGAGACCATCTCCTCTGAAACCAAGTTTTTAGTGCTTCCACCATCAACAATCACATCACAACATTTACCCTCACACTTGCACCTAGTATGAAACAAACTCCTCCTTTGTTCAGGTTCAGTCTCACCACTCAGTAGGACCCTTTCATTAACTAGAACCTCTCCTCTTTTTGAATCCTCTAAATGTGATGAATGCACATCATCATCCACATGAGCAACCCTTGCTTAACCATCAGCTCTCCTATCTGTCCTTTCTTGGCATTGAGGGCATTTGAAGGCATGATGACCTTCTTCATTGCAATGAAAATAGGTACCACAAAAGCATCCTCTTCCTGAACCTTGTCCATGTCCTCTACCTCTTCCTCTGTAATCTAAAAAGTTTTGATCACAAGAGCGGTTGAAACCCTCATTCCTTTGGTTTCGACTAGTATCCACATCTTCATTTTTCTTCTTGTTCTCATTTCAACCTCCAAATGACCTGCCACCACCCCTTCCTCCTTGACTACACCCTCTTTGCCTTCCATCAAACTTTATATTTAGCTTCTCCTCAAATTTCAAGGCAAACTAGTATGCCTCTTCAATGCTATTAATTCTAACCGGACTTAACTCCTCCTGAATGCTAGGTCTTAACCCACTAAGGTAATGGGCAACCTTCTCCTTGTTTGCTTTTGCATGCTCCGCCCTAATAAAGACTCTATAAAATTCTTTTGTGTATTCTTGGACATATTTTCCTACTTTCTTTGAACCCTTGCATCGTCTTGAAAAAATCAAGCTCGTAGACAATATGAATGAATTGCTTCTTTAGTTTGTCTGCCATGTGATCCCATCTTGTGATTTTCTCCTTTCCTCTTCTATTTCTTTCCAACTGAATCTCTTACCACTAGAGTTTGGCATGGCCTTTCATTTTGGCCTTCACAAACTTAACCTATCAGGCTCCCCAATATCCTCATACTCAAAATATTCCTCCATCTCATTGATCATGTTGATCAACTCATCCCAGTTTAGATTTCCTGAAAACATGCCAATGTCAATTTTAGGTCTTTTTCCAAGCTTAGAAATAACCCTAAAAAGCTTCTCCTCCACCTATTTTAGGAATTCTTTGTCTCCTTCCCCTTCCTACCCAATATTTCCTTCTTCTTCATTTTCTTCCTCACTTTCGTCACCTACAGAAACATTCATCCCTATACGGATCTCCTCTTGCAATGCCTGGACTTGTCTCTGGAGGGCTCTAACCTCAAGAGTACCAACTCTGGCCCTTCCACCATGCAACATTCGTGTAGAAATTTTCTTGTATCAAAACCCACAACCACACAGTCCTAGTGGAAACTGCCTCATAGTCGGCACTCTATCTACACACTCAAGAAAACCTACTATGATACCACTTGATGAGGGCACGATCCAAGACCAAAATGAACACAAAAAGAAAAGGGGAATATTATTATTAGAAGTGATATGCTATTATGTTTAGTACAATGAGGATAGGATCAAAGACATGCCCTATGGGCTTACAATGTAGTTTCATCCTAGAGAAAAACCCTCCTCCAATATCTTCTCCCAAACTCCACCACAAACTGCCTTTACATTACCAGAAATGTTCTTAAGTAAGCCCCAATTAGGTTTAGGGTTAGTAATAAATTTTAGAATATGCCATTTGGAATTCACTTCCAAATTAGAAGATTCTAGAAATCACGTCATAAGTCAGTGTAAAATTAGAAGAATCCAAAAATGGTAGTCCAACTTTTGGGAGGCATAACTTTTGATCTGGAAATCTAATTGCCGAACTATTTACATTTCCAAAAAGCTCTTCAAGTGCTCTATATTACTATGGACCAAATTTTCTCATCTCCATTTTTTGGGCTTGTACAAAACTATTTATTTCCTCAAATCTAACTTTGAAGTGCTCTTAGGGAGTCTCCAAGCAACAAGTAAAACTATAATAACTTTCAAACCGTAAAGCCTTTTGACTTGATTATTTTTTTGGAGTGCTTTGAATTACAATTATAATCATCCCTCCAACTTACACCCTCTAAATCATCATAATTATGGTTCAATTACAAAATAACCTATTTTTTACATTGGCAGGTATCCCAAGGCACTAAAATACTCTAACCCAAGAAACCAATAGTGGAACAACGAGAGTTGGAATCTCTATTTGACCCAAATGGGTATCCAGAAATGAGAACATATTAAACTAACACTAAGCATATTTTTGGGTGATATAGGATTGCCCTTACACCATTGGATGCTCCTACATCAAATTTATTCTGAACCTAATCAAATAAAGTACAATGAGATAACTAACTTTGAACTTGATTGAACAAAGATTAGCAAGGTTGATAATAATGAATGGATAACTAAAACTTGGGATAGAACCTAGGTTTACAACCATTACTAACTCATAAGATAAAATAAACCTATGTGTCCTTAGATAATATAGGCCCACATGTCATCTAATGATCCACATCTAAGGTCGTAGAAACTAACTCCCACAAATTGAAGCTCACTAAAACAATTTCCAAAGTCTATCAAAAAATAAGGAATATGTTACCAATAACCACCAAAAGAGCTCTAACTCCAACATGATCCATCTAATCATTATGCGCACATAGGACAAGGTCCACCAATATGCATCGAACATTAACTCTAACTACAAAAAACATAAGGTCCACAAAATCAAATCATAATGCTCTTGTGGGATTGCCCACTATCCCAAGATGCTCCTACATTAGACACCCTATGTTTGAAAAGATGTCATCAATAGATGAAAGAACATCTTCCACAATTCATCACATAAACCCTAAAATGGTTATTTACATACATGTCCTCCAAGTTATTAGATTGTACACTCTTGCCTTTGTTCCACTTCTATAAATATTTTCTAGCAATAAACAACTTTACATCTATGCTCAATGTGCAATAGGTCTATTTTCAAGTATTGATCTCTAACCTTTTGAGGATCCTTCAACTCAACCCACCTACCAAAACTCGGGCTCTTCCTACCAAATTCTACATCATGCAAAGGAATCTGGGAAAAATGATTTCCACCTTTCTCAATAGTAAACACATTCTTGACACAATCAATAATGCCCAACAATCATATTGCCAAGGTCTACTAAGTAATATGTGACAACTATTCATGCCCACAATATCGCACAATACTTGATCCACATATTGCCTAATGTAAAAATCAACAAGACACCGCTCCCCCACTTCTAAAGCATGTCAATCTTGCAATGAATTGACCATATAAGGACAAGGACATCTCACTCTCTTCATACCAAGTTTTTGAACCATCTCCTCAACAACTAGCTTATCAGTACTACCACTATCCACAATCACATTCTAACATTTACCTCCAAACTTACACTAAGTCCCAAAAAAAATCTTCTCCAAAAAGGTTCCAACATCTTCTTACCAATCAATACTCATTGAACCAACAAGTTATCCTCTGGACCTCAAGATCATTTGCTGAGTCCTTATTCTTATTTACAACAAGTTTTCTTCTATCATAGACCTCCCTATTAGTATTGAGACATTCAAAAGATCTATGTCCTTCTTCACCACATCTATAGAAAGTACCTTTAAATATACATCTACTTTTTCTTCTCATTAGTACAATGGGTTTTGGTTCATCCTTTAGCAATTATTTTATCTTTCACCAAGTGATCCTTCTTTACCTTCCTTCAAGAATAACCTTTATGTCTTCTCTTCCACTTATCTTCTACCTTTAGGTAATTGATAATAATCCTCAACCAAGTCATTATCTTGCATACTAATCTCATCCTGGATATTGAATGTCAAACCATTAATATACCTAGCCACCTTTTCCTTAAAATTTTCTCTATGTCAAGGTCAAATAGTTAACTTATAGAACTCCCCAATATAATCCTTCATAGTCAAATCCTTCTGTTTTAGATTTAATATTCTATTAAATAACTCAAGTTCATACTCAATGGGAATGAGCCTATTCTTCAACTTGTCACCATAAATCTCCACCTAGTGATCTTCATTTTAGTTTCCTCTTGTCTATCTCTTTATAATTCTTTTTGATAGCCCTTATTTTCACTAAACTAAATTTACAATTTTTTATGCTGAAAATGTTTTAGAAAAGATGTTGTGATGTTATGGTTCATGTTTCATTTATTTTCATTTTTAGAGGATAACTCTAACATAATATTTTTCCCTAATCTATTCATAATTCCCCTTGCCCTAGTGTGAAAAATGATGTCCTAGGGTTGTGTTTTCATCCTATCCCACTAGAAATTTCATAAAAATCAAGTTCTAGCCCTTTCCTTAAGTTTTATATCTAAGCAAAAGTTTTTTTTTTTAATCATCTTTTACGATGTTATGACATAACAGTTGAGGAGTATCATAGAACGGTGTTTTCAACTCCCTAGTCATAAGATATACATGTGTCATAGTATCACAAATCAAAAAGATAAAGTGCTCAATCTCACGATTCTGTTTGTATTGTATGATCATAAGTCATTTTGAAAAGATTCTAAGCTTAGTGTATGATGTTACAACAAATAGGCAACAGGGGGATCATAAATATAGTTGGGAAGGGTTACGACCATATGACAAGTAGCTTGGTGTAGGATCATATAAGTGTGAAACACAAAGTAGAATTTTGGGTTTTTTGATCCTATGACAAGGAGGTGATCAAGACATTGAGAAGGTCTTCAAAAAGTTTTAAGATGTTATACTACATGCCTTGGCCATAAGATCGGGGAAGAGGATTTTAAAGGTCATGATGCTACGAGGTGACAATCATAAGATCATAAAGCAACAAAAGATAAAGTGAGTTGGTAGTTCGTGTTAGAATTGTGACAGATGTTTCATCCTAATAGGTCATAGCTACAAGATTTTTAGGGTGAATGCCACATCAAGTTGGTGGGACCAAAGATGTCTTTACATAAGTCTGCAATCTAGTGGATCTCATTATCTGATCTCATGAAAAATAGTGTCCCATAAGATCTCAGGGGTAGCAACAGGGTGTTACAATGCTATGGTAGGCCAATGTGTTGTGAGACTGTAAGGTTGAAAATAGATGCCAACAATTTTATGATGGAAAGGGTAATAGCTTCTTGTAGTACCTTAAGGGTCAGAAGAAATATTTTCAATGTTACAAAATGATAGATGAACTATGATTGTAAGATCGTGAGGCAAGGAAAATTGAAATAAGTAGATACACTATTTTGTGTGTTGAGAGATTATAAGGAATTTAAAAGATCATAGGATCGTAGCACAAACGGTCCACGCCTATGATGTTACAAGGGTTTTGAATCTTGAGATGGTCATAGGATCATAAACTCTAAGGTGACATAAAAATATATTTTCCATTTTCTAAGCTGGAAACAACAACAAACTTCTTGACCAATGAGATTTAAGTATGGTATAAAAAGTGCATTGCTAGATAATAATGTTGACACTCCCCTAAGGGGATAGAATAAGCTGATTTTATGGCTCGAGCATGCTGAGAATCAATGCAAAGATGAATGTTGGTAATGTAAATTGAGCTATATAAGATATTCTATTGATCGGTTACAATTTACCGTTCATAAAGAGAAGAAAATCTAAGCAGTTGCAGAGTTTTCAATGCATGTAGTTTTTTGTTTTTGGTACCCAGATATAGTTTTACCCAGTGTTGTCAAGCTATTAAAAGAATGTCTGATAAAGAGGTTGAAGAGATTCAAGCAATGGACATAGAAGTTGCAGAGACCTCCACTTCTAAGGGAGGAAAAAAAAGACAAAAGAAACCTAATAGGTTTGTTGAGGAATGAATTAAACTTTTTCCAGGCTCCTCAAATGCTAATGTTGCAAATGATCACACTTTTTTAACATATGTGCTCTATGTAGAGATGCAACATGCCTTGGGGTCATGGGTTCTAAGCTTTTGAAGTACTTCTATCATAATAGAGAGAAGAAGATCCCTATGTGTAACCTATGGAAGAAGAACCTGACAAAGTTGATATTTCTTGAGGTATTTATTAATGTCAATTTGGTGAAAGTCCTAATAAAGTCATACAATCTAGCCACCAAATCATTCCATAGGAGGGATGGAACTATTTTGTGTACTCTAGATTGTGCCTCATTCATTGAAGCATTTGGATTGGATGGTGCTATGAGCAAGCCAATAGATTAGGAGGATCTACAGAGGAAATTTGAAAGAAATATAAAATCTTATATGGGGAAGTCTATGCTATAGGATATCCCTATGGACCTAAAGAGTGTGGGTGATTACCCTAAGAAGGTGGATAAAATGATGCCTTTAGAAAGTTCAAGAATTACTTTGTAAAAATAGTATATGGTGTCCACAAGGTGGTTGGCAAAGATGGATCATGCATGGTGTATGGAGCTGAATTTATTGTTGCAAGAGATGTGCAAGAATCCTACCATGGTGGAGAATATTGGTATGTTAAGTACATTCTTTCAAAAATGAAAAAAAATCTAGAACTGGTTGAAAAGCTATAAGCCTATGATGCTAAGAGTGAAGTCATGACTCTAGAGGAGGTAAGGGACCTTATGCAGAGGAGTGGGATGTTGTTGGTGCCCAAATGGGATTTGGAGTAAAAATTTATGCTTGATCAGATCAGAAGATAGTAGAATGCCATCTCCTATGAGGAATATGGTGCTGATGAATTATAAAGAGGAACATGATTCAATATTGATACCAAATCTATAGCAGTTTGGAATATGACTCCTTCATCAAACAAGCCTAAACTAATGGATGTGTAGAGCACATAATAAGGCAACAAGGTTGTGTGGACTCTACAAGGCACTTCAGGCATAGAGATTTCAAAGGCCATGAATCATTACTCATTCATGAATGAGGCCAAGGTAGAGGAAATAGAAACAAAACTTATCGAATTTGTACATGACTATATTGATGTGGGAAAAATCTATGAGGATGAGCTTAGGAAGAGCCATGTCTACAAGGAGAAAATTGAGGATCTTGAGGCTAAGGTCCAAGCACTAGGGGTTGAGATTGTATCCCTTAGAGAGAAACATGAAAATGCAAAGCAAGTAGTGACTGCAGAACAAGGCTAAGAACAAGACAATCAAGAGCAACCATCTAAGGTCACAATAGAGATTACAACTCAAATAGGTGGGTTGGAGGTAGAGGACACAATAGAACCAAGGAGAATGACCACTAATGCTCCACCTACTTAGCAAGGAGATGAGGTAAGGACATCTGTCCTTAAGAGTGTTATAAGCTATAGAGTTGAAAATCTAAAGAGCATATCACAATAGGCTCATAATTTTTATGTTGTTTTACAAAGTGCTGAATAATTTTGTAATGAGGTACTTTCATGACTATCACCCACGTTTAATTTTTGGGGGAATATACATAGTTCTTAGAGAGGCTTATTGCATTGATGGCTAAAAATCTAGATTTTCTTGATAAGTTAATCATAGTGAAGGAGGGATTAAAGGAAACCAAAGAACTAATTGGCTTCTTCACTGGCAAATTGCAAATCATACAAGGGAAGAGAATTCTTTTATCTTAGGTAATTCAACCCTGCGTACCACCAATTTTGAATGCCACTAATACAATGAGGGATTGGTAGGAATGATCTGATTCATTTGGTGTCATTTTGACTTAGGAGGTCATAGTGGAAATTTTTGAAGACATCAGTGATGCTCCTTTCAACAAATTAGTGGACTCTTTGTTTAGAGCAGGGTTAGACTTAAACAAGTTTTCAAAGAAGTCTAATGCCATCATATATGCTAGGTGGACTAAGGCCATTAAGGACTTGGAAGAAGTTAAAACCACCGAGTGGCCCACCAAGAAAGAGATATATGCATGGGAAGCAGTGGGAGAAATAAAGGCCTTATCGATAGGAAGTAGCTAAAATATTATTGAGATTAAAGGAAAATGAGAGATTAAAAGGTAAGATCAGATATACTAATCACTTTATCAGAAGGATAAAACTCTCATAAATATTCATATCAAATTTTGAATATTTTGAGGATGCAGATGGTAGAAGAAGACAAAGAGGAGTAAAGTCAAAGTGCATAACATAAAGTTTCACCCACTGACTTTTTCAACTACTTCCTCTTTTTTTTTTGAATACTATGAATTGTCTTGTATAACTTTTTGGGCATGTCTTTCCACTTTTGCATCCATTCAAGTTTTGACATGTGTCCTCCTCCCATTTTTAGCTTGTTGCAACCCTATATATGGATTTGCAAGATGAGGATTTGAGGTAAAAAATTTGTATAATTTTTAGTCTTATGTTATTTTGCAGTCTGTATAGTCTTTGTGATTGTATGAATGCATTTAGTCTTGTATACATGAGATTACAATGAATATAAATGATCAAACCACCAAGTTTTGAGTTATACTATGAGTCTATATCAGCAGTGTATTCATTTTCAAATAAAGTAATACAAAAGGAAATTTTTCATACATGTGTATCTAAATTTTGTCTCCTTCCTTGTGTATCTGTGATCTTGAGGTTGAAATGAACAAGTTTCTTTCAATTTAATTCAATTTGGATGAATTGTGTATCTCTTAATGATTTCTATTAATTCAAAGGATTAAGTAATTTCTTTCAATAAGTGATAGGGTTTTGGGTATGTGAGAAGGATATGATAAGAATAAGATTTGGAATGCACTATTGACATATTCAGTTGTAAGTCAATTGAAAAAGTCTGAGATGGCTAGTTTTGAATCTGTGTAGCAATGGATAAGACATTAATCACACAATCTCAATTGCAAGTTGATGGTTTATATAATTGTAGAAGATACCTCAATCAAAACTTGTCTATTTTATTTTATGTACTAAAGAACTGGAAATGTTGGTCAACCCTTATTTGTGATTGCTTTCCTATTGATTATAAGTATCCATTGTATTCAAGAAGTTTTTAACAAATATAAGAAGAGGATTATGACCATTTTTCTACTATAGGGGATAATCTTGAAGAAAATAATAATATCTTAATGTAATTTTCATATAAATCCCTAAGGTTTTCCCACCTTGGCCTTGTAGAGCCTAAAGTGAAGGGAGTATTCTTATACTCTATTGAAGTTGGTCCAGAAGCTAAGATTGATCATACTAAATATTGGATTTTGCTAATCCTTAGGTTTGATTTTGTCTTATGCTTTCTAGTATTGGGTTTAAGGTACCTAGTAGTCTAAAAAATAACCAACACTTTCAACCATGAAGTAGCATGTTTGTTAAAATTAGTCTATGCCAACCTCACTCCAAGAAGATCCCCAATATCCTCTAACTCAAAGTTGTCTTCCGTCTCACCAATCCAATCAATCAGGCCCTTAAGACTTAATGTACCTAAGAAATTAGAAACCTCCATATTATTAGTTCTATCTTCTCCACTAGATCCAACAACCTCGAAGTCTTCAGTAGCTTCATCATAACCATCTTATGTATCCACATTCCTCACTACACCAACTATAGCCTTCATGATCCTAGTGACAATTTCATTCTTCATCAACTCCATCTTAGATCTAAAACCTTATATAAACTTTAAAATCTTAGTCTCCACAACATCACATAGATCTGTAATCACCCTAGGCTCCAATCTTCTTAGTGGAATCTTCTAAGATCTTCATAAACCCTCAGTAATAAATCCCAAATAGTCACCAACTAGATCAAACCTTCTCTCTTATACCACTTGATGCAATACAAGGAAGGTGAGTCTCCAAAGGAGATGACCAAGCTCCCAATAAATAAACACATAACAAAATATAACAATAACATAGATATTTAGGTCCAAAACAATACTTATTCTCATAATAGAATCATAAGATTTACATCCAAGATGCCCAGTTGTAAGGCCTTTTGGGTTATATCCAAATACATATGAAATTACAATAATAGTTTTTAAAGATCTTGCAAGATCCAAATTCTAGCTATCCCAAATCCATTAGTTAGTAGAATCACCAAGAAGAATGTAAACTTGTTCTCTCACCAAACAACCTTTTTGTTTCTCAAAAGCACACTTAGCTACTAGCTCTACTAAACTTCACTCCTTTCAACTACTCCATTCTCTATTGAATAATAAATCTAGACATCCTATGACCTTGTACTTGTACTAAACCAAAACATAAGTTGTACTAGAAAGTTACATTAGATAAACACTCACATTAAATAACACTCAAATGATAAGTCATCCTGGTAGATTAAATAACACTTAAAAGAAGCCCCAAGTTTACAACAATAACTAAATCATAAGATAAAATAGACCTACATAGCCTTAGACATAGGCCCACATTCCATCTAATTATCTACATCTAAGATTACACAAATAAAATCCCACGAATTGAAGCACATGGAAATAATCTCCAAAGTTTTTTAGAAAATAAGGAATATGTTACCAGTATCCACCAAAAGAGATTTGACTCAAACATGATCCATCCAATCATTATGCACACATAGGACAAGGTCCTCAAATATGTCTTTAACATAACCCTAATTGCATGAAACATAAGGTCCATAAAATCCAAGCCTAGTGCTCCTACAGGATTTCCCTTTACCCTAGGATGCTCCTACATCAATTCCATTTGCCAAAGCCTTGTATTCACCTATGTTGTTTGTGCATGGTAACAATGACTTGTAATATTTAGGAATAATGTATCCTTTAGGTGTCACAAATAGGACTCCTAGACTTGAACCATTTTGTGTATAGGAACCATCAAAGAATATTTTCCAAGTGTTCTTATTCATGTACATGATGGAGGAATTGGGAAAATCCATTTGCATACATACATTTTCTTGTAAAGGAAAATATGCTTATTGATCAGCAATAACATATCCTTTGATAGCCTTATGATTGATATATTCAATGTCAAATTAAGAAAGATTCATCATCATATAAATAGTTGACCAATATGTGTAGCTTTACTTAATAGATATTTCAGTGGATAGATATTAGCCACAAGCTATGAAGTGTGCACAAGCATATAGTGTCTATGTCTTTGAGATGCCAACACCACTACAAGGAAAGCTTCCCATATTTTTCTATAATTAATATCGTGAGATATAGGTTTTCTACTAATATAGTAGATGGCTCTTTATTTTCTTGTCTCATCTTTTTGTACTAGTAATTCCCCCAAGGATGTTGTTGTAGTTGAGGGGTTTTCTAGAAATGCAAGGAATCATAATAGGAGGATTAGCCAAATATTCCTTGATCTAATTCAATATTTTCTCACATTATTTGTTCCATACACATTTATCTCCTTTATTTAAATTTCTCTTGAATGGCTCTTCTCTATCAAAAAGTTGGGAAATGAACCTCCTAATTGACTGTAAACATTCCTGAAGATTTCTCATTTGATTAATATTTCTAGGAGGTGGCATGTTCATGATAGCTTGAACTATTTTAGGATCCACTTCAATTCATTTAGAAAAAATGATATAAAAAATAAATTTCCCCAAGGTAACTCTAAATGTGCACTTCTTAGGATTAAGCCTTGACTTAAACTATCCCATTTGATCTATAATAAACCACAAGTCCTCGAGATGTGTATTTATTTTCTTACACTTAGACTAGGTTTCATCCATATTTAATATTCCATTATTTTATGCATCATGTCATGAAATATAGTGGTCATAGCTTGTTTTTGAAATTAAAAGTGACCAAAAACAAGGGGGTTGGCCCTTAATAGTCAAAAGGCTAGTAACTAGCAGATTACCAACCAGTAACAAAAATAGACAAATAGAATAGGAGTACCAGTAGGCAAAGACTTATACCATAAACCAGAAAGCTAGAACCAGAAAGGAAACAACCTAGCTACTAACCACATAGTCCATAAAGGTACCCAGGCCTAATAAAATCATAAATACAGCTGATTATGAGCAAAACCATATCTGCCATAAAAGTATATAAAGTCTTTGGATCCCTAGATCCCCATAACTAAACAAAACTAAAAAAGACTTAGATTTCTTTATTCCCTTTTCCCCTTGCATGAAGTAGAATCTAGGCCCAGTCATCGGCAAAAAACTTGAAGAGTAATTTGTTGTCCTCCATGTCCAAGCCAGCTTCCTCCTCCTATGCCAGCAAGTGGAGGGTAGTAGTAGCAGCATGAGTAATTTTAAGTCCAAACTTGGAGAAGGTGAAAACCCCCTCCTCCAAAGCTTTGACCCTTTCCTCTAGGTTCATGTAATGCTCCTCCACCACCTCAGTCTCCTTTTTATGCTCCTCGACCTTCTTTGTAATGACCTCCTTCATTTTCTATCCCTGTGGTTTGTCCTGCAACACCCGTGGGTTAGAGGAAATCTTCAAATTTTCCTTAACAGGGGAAGAAATGGTAATTGAGGAATTATCCTTTTTGCTCATCTCATCACAAAAAGTAATAGGTTTAAGTGAGAAGCTGGCTGAAGCATGGGTTGTCTCAGTATTCCTTTCTTTGCCGTCCGACACTTGAGTTTGAGTATCATCCATCAAAATGTTCCCAGAATTGAAACTTTTTTCCCCCTCCTCATTACCTTCATCCTTTTTGGAGTTGGAAATATTTTCCTCCTCCCTTTTGTCATTTTTATTGCCTGAGCTATCTTCTTCAACTTCCTCAACCGGGTATCTGATGGACTTCTGCTTAAACCTAGCCTAGGACTGAGCTAACCTACCAAGCCTTCTTCTTTCTCCAATATCCTCACCAGAATCCTCTCCAACAACCTCAACCACCTTATCAAATTTAATTTTCTTGTTTCCCTTTTGTTCTAGGGCTATGTTAGGTTTTTTCTTTTCCTTAGTATCCTTGCTAGGATATGGCCTAGGAGTATAGATTTTGATCCCTGTATTGGAGCTTGGGGGGAAATCAGACTATGGTGGGGGTTTTCCACTACAACCTCTTTGGGGGGACACAAAGCTAAGTGGAATTGATATAGATGGAAAATTAACCCCTGATGAATAATGGTGAAGTTTAAGCCTTTACACTTTTTTCCCTAATATCATTAATCATATCCTTGAGCGAATGTAGAAGGAAAAATAGAATGGAAATGAAATCCCTATTTCTAAAGTGATTCAACAAAGGAAAATGATAGTAATAGCACACTCCAAACTTGCCTTCTAGAGTGAGATACTTCATCAGGACCAGACACACATCATCCCAGAGCTCAGGTAACTTATCCCTTTTAAACCCTCCTCTGTAGCGAATCGACTCCTCATTCTCCGCAAAGAATTTATTCATGCTAGCCTCATTCAAGACTTTAGTGACTTTATTCCATTTTTTTCCCCTCATAGCGAGTCCTGTTGCCATGGTAATTACCTCCTCCATGACTTGAAATTTAATGCCATTGATTGTAACCTTCATATCATTCCAATTATTCACAAATTGTAACACACAATTTTCATCATACCCAACCATGGACATCATATAGGGAAAAAAACCCCTTTCTTTTGGAAGATACCAGGTTTCCATCCTATCCTTGAAGTTCTTTAATCTCGTTGGTTCCAACCGATTCAGATCACCTCCCATTTCAAGTCCTCCACTATCCAGCCTCTCTTCCTCAGAAATACACTTCAAAACTTTATCACTTTCAAATTCTCTATGGCTACTCTCTTGCTTAAATCCTTTAAGGGAATAGGGATCAAAATTACAGACCTGTGTATGATGTGCTCCAGAATCCCATAACATCTTATTATGAGATTTGTGGGTATTAAAAAGCCTAATTTTCTCTCCCTGTCGATTTCTGACATCCCAATCCATAATATCTATCATACTTCCTTTTGGAGAGAAATTCAAAGCTTGCAACGAGTTTCCATAATTATGAAAAGACAATTCTCTTAATTCGTAATTACTCCACTTGTCATTTGTATGGCCACGCCTGTCTCTTATTTCCAAAATGCTAAAGTTTAATTTAGCAACAAAGTTCTCCATCTTGCCAAATTTGGCCTTACTTTTAAATTTAGTGATCACCATCACCATTTTGAATTTTTCCACCTTTTTCCTTGGATATCAACATCCTTAGATTTTCATTGATATCAACTAAATTTTCCCAGCACATGATTTCCCTAACGTTAAACCCCATGGCAGCCACAACGTCTGCCACTTGATTACCCTCTCAGTAGATATGCTGCACGTGGACCATTCTCATTTCCTCCAATACATTTTTAATATCCAGTATGATATTTCTAATCTTCCATCCCAATTTTGCCTCCCCCTTTACCCAATCGATCACTAGTTTGGAGTCCCCTTCTATAGTTAACTCTAAAATGTTTCTTTCCCTAGAGATTTGAAGACCCCATAATAACACCGTAGCTTTTGACACATTATTACTGCCAATCCCCACCTGGCCTACATAAACCAATAGTTCATCACCATTCCTATCTCTCAGCACACCCCCAGCTGCTCCCTATCCTCCTTTCGTAGCTCCCTCAAAATTTAGTTTATACTGTGTGATGGTGGGTGGTCTCTATATTGTCTATTGTCTCCTCCTTCTAGTGAAGTTATCAAAGAGGAAGAAATCCTCTTGACAACCCCAATTCTCAGCCACAATGCCTTCAAGTCTTTTGGGTTCCTCCTTTGGCATCTTGTATTTAGCTACCCTTAGATTTTCCTTCAACAATTTGTTCATCACTCCAAAAACCATTTCAACCATCCTATTTTCCTCCCTGAATATCCTGTTATTCCTTTCTTTCCATATCTGCCAACATACATATGGTGGGATAATCTTCCATAAAAGGATTAGTCTTGGATGATGGAATGGGAAATCCCAATTATCCCCAAACTGTCCCAAGTTATCTTTCATGACCCAAGTCACCCCCAATCTTTCCCAAACCTTAGTCCAGATGTCAACCACAAACTGACATTCAATGAGAAGGTGGTAAATACTTTCTTCCTTTTGTTCACAAAGGCAGCAATGGTTTGTTATGTAGAATCCCCTTTTTTTTCAAATTATCAATTGTCAAAAATTTTCCATGTTGAACCATCCACCAAAAGAAATTAATCTTAGGTATAAGGTTACTGATCCATACCTTGCTCCACGTAGTTGGGCATAGTTCCTTATTGAACATTAAGGTATAAGCAGATTTGACAGTGAAGTTCACATTCGGAGTTAAATCCCAAGCCATGATATCCTCTTGTGGCATTAATGGGAGTCTCTGTTCCTTTATTAGTTCTTCTGGTTCCTCTATGAGAATAACTATCTCCCGCGGATAGTCCTCCTTATACAACTTCTTCCATCTCCTCCCCTGATTAATGTAATCTCCCACTTTAACCCCTATGTCCTCCTTAAGGAGTTCCATTAAACCACTATATTTACTTAAGGCTAGAAGTTTCCCATCCATCCACCTGTCTTCCCAAAACCTTATATTGAAGCCATTTCCCACAATCCACCTCAATCCTTCTCTTAGTAGCCCTCTATTTCTAACAATGTTCTACCAGATCTTTGAACCTCCCGAGAGGTCATTATTATATAGGTTCCACTGAAAGGAGGTATTAGACAAATATTTAGCTTTCATAATATTTCCCCATCCCGTGTTTCCTTCTACCAGTCTCCATCCAATTTTTGTGAGAAGAGCTTTACTAAGGTCTTTCATTCTTCTAATCCCAAGCCCCCCCTTAGCTTTTGGTTTACACACCTCCTCCCAGTTGATCAGATTCAATTTAATTTTCTCTTCAGTCCCTGACCAGAGGAAATTCCTTTGAATTCTCTCAATTTTCTTAGCCATATTTAGATTAATCTTAAATATGGATAAGAAATAAATTGGGATTCCTTGAAGAGTAGCAGCAATCAGTTGTAGTTTTCCAGCATTGCTTAATATCTTCCCTTTCCACTTTGCAAGCTTCTTTTGAATTCTCTCCACTATTGTATTCCAAAATTCATTAGAAACCTCCTTAGTAGTAAGGGGGACGCCTAAATAAGTGTATGGGAGGCAAGCGGATTGGCAATCCAATATTTTCCCAATCCTTCTTTGAAGTGAAGAATCAATGTTAAAGAAATAAATCTTGCTTTTATGGTAGTTCACCCATTACCCTAAGCTTTCTTCATAATTATGTAAAATCATTTTCTAGGCTTTAGCCTCCATGATTGAGGATTCCCCAAATAGGAAGGTATCATCCACAAATTTTTGTATAACCTCAGCTTTAGCATTAGTGGCTAGTTTAACACCTTTAATGGAACCCAATTCACTAATTTACATAATGACCTTCCCAAGACTTTGCTACCATGATAAACAGGTATGGTGAGAGTGGGTCACCCTATCTTAAGCCTTTTCCTTCCATTATGTTACCCCATGGGGACCCATTTAGTAGGATAGAGTACTGCACTGAGCTCACCATCAACATGATCAGGTTTATAATCCTATTGTCAAATCCAATTCTTTCTAGTACATCCTAAAGGAAGTCCCAATTGATCTTATCATAAGCTTTGGAAATGTCCAACTTGAATGCCATTCCTGGTTGCCTACTCTTTTCCATTGAATGGATAACCTCATGGGTTGTAATAGCCACATCAAGCATCTGCCTTCCTGGCACAAACCCCTTTTGAGGACTACCAATAATTTTTTCCAAGAAAGGCTTTAATTAGTTCACTAAAACCTTTGCAAAGACCTTGTAGATAGTATTACATAGACTTATAGGTCTAAAATCATTCAAATTTAGAGGATTGGAATTTTTTAGAACTAGGAAAATAAAGGTCTTATTTATGCTTTGTAGTAGTTTACTTGTTTTAAAAATATCCCTAGTCACCCAAATTACCTCTGATTTGATCACCTCCCAGAAATGCTGAAAGAAAGGAAGTGGGAAACCATCGGGGCCCGGGGCCTTGAAAGCTTTCATTGAGAACATTACCTTTTTCAATTCCTCTTCCATGATCTTACCAAGGATCAGATCATTTTCCTCTTCTCTTATACTCCTTGGGATTGAATTAATTAGACTTCTCTTGATCACCTAGTTCCCAACGAAGTTATCTTTCTTAAGTGCCTTACTGAAGTGGTCTACCACAAGTTTCCCCATTTCCTCTTGCTCTTTCAACACCCTTCCCCCTTCTTCATTTAGTTTTGAGATAGTGTTTCTTCTTTTGTGGTTAGAAGCAGATCTGTAAAAGAAAGTAGTATTTTTGTCCCCATCCTTCAGCCATTGAATTCTAGATCTTTGTTTCTAGAAAATTTCCTCATTTTGGAGGATCTCTTTCCACCTCCTTCTAAGTTCCTCCTCTTCCTGAATATTCTCCTTTGAGTTATTCCCTTTTGCAATAACCCCTTGGAGTTTTTTAAGCTTTTCCTCTAATTCTCCTTTACTTTTAAAAAGGTCCCCAAATGAACTTTTAGCCCATGCTCTAACATTTCTTTGAATATTATCAAGTTTTTGCGTAAGTCTATACATTGCAGTACCTTCTATTCTTATATTGCACCACTCCTGAATCTTATCTTTGAATTTTGGATGTGACTCCCACATTATTTCATATCTGAAAGGTTTCTTTCCCCCTTTAAGGCCATCCTCCCAATGGAATAAAATGGGTGAGTGGTCAGACACCATTCTGTTGAGATTCTCCAAGTAGGAGTTACCCATGCTATTCAAATTCCTCGATAGTAATAATTTGTCCAGCCTAACTTGAATGAGATCCTCACCTTTCCTATTATTACTCCAGGTGTATGGGTTACCCCTCAGCTCCACATCCATGAAGTCCAACTTCTTCGTAAATTCACTTAGGTCTTGCAAGCTCTCTTGGCATTCTTTGTTGCCTCCCCCCTTCTCCGAATGGTAAAGAGGAGTATCGAAATCACCCATACACATACATTGCTCCTCCAACATAGTTGTAGATATCCTTATCAAATTTTCATACATTTCCTTCCTCCCTAATCTGCTATTAGGTGCATAGATATTAATCATTTTCCAACTGTGGCTATTCAATTGGAAATGAGTAATTATAAAGTTTTTTTTCCTTCCAGATCTCATAGCCCTTCAATGAGTTTAGACTCCACATGGTAGAAATTTTCCCTGATGCTCCATCTAAATCCCTATGTAAATACCCCACCCCTGGCTAGATATAGCTGGCAATTTTATCAAAATTTGAGCTAGACATTTTTGTCTCTTGAATTAACACACAGTCTATTTTTTCCTGAGATATTAATTGCTTAAGAGCATACTGCTTCTGGGGATTATTCAATCCCCTTATATTCCATGAAAGGAGTTTCATTTCTTACCTTTTGTTACTATCTCCAGTGTAAGTTGTTTACCACTGGCTACATCTCTAGCAGTTTGCTTTCTCCTGGTAACTCTACTTGATGGTCTTCCTGCTATTCCTGATACTCCAATATCTAGTTTTCTCCTCCCCCTTCTCTTCTTCTTTTGCACTTCCCATTCACCATTATCCTCCTCCTAAGGTGAAGAGGGGCTCATCTCCTTATCCATATTATCAATGCTTCCCATTACTCTCACTGCTATCTCAGCCTACGAGGCCTTGACCATCCTCACAGGGGTGCAAACTAACTCCCTTAAATCACCTTCCTTATGCTTATGGTCCCCCCCCCTGTATTATTGAGGAGCCCATAATAGAGGGGGTTACCTCTTTCTCCTTAGAAGGGGTTTCAAGCTTGCTCCCCCCAATCTGGATTATTGTCAAATCCTGTAGAGTGTTGGTTCCTTCTATTTCTCAATCTTCCAGACACTCCTCTGCTGAAGTCCTTGCCAAAGGTGAGCCCAGAAGATCCTCCAAATCTCTTTTGAGAGGGTATCATAGCTTGTTGATATATAGCTCCATTATAATTAAGTTGATGACATGATGTTCCAAAAAAAGGCCCCCAATGCACATGTGAAATTAGTCCTCTCTTGATCTTGAGAAACTATTTTAACTCAAGAATTCATCCATTAAAGAGTACATGTCATAGCTTGCAGATATGTCCACTATCATGTCAATGTTTGGAAGTGGAAAATCATCTGTAGGGGAAGATTTATTTTTATCTAAAAAATTAGTGCAGACATGAATGAATTTATCATGCTTAGAGATAGGTAGAATGTTATAAATCCATTCCACATAATAAATATCATGTATAAACCCAAGATTAAGGAGCTTATCTAGTTCATCTTTGACCAATAGAGCTATGTGGGAATGTATTTTTCTTATCTTTTTTTTGACAAGTTTTTTTGGTATCTCTAACTATTATTGTCTATTAGTGTCAAACACTTAGTCATTTACTAGGTAGAGTTAGACGGTCATCATTGTGACCTAGCTGGTCTATATAGGTCAAGTCATGTATATAAACTTGTATATACCAACCTCTATAGGAGTTGAGAAAGTATGTGGTCATCGAGTATTTTATATAAAAGCTAAGTTCAACACCTACCGAATAAGTTCAAGCATCTAAGTACTGAGCACAATACAGACTGAGCATCAACAAGAATGCAAAGTATTAGAGATAGTAATTGCTGACCAATGTAGAGTTTACATAAAAGTCAAAAATGATTCAAACTTTGAGGTAAACCATTTTCATGCTAACATGGAAGGAAAATTTAATATTTTCAGAGGTTGTTGTAGATATTTTATGCATTTATGATGTGGACCATAGATCCATATGTTTTGTGATCAATGATTCAGATGAAGAGGCAAAATATGGAAACATTTAGAAAACTCTTTACGAAACTCTTTAAATAGAGAATATTTTAACCTAGATTAGAGGGAGTGAGAAGATAGATATGTGAATGAATCAAAATTAGATTAGAAGTTAAGAAGTGTTATGATATCTCTCATCAGAGAAAGTGACCTAATCAGTGTAGTGAAGGGGAAGAAAAGTTTTATTAGATCAGAAGAGAGGATCAATTTGCAAAGAGAGGAATCAAAATTAGCTTACAAAGCATACCGAGAGTCAGGTACTAAATTAGTTTTAATCAACTTGAATTAGGGTAAATTTCATAATAGAGTGGTCTTAACATTACTTTCTAAATATCATAACAAAGTCCTTACTTTATTGTAAGTGTTAAATCCTATAACAAGGTGCAACCTAGTAGTCTCAAACATTTTTAACAAGGTAGATCCCTCATAGGGTAGATCGTATATTATGGTCAAACATTGTAACCCTAATAGGTTAATTTTATTATTGTAGTAGTAAACATTTGTGGTTATCATCCCAACCCAAGTTTTACCTTCACCTTGGAGGGTTTCTAGGTAACAAGCATTGTGTTATGTGTTTATTTTCATGCATGTGATAGATTAGATCTACATTTTACAGAAAGTTCACTTTTACAAGTTTTACATGCATAATACAAGTAATGAATGTGTGAACAAAATGCTGAAATGTTAAAGTGTTTAAGATCTTGACTCACCCCACCACTCTCAATATCTTGTTATCATGTTCATACTTCTGTCAATCAATACGTTTAACAACATAAGCTATACACAAGTGGTGCATATAAGATTAGTGTCGAGGCTAGGCATGTCTAAATAAATCCAAGAAAAAATATATTTTTCTTCATGAAGAATTAGGTGAATTTCTTCTTCTCATCTTCTGATAGAGATTGAGCTAGATGTATGATGTGAGGTGTCTCTTTGGTTTCAATATTGATATGTTGAGTAGGATCAATTAGGACCAATGATATTTCTTTAAATTAGTTAGGTAGGAAACAAAGTATCTCATCCTTAAGAACCTCAGGGAGGTTTTCATCCTTGGATACCTTTTCTTTTTACTACTTTCAACTCTAACATTGCCACAAAGTGGGTTTTGTCATCATAACACCTATTATTATTATTATTATTATTATTGTCACCAAGATACTTGGTATTTGATTCTATAATATTTCTAGCTACTTCATTGATGGAAGAGACTATAGGTTCAATAACATTTATGTATCAAGTCATCTCATAGTCATTTTGGAAGGTTAATAGCCTAGGTTGTTGATGTTATTGTGACCAATCAGTATGATTGGTTTTCATGAGTGAGAGAGATTTGTAAAGTTCCAAAGTGTTGATACGGTAGGAATCAACTCTAGTGACCAAAAATTTGGACCCAATAAGGTCTTCTTCAAAGACACCTAAATTGATCATACTCCTAACATTGTCAACCTAGTTAGTAAAAGTGGCATGCAAATTTGACTCATCAAGTCCAATAAGTAAGTCATCTTCTACCTTGGGTGGGTTAGCATAGTTGTAGATAACCTCAATCCACAATTCACATAAGAGAGAATCTCACTCATCCTCTATTTAATATTGCTCTACTCACTTTCTAGTAAGCATTCCATGTTTTTATGGATGCATACTTTGTTAGGATCTTCCATAGCTCAATCATTATTTTAATGGGATAAGGAAGCTTCAACACTATCACCAACTTGTGGTTTATTTAAATTCCAAAGGATAGAAGTATAAGGTGTTAGAATGATTTAGAATAACTGAGAGGGGAATAAATTAGTTATCATCGGGTCTAGATGGACCAATTCAACTTTTAACATCTTCGAACAACTCAAACAATCTCATTTAATAGCTTAGTCCATACAAAACCTCATCAACAATTTACTATTATTTAACCATTTTTTTTTTGTCTATATGTGCCAACTAACAATAAAATAAAAAACTATAAATTAGCATGTATAAAATAACATCCACACAAGTAAATGACACTTTGACACCAAGATTTAACATGGAAACCCAATTTGGAAAAAACCACCAAGTAACATGCTACCAATTTTTCACTCTTCTGAAGTGATCCTGGTTAAGAGCCAATCCTATTAAAGGTTATACAACACACTATTACATGTGACCATGTTAAAGGATTTAATCATCCTATTAGGAGTGACCTTTTTAGAGGAATTTAGATCATTCAATTAGAATTTCATCTTGATTAAAGGATTTACAAAGTGACTATTAGGTCAACCTTAATTAAAGGATTTTGACTTCTATAATGGTTATAATGTAACCATAGGTTTGATATGTAAAGTACAACTCACTTTTGAAACTTAGATTTTCATTCACTCATTTGCTGGTTCATTGATGTGCCTCCATTCACATCTCTATCAATACTCTACTTGGCATCCCTTCAAGCAATCACACTTCACTATTCTCTTCATAGTTCTCTTTTTCTACCCTTCTCTTCACAACTTCTCCTTAAGATCATGGATAAACAAAAAACCAACTAGATAAATCATCTCTTATGCCTCCTTAAATAGGTAATTTTGATCTTTTTCTACTTAAACATCAATGTAGATCTTAGGGCTAGGTCTGGTTCATCAAATCCATTCATCATTTTTCTTTCCTTCTTCTAGAAACTTTTGATTGAATCATTTCCTTTGATCACATAAAAAAATCTCTTTGTGCATGAAATACTCCAACTCATCTTCTTTAACTAATCCAAAATTCCAATCTTTAAGCCTAAAATTCAATTCTCTTACAAACTATAACTTTTATTTTCACTCAAATATCACTGTGTACTTATGCTCAGTCATCATTGTGTAGCTCAACATATACTATTATATTTTTTTAAGCATAAACTAGATAACTTGGCCATTACTATACTCAATTGTTAGTAACATTTCTTCATCAACTTGCTTGACAATAACTATCACTCAACTTGAACTATATTTTCAACTTCTTCTTAAGTTCCTTAATATTGTTTTTCACTTGCTTCATTGATAGACCAACACTAATACTCGGTCAAGCTTAGGGTTTAACTTAACTCTTTTCCTTTCAATCATACATCAATTCAATTGGCTTCTTCACTTGATATAATGATTAAATAAAATATTATGTTTCCAATGACTAATCAAGTGCCCGTTATAATTCCATAATACTGAACTTTTCATCAGTGAACAACATCACTAGCTCACCTTGCTATCTCTTCATTCCAAATCCTATTCATGAATCAAATGATATGGCACTCTATACTATTAGTAAATTTTTTCTAGTAGTTTTGACACTCTATCTTACTAATATGTTTGATATCAATTACAACATAAAAAGTGTTCCACTTGTTGAGATAATGGGTGTTGCACACATTGCATAATATTGTTATATTTTATTATTTTATTTTATTATGTAATGTTGCATCTAGATAGACGTCCAACATGTAAAGATTCCCATGGAATATTGTTGATGAGTTGTATTGCAACATTGTGAAAATATTTCATGTAATTATTTAATACTGGAGAAAAGAATTAAATGCCCAATATTAAATGTGGGGTTAGTGGGTTAGGTAGCACATGGTTTATGTAATACCACTTAGTGGTTTTGTGGGACTTGCTACTATATAAGTAGCCATAAGGGTAGTTGTTGTAGAGTGAAAAAGAGTGAGAAAGGCAAGAGTTGAGCGGGACAAGGCTTGACAAGTTAGCCAAGGGAGCATTTGTGAAGGTTGAAAGTATGGCATGAGATGTGTGGATTCATGCTTGTCCATATAGTTTACTCGGTTATGGCTATGGCCATGAAGACTTACATGGTTGTATGGTAATGGTATTTTTTGTTGAATAATACATGGTGATGGATGCTTTTGGAGGCTGAGTTTTTTCCCTCAATGAGGGTTTCCCAAGGTATATCTTGTGTCACAATTTTTTGGGTATGTTGTCTATTCTCTTGCATGTGAATTTTAATTTCGTATTTATTTTAGATCTATTATGGGTTATGTGAAAATGGTTATATTCTTTGTTTCCAAGTTTCCTTACAAGTGGTATTGTAGGGCCCATTTGCCATTGCACCAAAAGCCATGACTGTTAGTGAACATGGAACACCATATAATTAACCACCTGTGGGCAGGGGAGCGCATCACATCACCCAACACCACTTGTACTTTCCAATAATATCCCTCTTTGGCATTAATGGAAACTTCTCTAGTTACCATGCAATCCAAAATATTCAAACTTGTAGTATCATCTTGCTCTATGTTTATGTTATCTCTTTCTTAGTTTTATTCTAATTCTCATTCATGTAATCTCTAGATGTTCTCTCTATTATTCCAGCACATACTCTTTTTGGTTTGTGGATTATAACACCTCAACTCATGCTCTTAATTTGAACACTCTCTTCCTTTTTGACAATAATAATTCCATATAGATTTTCCCTCTTACTAATATGAATGATAACTACACATCTCTCCCTCAATATATGAATGGTAATTGACTATCATATATCTCAAAATGCCAAAGACATCAACCACTGACATACATCTCCTCTCTTTCTAGCATATATTTTCATGTCATTTCTTTGATTGATATAGAAATTTCACTCCATCATCTTGATTCTTTATAGTTTCATCTACTCATATTTTAGTTTCATACTTTTGAAACCTTTAGGAAGATCCTAAAGTGTGATCTCCTACATCAATATGTAAGATATTATGATTATAATAATTGATGCAATTTAGCATCTCTTCTTAGTTTTCTTCAAGTAAGGGAATAACCCCTAACTTACCTCTTAGATACTCAAAAGCATCCTTAGATAATGCCTTAGCATATATGTCATCTATATACTCTTTTGTGTTGACATACTCAAATCTCACTTCTTTGTCTTGTACCATCTCTCTCAAGTAATTATACTTGATCTCAATATGCTTGGCATTTCTATGCATCATAAGGTTTTTGATATATTTATAGTAATTGTGTTATCACAATAAATAACAACCACTTCAATGATATCTTCATTGATTCCTTTCAACAATTGCTTGACCCACACAATGTTTGAACAATTTACTATTGCAACAACATATTCATCCTCTATTGTAGATTGAGAAATGTAACTCTTTTTAATCAATCCCCTTCCTACAAAGAAAGCTCCTCCACTAGTACTTTTTATGTCATCAATGTTTCCTACCTAGTCAACATCTGTACAATCCTTTAGCTCAAACTTGTCACTTTTCTTGTACCATAATCCATAGTCATGATATCCTAGGATCCTTTTTTCTATCATTATGTGATTTTCTCTTGGATTAGTAGAGAGTCTAGCAATAATATTAACAACTAATGCAATGCCAAGTCTTCTATGTACAACATGCTGAACTGTCATTGTGCACGATGCTTAATGGTAGGAATCCTTTCAAACTCCTCTCTTGAAAAGTTGTTCTGGGATCAACTCCAAGGTTCTGGGTGATCTTGTGACCTACTAGAATATTCTTAGTAGAAGATAAATGTCAGTGTTCATGAGGAGGCCATTGCTAGTTCTAACCAATTTCAAATAAGATGTTGAATCTGCTTGCTATCTCAAAAAAAAAGTAACCATGCACAATTTTTTATTTATTTTTTGGTATTTTTCTATTTATAATGAATGCAGTCTAACAATGCAACTATATGAATTCCTAATTTAACTTAATTTTTGTAAAAGAAAGTAACAAAAAATAAGGTAACAAGAAGTTTAAGAGAATGACTTGAAAAGTAAATCCCTAATGGAGATAAGCCACAGAAACCACACATCTATGAATTAAGCCTTTGAAAAGATCAATAGGTAACCAATGAAAATAGGAGAGACACTTCCTTAATTCCATTGATGCAATTTTTGATGGGAATTTAGAAACCATAAGATGTTTCACTTTTCATCAAATCGTAAGGCCATAGAAAGTGCACTCATGTGAGACAAAAAGCTATGTAGGAACAATAGGGTGATCTCTTCTCCAACTAAGTACATCAATGGAATTTGTAAACATGTGCCAAACACCAAAATTAAAAGATCACTCAATAAAAATAACACAATAAAAATATTGGCTCCATTACACTTCATGAACATTCATTCACAAAATATAATACACTCAAGCAAGAATAACTACACCCCAAATGAGAGCACCAAAGCATATATTATTGCATCAAAATAATAGCCTGGAATACATATTACATTCCCAAATTTGTAAGAAATCATCTCCTTAATTTTTGTTGAGAGTGAGAGATCTCTTTATGTAAACATATGCTTCTAAACTAATAAAACAAATCTATTTATGTACAAACTAACTCTATAACTGGTGTTAAGTAGGACTCCACCCTTATTTATATCATTCAACAGGTGCATGAGCCTTTGCATATCTTAAAACAAAGAAAGGATGAGAAAATAAGAAGAAGAAAACCATTAGATGATGTAGGAGTCTCTAGAGATGCAAAAAATAGAAGCTTAACCTTCTTTGGATGTTTGTAGGAGCTAAATTACTATTACAATGCATTTTCGGTGCATGGAAAGCTCTAAATGTGGAACCGATAGCTAACTATCGGTGCACCTCTATCTTCTTCAAAAACTTTTGGTGCACCTTGGGAGAAGCACACCTTAGTAGGAGTGCACCTTGCACACCTTGAACACCTTGCACACCTTGGGAGAAGCACACCTTGGAAGATAGGTTCAAAGAATGCAAAATCTTACCAAGTGCCAAAACTGAAATTCTAGTTTCTAGGTTTTGTTCCTCTTCATACCAGAGAGATGTATGGGTATTTGTTCTTGAATTTCTCTATAATATCTATCACCTAGGTTGCATCCAAAAAATCTAAAGCATCATATTTATCCGTTACTTTTTGTTGATACTTACCGACCTCTATGCAAGTCTCTACAAATCTCCCAATTTGACATCCAATTCTAGCATTGCCTCTTCAGTCTTAAATGCTTGTCTAATATCCTCATTAGTGGAAGCTTCTTCAAAAGTCTTCCAAAAAATTTCAACAACTGCTTGTACAGTCATCAATTTATCCCTTGAATCATCTTCAAAAATGTCTAGGCAAGCATCGTTGTAATGTCTCTCTACTTCCAAAATTTTCTCTTGGGCTTGATCCTTGAGCTTATGAATATTCAAATGTAATATTTCCATTACTTTATTACCATCCACAATCTTTTCTATCTAATCATCTATCTTATCTAAGTCATCTGTAGTATATACCTCCATCAACATTTGATACCTCTGACCCTTTATTGATTGTAATGCTTGCAAGTCTTTACCCTAGGTATGTACTTCGTCCATTAACCAAAAATCCTGATTCAATATAGAAACCAACTTATCAACATTATTCTTCATGTGGTTTCATACTTTAAGATTTCCTTATATAATCTGCCCACCTTTCTCTTCAAAACTTTCATGCCATTGCTAACAAACCTTCAAAAAGGATCTAATTGTATAGTCTCCTTATCTCTCTTATCAAGTCATATTTAGAGTCTCCTTGGGATTTTAGGATCTAATAGACCAACTACTTCATTCAAATAACCTCTTATGATTTCATTCTGCTTCTAAAGGTTTAACAATTTAGACTCATCCTATTCTAAGTGCCTAAACACTTCTTTGGTCTCCATAGTAACCATCAATTTAGTAGTATCCATAGTGGGTTTCCCAAGGAAGACCTCCTTGATTTGATAATCTTTTGGAGTAAAATCCTCAATATCTACATGTAGAGGAGGGATAGAAACATGGGAAAACAAGTCCTAATTTTAACCACACATAACAAACACCAATGTTCATGCATCACCTATAGGTGGCTCAGGTTTCTTGAGATCTTTAATAAATTCTATCATTCCCTCTTCCTCAGTACAATACAACTACCTTTTATGTCTAACCAT
Source organism: Cupressus sempervirens (assembly GCA_028749045.1). Taxonomy (NCBI): domain Eukaryota; kingdom Viridiplantae; phylum Streptophyta; class Pinopsida; order Cupressales; family Cupressaceae; genus Cupressus; species Cupressus sempervirens. The sequence continues at coordinate 630,060,456 of CM053783.1, forward strand.
CACCTCTTTATATTTATCCTTAGATGAAGAAGGAGCTTGTCCTACTAGGCTTTTTACCTTATCACTTCTCTCTAGAGTCTTCTCCTTTTGTGAGAGATCCACATCAGGCATCTCTGTGTCTGTTGAGTCCACAATCCTCACCTCTGTATCTTGAGAAGTTTATTGAGGTTCATCATATATTTTCCCCTCCTTTGATACTTCATTAGCAAATCTTTGTTGTGGCTCTTCTTCTTGTTCATCTTGCACCTGCTCTTCATTACCTAGAGGGAGAGAAGTAACTAAACCTTTATCCAAGTAAGATAAACCTTGACTTGGTGATGGTGGAACACTTAAAGGTCCTTGTGGCTAAGGTGGCAATTGACTCCAATCCTCTTGTGGAGGTTGATTATTTAGGGTATCCCTTATCTTGTCACCCACCAGCTTAGTGCCTACAAGCATGAAATCAAAATCTAATATCTTAAATACATCACCCCCTTGGTCCTCTTTCTCATCTATCCTTTGTTTTAACTCATCCTCTGAAGTCATAACCTGAATAGGTTGTGTAGGAATGGATGGTGGTGTTATAGTGGAGCTTCTTCCCCATTCTACCTATGTAGCCCTAGCAAGATGAGTCCTTTGACTCAAGGGAAGGTTATCTTCTTTGTCTTCATCATCTGATTCCTCCTCCTCTAGAATAACTTCTAGGATTGATGGAAAAGGAATAACCTTTCTTATCACCTATTTTCTCCTTTTAACTAGAGTTTTCATCTTTCTATTCTTGGGAGTTGAGGGAGAGGCTTCTTCCTCTAGTGTAGGCTGAGACACTTCTTGTGCTTTTGCTTCAGTTCCTTGCCCTTGTTCTAGTGGTGGCACTAGCATATTATCTTGAGTTTGGATGAATTCTACATTTTTTGTCCCTTGGCTCCTAGGTGTTTGATGTTGTGATTTGGAGCCTAATCAGACTCAAAGGTTTAATTGGTGTCATTTTCTCCCCATATTATTTCTACGGGGGTTTGGGGACGGTGCCCCCAAGATGGGGTCAAGGGGTTGTGTGCTCCTTATCATAGTATAGGGTGGGGTTGAGGGGCAAAGCCCCCATGGGGGTTTTTTCCCAAAGCCAAAAATGCCCTTATATTGTAAAAGGCATTGACTACTATTTTTCTATTATTCTAGCCCCAATTTTGTAAGCATAAAAATCTTGTATAGAAAGGCTTAGGGTTAGGGATTTTATTATGAAGGGTGATATTTTAGCTTCTTGTGGTAGTATTGAGATGTAATGGATTATAGATTGTAATAAAGTTGTAATCATTGGATAATAATAATATTGGACTTGTTGTTGGTGGATGTAGCTTAGGGATTAGGTGAACCATGTTAAATCTTGGTGTCTTGTGTTCTGTTTTATGTGATTTTCTATTTTTTGGTATTGATTATATTTGCATGTAATTGTTATTTCTATTTGAGGTTAATCCTAACAAGTGGTATTAGAGCCAGACAATCATAATTGTTTTTATAGCTAGATTGTTGTCATTTAAAAAAAAAAATTAGCAATCCTTTGCAGGAAAGTCTCATGATTGAGTGGGAGCGATGGTAGATGAGGGTAAGCTAAGGGTTGACAAGTTTAATGGGTAGAACTTTTAGTTATGGAAAATGAAAATGGAGGACTATCTTTATCAGAAGGATTTATGGAAGCCGTTGGAAGGAAAAACTAAGAATCTGGGATCTATGACAAATGACAACTGAGATCTTTTAGATAGAAAGTCATTTGGAAGCATTCTATTATGCCTAGCACCATCGATGGCATTTAATATTACAAAAGTGAAGACAATAGAAGAGTTGATGCAAACCCTAGTGAAACTATATGAAAAGCCCTCCACTTGAAACAAGGTATTTCTCATGAAGCGTTTATTTAATATGAAAATGATAGAAGGTGGATCTATTGTGGATCATTTAAATGAGTTTAATACTATTAATAGTCAGTTATCTTCTATGGATATCAATTTTGATGAAGAAATTAGGGCTCTCCTTATTTTGTATTCTTGTCCTGAAAGATGGAATGGCTTGGTAATGGTTGTGAGTAATTTTGTTTTTGGATCTAGTACCCTAAAATATGATGATATCAGTTGTATTTTGAATGAGGAAACTAGTAGGAAAACTTTAGTTGGATCTACATCAGGAAGTGCTTTGAAAACACAAAGCAAAAGAATAATTACTGAGAGAGGAAATAATTCTAGAAATTGTGGGAAATCAAGAGGAAAGTTAAAGGGGAAGAGGTCTCAATCAAGAGGATCGAGAGATTTTTGGTAATGTGGAAAATCAGGGCATAAGAAGAAATATTGCTAGACTTGAAAGAACACTGAAGGAGATAAACCAGAAGGGAACACAGAGGTAAATGTAGTAAGAATTTTTTTTGAAGAGGATGCTTTGCATCTATCCTCAGAAAGAGTTGATGATTAATGGGTTTTAGATTCTGGTGCTTCATTTCATGCTCCACCTCATTGAGGTTATTTCATTGATTATGTCCAAGGGGATTTTGGGCTTGTTTATTTGGGGGGTAATGAACCCTGTCAGATTGTTGGAAAGGGAAAAGTTAAGATTAAGTTGCAAAATGTGAATCATTGGCTACTACATAAGGTAAGACATGTTCCAAGGCTGAGTAGGAATTTAATTTTAGTAGGGCAACTCAGTGATGAGGGTTGTATAGTTACTTTTAATAATAAAAATTGGAATGTTTCAAAAGGTTCCCTTGTAGTAGCAAAAGGTGTGAAAGTAGGAACCTTATATCTTTGTATAGGTCATATTGTTCCTTCTACTTTGATTATTTTAGAGAAAAATAAATGTTCAAGAATGGTTTTTGTAGTTGAGTAGGGAAAACAAATAGCTACTATAGATTCTACTATAGAACTATGGCACAATAGACTTGGGCACATGATTGAGAAAGGTATGAAAGTACTTCATTCAAAGAAAGTTTTACTAGGTCTGAAATGTGTTAATATGAATTTCTATGAAAGTTGTGTGTATGGAAAACGAAAGAGAGTGAGTTTTGTGAAGACTGGGAAGGAAAATAAAAGTGAGAAATTAGAGCTTGTACATATAGATTTATGGGGACCAACTCAGGTATCATCCCTTAGTGGCTCTCATTATTATGTTACATTTATTGATAATGCAACTAGAAAAGTATGGGTTTATTTCTTTAGATAGAAATTTGATGTATTTCAAACTTTGAAGAAATGGAAATGCAATGAGATTGAAAAGAAATTAAAATGTCTCAAATTTGATAATGGTTGTCAGTATTGTAGTCATGAATTTGAAGATTATTGCTCCACTAATGGTATTCATAGAGAGAAAATTGTTCAAAGGACTCCCTAGGAAAATGGAGTGGCTGAATGCATGAATATGACTATAATAGAGCATGCAAGAAGCATGAGGTTGCATGCAAGGTTTCCCTTAAAAATGTGGGTAGAGGCTATTAATACTACTATATATTTGATTAATAGAGGTCTCTCTACTCCTTTGGGTTGTGTTATTCCAAAGGAAGCATGGACTAGTAAGAAGGTGAGTTATTCTTTTCTCAGAACCTTTGGTCGTGAAACATTTGCTCATATAGATTCTAAAAACATAACTAAGTTGGAAGCTAAGTCAAAGAAGTTTGTATTTGTTGGATATGACATTAATGAATTTGGTTATATGCTTTGGGATTTTCAAAATCATAAAATTATAAAAAGCAGGGAATATGTCATATTCAATGAGAAAGTGTTGTACAAAAATTTGTTGGAGCAACATGAGAAGAAAGAAAATGATTATGTAGTGTTGGATGATACTCCAAAATTTGATGTTCCAGCAATTCCTCATGATGTGCATTAACTACAACAACAAATACCACACACCCTAGTGAATGTTAGACGGTCAACAAGGATGAATAGAACTCTAGAAAGATTTTCTCCTTCCTTGTATTATATTTAACTTACTGATGTTGGTGAACCTGAATGTTATGATGAAGCTATGTAGGTGGATACATAGATTTAGTGAGAGTCTGCAATGAAATAAGAAATGGTCTCTTTGCTAAAAAATAATACATGGGATTTATGCAAGTTACTTATAGGGAAAAAGACTTTATAGAATAAGTGGGTTTATAGGTTGAAAGAAGAGGATGGAGGTGAGAAAAGATTTAAAGTTGGGTTAGTTGTAAAAAGATTTGCACAGAAAAGGGCATTGATTTTGATGAAATATTTTCTCCTATTGTTAAAATGACTTCTATTCACACTATTTTAAGTATTGTGGCTACTAATTTTTTTAATTTGGAGCAGCTTGATGTTAAAACAACCTTCCTTCATGGTGATTTGAATGAAGAGATATATATCGCTCAGCCACAAGGATTTGAGGTCAAAGGTAAGGAGAACCTAGTGTGTAGATTGAAGAAAAGTTTATATAGCTTGAAACAAGCACCTTCGCAATGGTATCTAAAATTTGATAGTTTTATGCATGAGCATGGATATAGCAGGTGTCATTTAGATCATTGTGTTTATTTTAAGAGGTTTGATGATGATAGCTACATTATTTTATGTTTATATATTGATGGTATGCTTGTAGCTGGGTCTAACATGGATCATATTAAGGGGCTAAAATGCCAGTTAGCACATGCATTTGCTATGAAGGATTTGGGGACAACAAAACAAATCCTTGGTATGAAGATTTCCAGAGATAGGAAGAATAATAAATTAACATTATCTCAAGTTGATTATATTGAGAAGGTGTTGCAACATTTATCTATAGAGAATGTTAAAGCTGTCAACACACCTTTACCTAGTCATTTGAAGTTGACTAAGGAGATGTGTCCCAAGACACAAGAAGAGGAGGACAATATGTCTAAGGTACCTTATGCTTCAGCTGTAGGAAGCTTGATGTATGTTATGGTATATACTAGGCTAGATATTACAAATGCAATGGGAGTTGTTAGCAGGTATATGAGTCATCCAGGGCTTGAGCATTGGAATGAAGTTAAATGGATTCTAAGATATTTGAGAGGAACATCCAATAAGTGTTTACACTTTTTGGGATCTACTTCTAATTTACAGGGATATGTTGACTCAGATTTGGTAGGGGATATTGATACCAAGAAAAGTACTACATGTTATGTATTTACTATTGGTGGGGCAACTATGAGCTAGGTTTCTAGGTTATAGAAGGTTAATGCTTTATCCAGTGTAGAGGTAGAATATGTTGCTACTATAGAGGAAACTAAGGAGATGATATGGCTTTAGTTCTTCTTGGAAGAATTGGGACACCCTCAAAAGGATAATTATTTGTTTACAGATAGTCAAAGTGCCATTCATCTTGCAAAGAATTCAGCTTTGCATTCAAAGACAAAACATATATAGTTGTGGTACCATTTCATTCAATCAATTTTGGATGATGGATAGTTAAAACTAGAGAAGATACATACAAATGACAATCTAAAAAATATGTTTACAAAGGTAGTGAAAAGTGAGAAGTTGAATTCCTCTTCAACTTTGATTGGTCTTCTCAACTGAACAAAATAAATGAACAACAAAGTTCAGGGTGGTTCGATACATTCCAGTGGGAGCTACAAGTTTAGCAGTGCTATTATCAATCTCCAAGTGGGAGGTTATTTTTGTGGAGTCTGATTAGTCTCCAAGTGGGAGATTGTTGTGATATGGAGCTTAATCAGTCTCAAAGGTTTATTTGGTGTGGTTTTCTCCCCATATTATTTCTACAGGGGTTTGGGGACAATGCCTATGTGGGGTCCTAGAGCAGTGCCCCAAGTGTGCTCCCTATTGTAGTATAGGGTGGGGTTAAGGGGCAATGCCCCCATGGGGGTTTTTGGGGGCAGTGCTCCCAAAGCAAAAAAATGTCCTTATATTGTAAAAGGTGTTGGCTACTATTTTTCTATTATTCTAGCCCTAATTTTGTAAGTGGCAAAAGCTTGTATAGAAAAGCTTAGGGTTAGGGATTATATTATGAATGGTGATATTGTAGCTTGTTGCAACAGTATTAAGTTATAAGGGATTACAAATTGTAATTAGGTTGTAATCAATAGATAATAATAATATTGGACTTTCTATTGGTGGACATAGCCCAAGGATTGGGTGAACCATGTTAAATCTTGGTTTCTTGTGTTCTCTTTTATGCGATCTACTATTTTTTGGTATTGATTATCTTTTCATGTAACTATTATTTCTGTCTGATGTTAATCCTAACACTTGAGTTGCCTCTTCTTTAGGCTCAGCTTATTGAGGGGAACTTCTCTTCCTTTTGTTTTTACCCTTCTGTTCCCTGAAGTATCCAAATTCTCTATCACGCTGATGCACTATTTCTAACTTTATTGGAGACTGGGTTGTGAATGTTGGCATTGTCACCTTTACTCCTCTACCTTTCATTAGGTGAGCTGTAGTTTGGAAAACTATAGTTTGTGTATTGGATCTAGCTTGAATGGTCTCTTGATCCATTCCTTAGTTAACTAGATGACATGCCTTGCCCTATGATTGGTGTTTGCATTTTCTTCTCTATCAATCTCTACATTCATGATAGGCCAATCAGATATCTTATCTCTATTATACAAGGGATCTAAAACCTCTTCAGTGTCTTGCTATACAATCTTTAATGGGACCTTCATTTTCAAGGTACTGCCTACTAAATAGAGAGTCATCCTATAATAATCCCTTATTCAGATTTTGTAGTCATCCACTGCATTCATCCAATGATCCTCTATGGCATCTTAATGTTGGAACTATTTTCCTACCAAGTATTGAACTCTTCCAATGTTATCAAAATAGGGATGAGGAGAGTAATAATCCTCCAAGGGATATTGATCCCACTCAAACTCAGAAGTCACAATATCTTGCTTCTATTTAACACTAAATATACCTATAGTTATGGGCCATACCTAGGTCTTCTTATGTTGCTTCCTTACTCTCTCATATGCGGATGAGAGTTGTAGTGCAATCTCTAGCAATATGAGTCTGTCACATGGATACCTAGGGAGCTTCTTTGGATTCACAATCATGCTCACTACTCTTAAATAGGTGAATGTCTTGAATTGGATGTAATAGGTGCATATTTCTATAATCTTTGCAACTGTCTCTTCTGACATCCTTTTTGTATAATCTTCCTCAATGAACTAGACGATTGCAAAAATGAAGGCATCACTCACTATTATTTATTCCTTGCTATGATTTGAAATCTTTTTCCTCACCAACTAGGGGTATAAACATAAGGCCATGTATTAGCATCTTGCAAGTTGCCCTTTCTGAACAACCCTAGATAATCTATTGCTCTTGCAGCTAATAGGTACACCAAATAAGATGTCATATAGAACCTATGGTTTTTTTCTACTGACACCAGTTGTTAATCTAAATTCTCACTAAGAATTGAGGCCCACTTAATTGGCATCTTCACTATTTTGATGGTTTCAATGAAGTATACCATCCAAATATTCAAGTGCCCTACTATTGGTAATCCCATGACTCTACGCAGGAGCACTATAAAATGTCTACTATCATCTTTCATATAGCCTCTTATCATATCTACTTTGTCCAAGAGGAGTCTTATCAATGAGATACAAGGATTGAATGATTTCTAATGCTTCCTCTTCATGCTCTATATACCACCTTTCTACTTGATGATATGTTAGTATTATATATTGATCTTCCCTTGGAAGATGAAATACTTTCTCAAGGTTTTTAGGCCTTAGATCTAGGATGATTTCTCCAATTATTCTTTTTACAACTCTCTCCTCTAAAATATAGCTTTCTACCAATGCCATAATCAACTCTGAAGATTGTACTAAAATTGGGCATGATGCTATGTTTAGTAGTCCTAATTTGATAAGTGCAAATACCATAGGGGGGATTTCATTTGGCTTGGTGCATAGCACCATGAATGCATTCTAGTCAATATGGCCTAGCTCAGTATCTTGGATCTCTGAATATGCATCCTAGAAGAGTGACTTTGTTGGACCACCTTGAAATTTGAAGACCACTAGTTTTAGAGCCATCTTTGTAGTGAGGGAGGATGAGGAGGAAGCCATTTTATTTGTCCAAGAGAGCCATCCATTTGTCTAGAAGGTTGACAAAATTAATTTAAAATAAACCCTAGTTATTAAAAAAAAAACCCAAAAATCCTAAATCTCAAAAACTAAGACAAAATACCTAAAAGCCCTTTAAAACACCTCTAATGGATAAAATTTTGCATGCCTTGCACACCTTAAGGGTGCACTAGGTATGCCTTATCTCTCTAGTAAACCTTCAATACTAAGGGTGTGCACATAGCACACCTTATGCGTGCGCTAGGTGTGCATATTTATAGTGCAAATCTTCATTTTTGAAAATACAAAGAGTGCACACATAACACACCTTGTGGGGTGCACTGTGTGTGCAGCCTTACTTAGAATGTTTGATTGTTTTGCCTTTGTAAAGGTGTGCATGTGTGCACCTTGGATAGGTGCACACATGCACACCTTTATCTTGGGTGAAGTTTAGCTTAGGTTTTTCTAGTTTTTGTTAAGTTTTGTTAAGTTAATGTAAAAAAAGGTGAGCACCTTTTTTGGTTGCTTTAATGTGTTTTTGCATTGTATGTGTAGCTTTGCAAGGATGATGCACACCTCTCAATGTGTGGAGGTGCTCTTGCTGAAGACTTCAAAGGGGAAATGAGATAGGAGGAGGAAGGGGTCCTTGGCTTTTATAGGCCCAGGACAGCGTACACCATTGGAGGTGCATAGGTGCACACTTTCGAAGGGAAGTGCTCCCACACTAGCACCCTTAGTGCACTAGCACACCTTGAAGGGTGTACTAAGTGCACTAGTTGCAACACCTTCTCCTTTGCAAACTCACTTTTCTCTTTAAAATCTCCAGTTTCTGGCAACTAGGTTTTTTGGTAGTGAGTCAAACTAAGCAAAAACAATAGGTGAAACCCTTAAAAAGACTCAAACCCTAGACTAGGGATCTAGAAAGCTAAAAAATATACTAGGGGGTCCCAATTTCTAGGAAAATTTGGACATGCATTGTGAAACCACAACAAAACATATTATAGTTTTCCAATCATTGACCTATATAATGTTTGATTCACCAAAGATGAATCATCATTCTTTGACATTTTATGTTCAGTCACCATAGGTGTTCCAACTAGTCTTGAGTCTTCCATACTAAAAGTCTTTAAAATTTCCTTGATATACTTGGATTGATAAAATTATAATCCAACATAGAATTTTATTTCTCCAAACATTGACAAATCAAATTCCTTCTTCATTTTGTTAGCAAAGGATTTTCTCAATGAATCTTTTCCTCCAAATATGATATCAACAAATATTTCAGCTAGCAATATCTTACTTTCATATTCACTTTTTAGGTATAGATTGCTATTGTCATAGGTTCTTGCAAAACCAATTTTCACCAAATAATTATGCATCATTTCATACCATTCTCTAGGGGCTTGGTTTAAGCCATGTAAATATTTGTGTAACTTACATACCATGTTCCTTTTTCTTGGATAAAAAAATCCTTCAAATTTTTTAATGTAGACTTCTTACTCCAAGATTCTATTAAAAAAGGTATATTTGACTTCCATTTGGTAAACTTTGAATCAATTATAAGTAACATATGCAAGAAGATGGTTGGATTACAAGATATGTCATGAAGCTGCATGGTTTCAATCAAAATGTGATAGACAACATGGTCAACTTGTGGAAGGATGGTAGAGTTAAGGTGAATGGGGTTGCTTTTTTTATTACAGAGCAAGTAATTTTGGCTGTAGCTAAGATTCTGATGGAGGGCTTTAAGTTATTTAGGGACAAAAAGCTCTTGGCCAATTCTGTGAAGGACTTGTTTGACAACGCTAAGGAGCTGAATGCCCTGAAAAAGAGTGATATGTTCTATGATCCAAATTCCATAATGAAACTATGGAGGCATGTTCTCCGAGCTATCATCAAGTACATTACTCTTGACCCTAGGTTTGATCATGTTCATACCCACCATTTTGTTCTTTTGAATCATTTTTGAAATGATAGTAAAGTTTCTTTTTCTTTCTATTTGTTGCCTTCCATGAGCAAGGCGATGTCCAACTTCAAAAAGAAGCCCGCTGTAAACACCGCTTTGCATGAGGGGCTGTTAATGCTTATCTATGAGTAGTTTAAGGTTCAGACGATAAGTAAGATCCCCTCATAGGCTGGGAAAGAGTAAATTGAAACCTCAAGCTACTCCTCTGACTTGAATGATATTCAGAGCATTAGCTCTAAGGAAGGGGGTTAACTTTCTCTGGTAAAAAAGCTATGCCTCATGAAAAGAATTTGCACTCTCCCATTACTCCTAGTAGAAAAATCCCTAGGGTTCATGGTCAGAAGAAGCTTGGGAATGAGGAGAAGGACTATAGTGATGAAGAGGAGGACATGGAGACTGAAGATGAGGATAAGGAGAAGCAGGAGGGAAAAAAGGAAGACCAAAATGGGAAGAAATGCAAGCAGGTGGGAATGGAGGAAGAGAGGTCATAGCGGGAATCAGATACATCTTTGTTGCCTCTCTCCCCTATCCATCCTCAAGCCCATCCAAAGGAGTAGATAAAGGACAATATTGGAGATGAGGGGGGTAAGTGTTGTCCAAGGACAGGAGGAAAGCCTAGAGGAATTTTAATGTGAGGACAACAAAAATGGGTATTTTTAGAGAAGGGCTAAATCCCCAGATTTTGGTGGACAACTAGGAGGAGCCACGACTTGAAGAGCTTATTAACCCTATGATTGTGGCAATCTTTGATAATGCTAGGATACTAGGATGAACCTCTTGAACAATGCCTGCAATAGCATGCTTGACAATTTTAGGTCGATCAAGTGGCTTTTTCATGAGCTAGAGAAGGTCAAGGAGATGGTGGGTCAAATGGAAGGAGCCAAGAATCTAAAAAGTCTTGAGAAAGGGACAAATCAAGATGATAGAATTAGCTTGGCAAAAAGGAGGATCCACAACCTATAAAATTACAATCACAATCTATCAAGCTAGACTATCTCACTGCTCAACTTGATTACTGACAACATTCTGTCATTAACCAGTTGGCTAAAAGATAGAGGTATGCAGGGGGATGAGGATGGAAAAGATAGGGGAAAAGCTAGATCTGATGATGAAACTTCCATGAGTATTACGTACTCTACTCTGGACTAGGATTTACATAGGACTCATTAGTAGGAGGCCGAGGAGAACCAAATGGCCTACAAGGTTGCGCAGGTCATGTAGGAGTTGTAAAGAAAGAATGAGGATTAGTTCCTTTCTTTGTCTCTAGCTATTTCTTTTTGTCTAGATTTTTCTCCTGGCTTTTGCCTATTTCATTTGTTTTGTCTTAACAGTGTGGCCTTACCTTTGGCCTTTTTTGTTTAGCTGGGCCTAGTGTTTACATTAGCCTTTAGACTTATTCTTTTTTGGCTGGTCTTTTGATGCTTATTATCAGCCTTGTTTATGTTCTAACTCTTGGGTTTTAGGGTCCCTTTAAAACCTATTCATCTAATAAAAAAAATATGCAAGAAGAGTTCTCACTCCTTGCAACTAGAGAAAATTATTTACCATAGACAACTCCTTCTTGTGCATATCCCTTACAAACAAGTCTTGCCTTGTTTATTGTAACTTCACCTTTCTCATTCAGCTTATTTCTGAAAACCCACTTAGTTAAAATCACATTCTTATCCTTTGGTCTGGGTACCAATGTCCAAGTCTTTCTTTCTCAATTTGCTGAATTTCTTCATTTATTGTTCATTTCTAATATTCTTTATCCAAATCATCTTTGAATGAATTACGATCAAATTCAAATAATAAGCATGTACCATTCTTCAATTTTCTTCTTGTCATGACTCTTGAATCTTTATCTCCAATTATTTGATCTTGTGCATGATGTCTTCTCACATACTTTTCCAATACAAGTTTATGTCTTCTTTCTTATTTTTGTTGTTCACTTGATTTTTCTTGTTCATCTTCTACAATTATCTCTGGCAGTAATTCATATTCCTTTTTCTAATGGTCAGTACTCTTTGTTTGTAACTCAACTCCTATAGCTTGATGCTTGATAGTTTGTTGATGCTTGGGCAGAACACTTATATAGAACCTCACTAATCATTAGCTACTGATTTTTGGAAACCTCCTTCTCTAGTTCAGGTAAGGTGCTAGGTTCATCTTTATAGATATAAACAAATCTTCTATAATCTGTAGGTTCTTTCTTGCATTGTTCTTTTTTCTTCTCTGCAAATTCATCAACTCTAACGTTTGCACTTTTCACAATTTTTCCAGTGTTAGAATTCAAAAACTTATAAGCCTTGATTTTAGTGGAATACCCTAGAAAAATACCTTCATCACTTTTTGAATCAATTTTGGGTATGTGAAGGATCATGGTCAACCAAACTATGCCCTAAAGTGGCAATGCAAAATCAACAAATTAGGGTTATGTCAACTTGATGTGAAATTTTAAACTTGTTATGAAATCTCAATCAAATATTTGTGAGAAAATAATATGTAGGAAATTTAATTTAGTTTTTGAACTACCAGGCCTTATTAGAAGAAAGAAAAAATTGATTGGTCAATTTTTTAAATTTTAATGCAATAGTACAAAAATTTTAGGATAAAAATAAGAAGTAGGTGTATGTCAGACCACCTTAATCAAAATCAAATGATAATATTTTTTAATAAGATTCTAGATATAATAAGTGGACTCATACCCAAATGTGACACATATTTTTTGGGTATTTTTATTCCAAATAAATAATTAATTATGAATTTTCTACTATAGTATTTTTAGAATTAAAAACTCTTGTGTCTGACCACCTTAACTAATTCAAAAATTTACATAATTTTATTTTTATTTTATTTTTCTTATACTAGAAGAAGTATATAATGTGACACATCTTTTGGATTTTAAAAATGGTATACTGTTTGAAAGTTATATTTGTTTTTCAATCAGTGTGTCAATCAACACTTTATGCATAACACCATTAGAAAATAAATAATAATTACTTACTAAACTTATAATTTTACACACATTACATTTATGGAAAGATAAGAACATTCTTAAGAAACCCTTTTCGTTTCATCAAATTTGGGTGAAAAAAAAGTCATTAGACACATGCTTGAAGTAAAAAATACACAAGAACAGGAACAAAAACATATTTTTAGGACATTTTTTAAGTTGACAATGTAGGGTTGGTATCCAAAACAATACTAGGTCTTATAAAGGTATTAATATTTTGGTTTGGTATCAAGATGGATGGGAAAAAAATACAATAGATTTTGAAATGCTTTAAGGCATTTTAGAACTACATATTTTTTAGATTGCCACTTTTGGGCACATCATGATCCTGTACATACCCATCTACCTTTTCTTACATCTTTCAATATGTAACATTTAATTCCAAAAACTTTGAAATAATTCACATTAGGTACATAACCATACCAAAGTTTAAAAGGTTTTTTTTTGTTCCTTTCTTCTCTTGAACTCGGTTGAGAGTGTAGACTGCAATACTTATAGCCTCTCTCAAGTACTTATGTGAAACATTCTTCTCCATGATAAATATTATCACAAAATCCATAATTGATCTATTCCTTCTCTCATCTATACCATTATGTGGTGGTGTTCTTGGTGCACTCATTTTTCTCTTGATTCCTTTGTCATTTCATAATATGTTGAACTCATTTGATATGAATCACCTCCTCTATCTAATAATCTCAAGCACTTCAGATTATTTCATGTTTCCTTTTCAACTCTAGCCAAATACCAGTTAAAAATTTGAAATGCATTAGATTTTTCTTTAAGAAACATGACAATAATCATTCTAGAAAATTCATCAACAAATAAAATGAAATATTTGTTACCATAATAGCTTTGCACTCCAATAGGACTACATAAGTTAGTATGAGCCAACTCCACAATATCATTAGAAAAATAGGTTTTTCTCTTGAAACTAGACTTTTTCATTTGACCCACTTGACATTGTTTGTACATCACTTTATTAGGTTTTGTTAAACTTGGTAATCCTCTAACTCTTTTCATCTGACTAATTCTTACTAAATTATCAAAGTTCACATGACATATCCTCTTATGCCATAACAAAATATCTTCAAATTGTGCAAATAGAGAAGTATCTTCAGATAGGTCTAGATAGAACAAGTTACCTCTTGTTTTATCTCCACTTCCAACTACTTCACTAGTAGCATCATAGATATTTGTCTTCTTATTTTGGAAATTAATTCAACAACCCAAACTGATTAATTGTGCCATAGTCAATAAGTTATATTTCAAACCATCAACCCAATATACATTTTCACATTTGATCTTATCATTTAGTTTATTGATCCTTTACGTTTCACATAACATGGTGCATCATTGCCAAACTTAACACTACTTCCTTTATAATGTTGTAGCCTCTCAAACTTACTTATATCACCAATCATATGAAGTGAGCAACCACTATCAATTAGCCAGCTATCATTCTTACTCAAATGTAAAATAAATAAAATTCTCTCATCTTCAACAAAATCATTTTTCATTGCAACATAACCAACTTCCTCATCATGATCATCAATATTACTATCAGAACCATCTTCTTCATCAATATAACAAGATTTCTTACCTTTATCCTTGTAGTCTTTGTAATTTTTGTTACCTCATTTATCTCTATTGTATCTCCTCCCTGTAGACTTGGAAGCTTTCCTTTCCTCCTTTTCACCTTTGTTAGAACACCTTCCAACAATATGACCAACTTTGTTACATGTGAAATAGATAATAGGAAGTTTACCTTGGTATTTTCCTTTTTCCTCTTGGTAGTCTTCTAGCCAATAATGCTTCAAGTTCATCAAGATCATCATCAAATTCACTATCACTTTCTACTTATTTTCATATCTTCTTTTTCTTAAATTCATTAAGGGTTAGTTATTCTTTGAAAGCGGATTCACCACTAGCATGGGAATAATTATCAAAATCTAACAATTTAAATACAGTGAGTCTACCGATTAGACTATCCAAAGTCAAATTATTACTAGGTGTACATCTTAGTTCTTGAATTGTAGATACTCTAATTGCATAGATAGGAAGTAAAGTCCTTAGTACCTTACTTATCACAGTCTCATTAGATATAATGCCTCTAGCTCATGTGAAACCATTCACGACCTCATTTATTCAATTGCAATATTGTGCAATAGTCTCACAATATTTCATTCTCATGTCATCAAATTTTCCTCTCAAGGGTTTTTCCTTAGCTCTTAATAGATTTTTTTCTCCTCCATGGATTTATGCCAACTTGTTGCATATTTTCTTTATAGTAGTGCAATCCTTCACATCATCAAATTCAAAATAATATAGGGTTGTTGCAAGTTCAATCATCATTTGATTGCTCTCTTGCTTCTCTTTCATTTGTTCAATTGGAATAGGTCTTGGTACCTTAATGTACTCATTATCCAAGTAGTATGATGTAGAATATCCAATATTAGATAAGTGCAATCTCACCAATCTTTTCCATCCTAGGAAGTTCTCTTTGTTCATCTTGGGAATCTCTCTTGTACATCTTGATCTTTAGCTATAAGTGTTGGAAAATTAATGCAAACTAGGTGACTAGGAGGGGGGGTGATTTAGGAACCACTTAAACTTCCTTCACTTAATCCACTTTATTAAGTTATCTAATCTACTTCCATACAAGAAACATAAAGTTGTAAAGTAACAACACCATAATACAATATTTGGTATCCTAGAAACTATCCAAGTAGAAGGTAAAACTAGGGTGGGGATGACACCTACAATGCTTCACTACTGCAGTAATAAAGTTGGCATGTTAAGGCTTACAATTGATCACTTCTAGTGATCTTACTTGCTTAAGAGTAACAGGGACTATTAGGTCCACCTTGAGAAAGGATTTATACAATACAATTAAGTATGTACTCTTTTAGGAGTTTCTGCAAATAACTGTTAGGTTTGCACTGTTAGTGGATTTGGGACTGATGCAACTCTTAGGATGAATTAGTGGATGATCTCTGAAATGTAGCTATGATTTTTGATGAAGATCCTTTTAAGTAAAACTGATCACTTGACTGTGATAGATGAGTCTCTTTCTTTCTTTGTGTTTCTTGTAGCCTTCTAGACAATCTGCTCTTCCATATTCATTTATACAATGTTCTTTTTCTTATTCTTACATACTTTGGATGAAAAAAGAATCTTATACTTATATACATTCAAATAGTTATTACATAGGTCAGCTACAACATGATTTTTTCCAAAAAGAAGCACCAAGTTGGCTTAGTGTTGTAACTCAGGTCCAATGACTTACTTGAGCAATGCTGAAGATACTTGGGTACCACTATCACCTTGGCTAACTCTAGTACTTGGTTGATACTGGATGCTCAATTGATACTGATCACTCAGTAGACACTTCTAACTTATTTTTCATTGCCAACTTGCTTACTATTATGGAAAAATCTTCTAACTCAGTTCTCACTGGAGCTCAGTAGACACTGCCATCTCGGTTGAGACTACAACTCAATGTGAACTATCAACTCGGTTGGAGCTGTAACTTAGTTGAAATTGTTTGCAAGGCTAATACTATTTTCTTTGTTCCCTTTTGAGCTTGGTTAGCACTATAAGCTAGATAGTCAGTTACATTTGTCTTTCCTTTAAGACTTAAGTGTTTTAACAGTAATTGACGATATATCTTGTAATGCTATTAACAATAAGTCCTTCAAACTTTTATTACAAGTACCATAGCTATGATACCAATTGTTAGAATGATTTAGAATAGTTGAGAGGGTGGTAAATTAGTATAATCCTTAGGTCCAGATTTACCAATTACACTTTTAACATCTTTAAATAACTTAAACAATCTCATTCAATAGCTCAGACCATATA
The DNA here is from genome assembly GCA_028749045.1 of Cupressus sempervirens. Classification (NCBI taxonomy): domain Eukaryota; kingdom Viridiplantae; phylum Streptophyta; class Pinopsida; order Cupressales; family Cupressaceae; genus Cupressus; species Cupressus sempervirens. The sequence goes on from CM053783.1 coordinate 630,077,298, forward strand.
GCACCTCATCAATAATTTAACATTATTTAACTTTCTATTATGTCTATGTGTGTCGACTAATAGTAAAATAAACAACTATAAAATAATGTGCATAAAGTAACATCCACACAAGTAAATGATACCTTGACACTATGATTTAATATGGAAACCCAATTTAGGAAAAACCATCAGGTAACATGCTACCAATTTTTCACTCTTTCGAAGTGAGCTGGGTTCAGAGCCAACTCTATTAAAGGTTATAGGACACAATGTTAAACATGACCCTTAAGGGTTTAATCACCCTAGTAGGAGTGAACTTGGTAGAGGACTTTAGATCATTCCATTAGAATGCCACCTTGATTAAAGGATTTATAAAATGACTGTTAGGTCAACCTTGATTAAAATATATTTACTTCCACAAGGGTAAAAGCATAATAGTAGGTTTTATCTATAAAGTACAACTCATGTTTCAAATTAAGATCTCCATTTGATCATATTTTGGTTCACTATCTGGTCTCTATTCACATCTCCATCACTAATCTTCTTGGTATCCCTTCAAGAAATAACACTTCATGAATCTCTTCACACTTCTCTTTTGTTGCTCTGCTCTTTATAGTTTCTCCTTAAGATCACCAACCAATAATGAAGAAACATAAACAATCATCTATTATACCTCTATAAATAGGCAATTTTGAGTTTTTCTACTTAAACATCACCATAGACATTAGGATTAGGTCAAATTTATCAAATCCTTCCATAATTCTTTTCCTTCTCATTCTAGAAACTTATGATCAAATCAATTCCTTTGATTGCATAAAAAACTCACTTCATGCATTAAATACTCCAGCTCAAAAATCCTTATCATCCACACTCTTTGACTAATCTAAAATTCCAATTGTGTTGGCCTCAAATTAAATTCTTTTCTTGTCACTTGGCAAGCATTGGGTTCTTCTTGATCATCATTGTGTAGCTTGGTATAAACTATTCTATTTCATTCACCATAAATTGTCTTTCTCGGCCATTACTATGCTTAGTTGTTACTAAGATTTCTTTGTCAACTCACTTGACAATAACTATCACTTAGCTAAATTATTTTTTTGGATTCTTCTTAAGTTCCTTAATCTTCTCCTTCACTTGCTTCATTAATCAACCAACACTGATACTAGGTCAAGCTTAGAGTTTAACATAACTTTTTTCCTTTCATTCATACATCAATTCAATTAGCTTCTTCACTTCATGTAATGATTAAACAACACATTATCTTGACAATGAATAACTTATCAAGTTCCAATTGTAATTCCATAATACTTAAGTTCTCATCACTCAACAACATCACTAGCTTACATTTCTATCTCTTCTTTTCAAATCCTCTTCATCAATCAAATGGTATGGCACTCTAAACTTATAGCAAATATCTTTCCAATATGTTTGAAACTTTGTCTCACCAATAGGATTGGCATCAATGAAAATATAAAAATTATTCCAATTGTAGTTTCAAATAGAAGGGAAAAGGTCTTCATTCTATTGAGTTACAATGTTGATAGTGTGTGTGTGAAATGTGGATCATGTATCTACAAAACCAACACACTTAAATAAGACATTAGATCATAGGGTTAGCATATGTAAGATATAAAAATTAAGCACAAAAACTATGAAACCATCTTATTTCTCACTAACTAAGGAAAGAGTATGTAAATAGAATTAATTGCTCTAAGAATTAAGACCAAATCAGTGACAATAACACCCCTAGAATGAGATATTCAAGCTAGCATAAATGAAAGAAATATAGCATGGAGTATAATCAAGCTAAGAAACAAATCAATTGAGCTAGAATTGAATTAGAACAGAAATGAAATGAATCAGAATTGAAAGATAGAATGCTTAATTTAATAGAGTTTCTTTTCCCTAAAATTGCCTCCCTTAGCTCTTAGAATGCCTTGCATTTATAGATTTTTCCAAGGGCTTGGGGTAGAATTCAGAATTTACCATGGTGAAGGTAAAAATGAATTAAAAATAATTTTAAGGGAATCCATTTTGATTTAAAAATTCATAAATGAAGGTCCCATTTGTATTATTTTATTCAAAATGGAGAACCCATTTTGATTAAAATAATGAGTACTTTGAAAAGAATAATGATTTATGAATCCACCTTGGAATAAACAATGATTATCCACCCATTATGAATAAAATATGAATGTTCACCCATTATGAATGAATTAATAATTTCCATCCATTATGAATAAAATATTAATTTCCATCCATTATGAATAAAATATTAATTTCCATCCATTATGAATAAAATATTAATTTCCTTAAACCCATTATGAATAAAATATGCATAATGGAGTTAAGGTCTCATTTTGAATATAAAATTCATTTTTGGAGATAAATGTCAATTTTCAATTCATTTGAAATGAATATTCATGTGTATTTTTCAAATGGGTTGTAATAGTTGATTTGAATTAATTCATTTTATTCTTTGATTAAATTAATTAAATTTGAACCTTCACCATGAGATATAATTATGCATTTAAAGGATTGATGTGTGAGCAACACATTGATTCAAAGAATAGTCTGATTTGAAGTGTAGAAAGAGAATTGAGATTGGTTCCTATTTTGATTGTATGAAGACCGATTGAAAATATTTTTAGGACAATCTCTAGAACAAATCTTAGTCCTCCAGAGTCAGGGTTAGAATTCCCCAATACAGTCCATAAAATAGATGACAAGACCTATCATGAGTCATAGGATTATTGCTAGAATGAGGCATAATCCTCAAGTGTTAGGGTTAGAATGCCCTGATACTTGTCCATTGAGCTATGATTTGAGCTATCATAAATTTGATTGAGATAATTGAGAGAAAGTCAGTTACTTGATTGATTGATAGAATAGATAGCAGATGATGTGAGATGTAGAGAGTAGAGATGCCCCTAGCAATGAGGACTTTGACTTTAGATTAGATTGACTTTGAAGCAAGATTTTGAAGAAATATTTGAATGAAGCAAGATTTAGAAAAGATTTTGAAGCAATATTTGAAGTAGAATTTTGAAGTAAGATTCAATTATTTAATCATCCTACCCCCTTGAGAGAAAAATCAAAAGATGATACTTCAAAAAGTGATGTAGGTAATAGGTGTGAAGATGTAGATATGATGAGCAATTTAGAAGAATGTAGAATAAATCAAAATAGATTGTAGAAAGTGTAGAGTCTATTTAGAGTGATGTGAGGGTCCATATGACCAGGTTTGATCAAGTTTGACAATGGTTGTCTCAAAGTTAGAGAATATCAAATTTTGATTTTGATCTCAAAAATGAACTCACGATTATCAAATTGAGGAGGGGGTGATGAAATGTAATTTGTGTTGAATAGTCTACTCCTTGTTTTGTCAAAGGCTAGTCAAAGAGATATGGGAGCCATGTTGTAGTGCAAAGCTAGGATGAAATGCAAACCTAAACTAAATGAAATCCTAGGACTTAGTCACTAAATCACTATGGTATAATTTTCATCATTAAGTAGTAAAAAAAATGATATAGTACAATCATCATTGGTTCAACCATGGCAATAATATGAATACTTTATCATTCTAAGACAATATATAAATGAAAAGAAAATTATTTACAATAATTACCAATATCTACAGTAATTAGAAAATTATTGCAGTAAAGTAAACACCACAGTTAGTAAACAAAGAAAAATTTCATGTTTTTCATCCTGGCTTCTCTAGTCTTAGACATCATCGAGTTGCTAGTAAAATCATGACTAAAAAAAGATTAAACATCATGTAATCTTTGTATGCATCTTTTTTGAATAACAATTATATACAATAGTATGAGATTTTCTACCATGTAGAAAATAAAGCCAATGATAGAATAGTGTGCATTTTTTAGTAAGTGTAGATAACAAAATCATTGTAGAAAATAGTTGAAGGTTTATCTATTGTGATAAGATTTGTGGATGCATATAGGATTCGATCAAGTGAAGATTGTGAAATCATTGTTGTAAAGAATAGTACAAATTGTGTTGCATGTAATGAGTTTGTATAAGTGTGTCAGTTTTGTCTTGTTTGGAGGATAGGCATGAGCACATATGGAAAGCATCTTTTGAAAGAAACAATAGAATAGTGCAGTTGTCCAAAGGCATTATGTTCAATGTGTTCGTAAGATAAAGTTATCGATTATGCGATTTGGTGCATCTTACTTGTATTAAAATATATTTGATTGGCATTATGGTGCATTGTAGGTGAATATTTGACTTGTCCATAAATAGGTGAGAGAGTCTCAGTGAGTTGATTTATAATGTGTTGAAAGCATTGAAAGACTCCAAAAAAATTTGTGAGAAGATAGTTGTGTCTATAAAAAAATATAGTCATGGTAGGATCACAAGAAAAATAACAAAAGGAGCATGGGATGGGAGAAGTAGAGTTTGGAGGAAGGGTGGATGATGATAGTGATAGTGTTGTAGATGGAATGCAATAGAGAAGGCATAAAAGGGAAAAGTGTAGGTGATCAAAAGCAAGTAGAGCATCCTCTCATCGAAATTTGTATCGGTGTGAGTGGGAAACTATAGAGGAATATTAGGGTGATATGCCCTAGGAGCCAATAGAGGAAAATGAGGAGGATCCTACCCCGTTGCAAATGTTAGCTAAAAGTGCAATGCAGATTGCAAGGAAAAATGAAAAAATGGAGGAGATTGAATCTCCAAGCAAGAGAATGTAGCTAGAAGATAACAACATGCATGTCTACTTTATAGATAGCTAGATAGAAGACAAAACACCTATGGAAGAGGATACCCCAATCATAGAGAAAAGACTTGTGATGAAGCTAGTGGTATCACCATTTCGGCATGGAAAGAGCATCCTATGGGGTCTAATCAACATACCTAAGCAGAAGGCAAGTGGTCCTGTCATGTCTTCATTTTGTCTATTCAAAGAATCATAGCCTAGTGTTGTCCTGCAACCAATTCATGATGTAGTCATAGCAATGGAAGTGGAGCTTAAGAAAGTGTTGGAGGCTAAGATAAAGTAGGCTGATAACATGGAGAAAGATTGAAAGTTCTTTCAAGGGTTGATCGAGAGAGCCTAAGAAGATGGAGCATGCAAGGAGGCAAAATGAGTGGAAGCAATGCTAGCAATAGAATGAGCACGAGCAGAGACTGCAGAGGCATCTCTGGCTACAAAATAGGTGTCATTGGAACAAATCCATAATGAGATGGTGTTGTTATGATCTCAGGGGGAAGCCTTCAGAGAAACTATGGCAAAGACTAATTCCATAGTGCACCAATCACAAAATAAATTAAATGTCACCAATGCAACAATCACCCACTTCATGAATCATATGCATGAGAGGGAGTCCTCAAAAATGACTATGATCACCTATAAGGTAGAGTATGATATTATGCAATAGGCAATGACTCTACCTATGGTAGAAAAGCTATGAGCAGATATGAGAGAGGTCATGGAGAAGTCAGAGGAGTTGGCATGAGAGGCAACATACTAGATGGGATTGTGCCATCAAGAAGTCCCCCTAGAGTATAGGAGAGGATTATCCTTCTCAAATAGGATGTTTATGACATAGATGAACAATTTTTTGAGAAGTGGGCATATCCCAATTCCTATGGATACAATCTAGGAAGGTGTAAGACTAACACTAGGAGCTTCATCATCTAGGACTGTGTTGGGGTTTTAAAATGCACTAAAACTACTAAGAGACAAAATTCTTAATACCAGAATGACAGTACATACACAATCTAATGACTAGCCAATTCGTCTTAACAATTGCATATGCAAAGTATTTGGACCCAACTTCAAACAAACCACAGATGGTTTTCTACTCTTTTGGCTCTGCAAAACTAGGGTGGGTATACCCAGGGATGATTCAAAACTGGAACAACTGTATGAGGATTATTCTTAGTTTCATTCTGATTCTCATTTCAAAAATCCTCAAACATATACATAATTCTTTACTAACTTGATAAACACATCCCATAAAATAGATATGGCCAAGAATTCTTCTATAGATCTACAGATGTTCTTAACAATAGTGGATAACTGAAGCTAAAACATTCCATGCAGACAAGTACTAGCCAGCCCTTGAAGATCTATAGGAAATAAAAGTAAAATTTGATTTAATGCTGCATTTTGATAACCATTTATGATATATTTCTCCTTCAGCTGAATCAATTTGATCAGTGCGTAATCCATTGGTGTTCAGAGTCTATAGCAAGTTCTCAGATCTAGTTTGCTGCCTTACAACAAATTCTATCAGCAATTCTTATCAGAATCCATCATTCAAAATCCTTTCCACTACTAAAGAAATCTTATCACATTCATCAAAGCTTTTATTTAATCCATTGAATTAACAACAGTGATAAATAGATATACAACCTAACTAGATTGCATTCAATTGCACAAGCCTTTACTTATACAATATCAAGACAACCAAGTAATTGGAAGGAGACAAGATTCAGAAAAGAATAATATGGGGACAATTCACAATTTGTATTCATCTTCTTTGAAAATGGTATATCATTTACAATAGACTTAGAATGACCTTCAGAAAGAAACACAACTCATTCTATATTCATGTATTCTCATAGAATTGAAAGAGAAAATACATTATAAACTTGCTTTCAAAATTTGGACCAAAAATAGACTAACCATATTACTTAGAAAAATAGAATTCAAACCATTCTCTAGCATTGGAATCTCACTTAAATAGTGTGAGATGCAACAAGCTTCAGGCTAAAAGAAAGTGACAGGTGTCTTTTAAAAGATACTGACATACATCTATCATAAAAGACAAAAGCAAATAATAGAAAGGCTATTACATCAAACATTCCTTGGTGGGTCCCTTTCTGTTATGCTTCTCAGTTGTTGAGACAAGAAAATATGATTTGATTCTTCAATTATTCTTCATCCTCGAAGTAAATAGCCATGAGGTTTGAAAGTGATGTATCATCTTCAGTTACCTACAAACTTACTTTAACCTAGGGATTTTCCTTGTCCTCATTACTAACTACAAGGGTAACTTTTACTTTTGCATCTTCCTCCTCAACATCTTCTAACATTTGTTCTTTAAACTAATTTTTCCATTTATTATAAGCAGCATCATCTGCCCAATCAAAATTTAGAGCCTCTCTTTGTATAACCAGTAAAGAATTTGCAATTTCTTCTAAATCATCAAGCTCTTTTCTGATGTCATTATAAAATAACTATATCTTTACCAACTCTTCGTTTGTCCTTGCCCAAAATGAGTGGCCAGTTTCACTCATGATGTTCTTGATCCTTTTATAAAATATTTCATCTAATTCCTTTTTCCACTTTTCACTTTCCTTTATTGTATCAATAGATTCTAAAGCACAAGGAAATCAAGTGAATTTTTTAGAAATATACTTGGAAAAACAAAGTGTTAATCTTTTCTGTAAAGAATCCCTTTTATCATCAAAATCTTCTAGTTTATTTAACAAATCAAAAAATTTCTCTACCTGATGATAAGGCATTTGGATGGTAGATATACATATAATTGTAGTATCATTATTCCTCTCCCTCCACTTCTGTGCAAGGGGAGTCAGTTTATCCTTATCTCTGTTCAACTCATCCATGAGGGTTGCAATTCTAGTCAACTGATCAAAGAAGGTTGACCATTGTATTTTATCCCTTAAATACATCACACCCTGCTTTAATTTTCCTTCATACTAATTTGTTAATTCTACCTGCAACTCATGTAATTTGATTTTTTCTTCTTCAAAGTCTTCTGTAGTATAGAATTGGGGCCTTTTAGGGGTGTCTGGTATTTCAATAATAGGGGTTGCTCCAACAAATGACTATGAAGGGTATGCAATTCTAGGTGCACTAGATTCTCCCACCTTTCTTTTCCCAAGTATCTTCTCCATTTGAAACACCTTATTTTCAAGTGATTGTATCTGTATACCTCTTTCCTCATATGCTTTTAAGACTTCTTCAAACCTAACATTAAGTTGGGTAAATTTATCTTCTTCCTGGCTAGATACAACACCACCCAATTTTAGCATTTTTGAGGCCATTCCTATTACTTGTTTACTACTTACCTCACCAGCCCTATACACTGTCAATGTACCAGTATGCTTTGCTGTAGGAAACTCATGCATCCTGGTATTTTCTCTCTTATCTATGGACCATATAACAAGGGCTTATTGGTCATCACTAAATTTGACCCCTCTATGGGCCTGTAGTACTTCTTTAGTAGTTGTTAGTTGAACATCCTTCTGCTTCCTTACTGAATAAAAAACAATAGCATTTTCTATATCCCATTCCAGTAGAAGGAGGACTCCTGATTGTCTAACTATTTGCCTCCTGGCTTTAGGAGTAAACTGGGCAAAATCATTCAAAAAATTTGACTTTACCTCTTCTTTAATAATTAGGTCGGGTTTATCTAGTTGCTCAGCCTTGATCTTCTCACAGGCTTTCTCAAAAAATTTCATATTTAATCTCCACAAAAACTGTGCAAAGGCTCTAGATCTTGCAAAATTTTCATCATTAATAAATCTTTCAGAAGCTTGGGCAATGATTGAGTCAATTTTCTTACCTTGGTAATCAGGAATGGTTAGGTCCAAGGAAGGTATAGGAGGTTCTTTTGGCTCTCCAATATCCAGGTGTGTAGAAGTGACAATCACATCCCCTTCTCCACCCATTTGTCTAAGCTATTCCCGTAGAGATGCCTCATCATCTATCTGGATTGGGGACTAGCTTGGGGAATATTGTTCCTTTTGAGAAGAAGAAAGCTCCTGCTCTAATTTTTGTCTTTTTGGGGAGCTGGCTGCAGATAGACTTCTTGACCTTGATTTCTTATGAGGGGGTGCCTGTTGCACATTTTGAATCATGACATAACCTGTCCTTTTCTGTAATGTATATTGGCCAAGAGCTACCATATTTCTACTGCTTATTCTTCTTTGTACTTCTGCTGCCTTGTCTGGATGTGCCTCAACAAACATAGGTTTCTTTTCATTCATGGTTTGAATTATTATGGCAAAATTATTCATTAATGCCTATATTTTAGCTCCCCAGTATTTCTTATCTTTCAATGGGTCATACTGAGGGTCAAAAGCATTAATGAATTCTAGGGTTTTACTGAAAACTATCCATTTCTCTTTCCTCAATTCTTGCTCCTGTAATGTGAAGATATTTCTGATTATATCTTTTGGATAGTAAACCTGATGTACCATACGGGAAGCTCTCACCCTTTCTTTTAATAGGTCATAGAATCCTTCAGGGTCAATGAATCGGGCATGAGAATGTAACATGTTATACCTATCCAAAAACAAATTTAAGTGCTTCCGCCCCTTTTTGACAAAGACAAAATCATGCACTTTAGTAACCATTGGAAAGAAAATGCCCTTCTTAACCAATTCCCTCTCATCTATAGTACCTATCTGCCATAAGAGCTCAGCAATCCCTATCTTCAAAGGCACATGAAATGGTAGCACATGATGTTTTTCCAAAAAACCATAAACTCTTATCACTGTTGAAACATTGTAGGGAATTATATCCCCCCAGTTGTGACTGACAAGTAGCCCTTTAGCATGGTCCTTGGGTCTGACCAATTCTAATAATGCTTGTGGGATTCTAGGGCTATCTCCTCTTAAAAGTAGTCTAAGCTTTGATGCAAAATACCTGTCAAATCTTACATAGCTAGCATCTGTGGCTTTTGAAGTCATATCCACACTCCACAACTGCACTAGATTCCTCTCTCCATCCTTTGTTGTTTCCAAGTCCATACCCTTGTAAAAGAAAGTATATCCTTTGTATAAGCATAATTGCATCATCAATGAATACCAATAGAATGGTTTGTTTACTTTTCCCTTTGCTATTCCAACCAAACCATTGTGAATCTCTTTTGCTAGAAAAGTGGCAAAATCCAAAATGGTACTCATTCCAAATTGAAGGTTTTGAGCAATTATAAGGACAATAAAACCTAGAATTTGATCACCTTCATCTATCCCAAACATCTTGCAAAGAGAAAATTATAGTGCTTGAGCTCTCAAGTTGAAATGTCTTCTCAACAATGGCTCTGGGGTACTACCTGTAATCACAGGCAAATTATCGACCTTCGCAGCATGCTCCTGTAGTGGCCCTATTCTCAAGTACATTCATTGTGCATCATATCTGGCTTGCAAATCATCCATATCAATGGCTTCATGCATAGCGTGGTTAGGGTTAAGGTTGAAAACCTCACTGAACAGCTCAGGGAAAACCCTAAAAAGATTGACTCCAGAATGATTTTTTACCCATCCCGTGATAGGATCATACTTCTTTGCTAGGTCCATCATTAAATCACTATCAAAGAAAACAGTGGGGACTATTAATTTTCCAATATCAAATTCCCAAACATTGCTCATAGGAGTGTCCAATTTTCGCTCTGAAAACCATTTTTTAAACAACTCTAGACCTCCCATGGAAACCTGGGCATCCCTTATCCAATTAGCTTTGTCATAAAAGCCTTCTGCTACAACTATTCTAGGATTTTTCAGAATGACTTCCCTTCCCTTAGTTAATTCATGCACTGATAAGGGGAATTGTTCAAGAAAATCATCATGCACAGAATGTTTTAAATAATCCTTTTGACTAGTAAACTCTTTTCGGGGAGGCATTTTGAATGAAACCTAGGAAATTCAGAACAACAGATGCTTCAAATTTACTTAGAAGGTCACAGAGCACTTACCCACCATAATTCACACTTTTGCACTATATGATGTCTTCTGCAATTTTACTAGAGTATTAACCAAGAATTTTCATGTCCTAGCTCTAAAATCTTGAATGCCCTGATGTTCTTTCTGCAATTCGGTGGTTCATTAATGGTGAAATCATGGGCTCTTTTCATAAATTAAAATCGCATGCACAAGGTTTGAATCACATTTACTCTCAGTAATCATTGCATGCAATTTGCACTCAAGTTTGAATGTCATCCATAAATTTCATCAGATCGAACGGTTATGATTTAAAAATAACAAGCTTTACGACTTTTTTAGAAAAATGCTACGTGTCACAAATGCACTTCCCCACTTTACTTAAATTCCTACATCTTCATAATGTGGGGATGCGCCCTCCATTGATCAAGACAAGATCAACGATCAAACTAATCCACTTTTTATTTAACAACCAGCTAGCTGAGCTAACCACTAAGAAACCACCATATGAGCTCATACTGTCTGACAACATTCCACACCAACAGATCCTGTATCTTGTTCTGAGTGAGCAAGTAATTGACATCATCTATTCCACGTGTCGCAAATGTGCTTCCCCACATTGCTTAAAAACTGACAACTTCATAATGCAGGGATGTACCAACTGTAGATCTTCGAAAGATCAACGACGATGCTAACTCCACCCTACCAGGCATCTAAGAAAAATTTTGATGTCACCATGGACACATGTTTGTAGGGCACATCCCCGCTTTTTTTAAACTTCACTCAAATGAAAAATGCGAGGACACACCGTTCGTTGATCAAGACAAGATTGACAATTAGAAACAACCCTTTATTTCATGCTTGCATTATCCACTTGGGCCAATGATATGACTGTTGTTAACCCGCATGTTCTGACTATTGCATTTATTTTTGACACCTTTCTGGCCCACATGGATGAGTAGTTTTAGCTAAGCATAATTGTCAAATCCTATGGTGTGACTTTTGCATTCTTCATGGTCTGGTCCCACTGTGACACGCATCGCAAATGTGCTTCCTCACTTTACTTAAATTCCTACATCTTCATAATGCGGGGATGCTCTAACCATAGATCTTTGAAAGATCTATGATTGATAAGATGTCACTTCCATTCAGCAGTGGAAATCCTTCAGTGCACATCTAGCAGTACACGTCATCCATTGTTTATAGTGTAGCACACTAAATTAGAAATACCCAACCCCACTTTTCCACGCATCACAAATGCGCTTCCTCGCTTTGCTTAAAAACCTTCATCTTCATAATGCGGGGATGCGCTGGCCCTTGATCTTTGATAGATCAACAGTGTTTGAAAAAACTCTTCAACTTGGCATCTTTTCAAAAAGAATATCGCAATTAAAGGCACATGAAAGGTTTATCACAAGGATTAAAAAATATTTTGATGGAAACAAAACATTAGGATAAAACATCCCGCCAAGATACTAGAAGAAAAACCCCCCTTTTTGTAAAATTTGAAAATTAGGGAAACATAAAACCAAGGTATAAGGGTTTTTTATGCACTTAGGGCCTTTTTATGGATAATTTGAAAGCCAAACCCTGAGAATTTAAAGGGAAGATACAACTTATAGAACAGGGCATAACTAGGGTAATCTAACAATTTTCAAGATTTCACAAAATAAAACCCTAGTCTGCAAGAAACAAAGACTTAACTGATTTTTCATCCAAATAACAAAATTTTTCTATATTGTAAAAAATCACACCAATAGTGGCTCTATCTGGGGATGATAGACTACCTGAGTCTATGCAAGAATTCAGAATCTTTGAGAGAGCATACGACATATTTGTTAAAATGACAACTTCTTCAGAGAGCACTAAGCAACACATAGAAACAAGGAACTAGACTACACAAGGATTTACAGAATGTACAAAACACTAGGAAACCCTAAAACTACTTTTCATGGAGAAAATAAGTATCTTTTAAGAAAAATACCTCTTCAAGAACTGTCCATGAACTGGCAATTCAAGAATATTGTCCAATAAATCTTTGAGTATATAAGAATCCTCACCCCAAGTAGTTTCAATCAAATAAGGGCCTAACTAGATAGGATCAAATTTTCCATGTTTCCCTTTATCTTCAATTCTGGCATTCCACATTAAGACTAGATCTCCATCTTCAAACTTTCTGCTTATAGTTCTTTTATCATAGAGTGTCTTGACTTGCAATTGCAACTTTTGGTTCTTTAGAGATGCTTCTCTCCTGGTTTCTGTCAGTCCTACCAATTCATCCATTCTTTCTTGCATTTCATCTATAGTATCTTCATCATACAATTGGATGTAATTTTACAGTCCAATCAAGTTGTTCTGAGGCATTCTGGCTTGAATTCCATACACTAAATCAAATGGAGTTACACCAATTGCTTTCTTTACTATTACTCTATTAGCCCATATTGTCAACTATAACTTTGAATCCCATGCCTTTTTATTATCATCCAAGGTTCTCTTAATGACCTTCAATAGGCTCTTATTTGTGGACTCAGCTTGTCCATTCCCTTGTGGATGATATGGAGTAGATGATGACCTTGTTATTCCATATTTATCACAAAATTTGATGAATTCCTCAGACCTGAAGCACATAGCATTATTTGTTATAATTTTTTGTGGATAGCCAAATTTAGAAATAATATTATTCAATAGGAAATTATTGACAACTTGTTGCATTTCTTGTGGGGATAGCCTCTACCCATTTTGTAAAGTAGTCAGTAGCAACCAGAATCCAAGAATAGCCATTGCTAGACTTGGGGAAAATCTCTCCTATGAAATCTAGACCCCATTGTTGAAAAGGATCTTGGATCTCCACTAGCTTCAATGGGGTATTTCTTGAGAACTTTAGCTTTCCAGAAAACCTCTGACAAGGGTCACACTTCCTGACCATAACTTGGGCATCCTTGAAAAGGGAAGGCCACCAAAATCTAGCCCTCATTATCTTATGTGTAGTAGTTTTGGCCATATAGTGTCCCCCACACACTCCAGCATGCATTTCTTTCAAAACTTCTTTTTCTTTTTCTTTATCAACACATTTCAATAATACTCCCTTAAAATTTCTCCACCATAGGTTGCTTTGGAAAATTACATACCTGATGGCTTGCAATTTAGTATTCCTCTTTTCATTTTCAAGCAAATGGGGAGGAGCTTCAATGTGTTGCAAGTAATATATGACATTGGTGTACCAATCACATTGGTCCATGTCACATAAGTCAGCTTTGAGATCATCATTTGCCAAATTTATCTGATTAGCCTCTAGATTAGCTTTAGCCATGAGTTTGGCCAAACCTTGACCCCTTACTAACTTTGTTATCTATATATCAATGTTGAATTCCTAGATTCTATTAATCCATCTACACCTCTTGCCTGGTACTTCCTGTTGAGAAAATATATCCTTGTCTGTAGCACTAGGTACAAAAGTGGTAACAGTAGCACCTACTAGGTAACATCTGAAAGCTTTTACAACCTTTACTAAAGCATATGCTTGCTTTTCATTTATTTCATATTTTAGTTCAGCAGGCTGCAGTGATTTACTGAAAAAGGCAATAGGCTGCTCATATCCTTCTTGATTTTTTTGCAATAAGACTGCAGCTACAGTGTGGAAGGATGCAAAAGAAAAAATATGCATGGGTTTTGAATAATCATGGGTTCTCAATACTGGAGCATTTTTTATTGCAATTTTAATATCTTGGAATGCTTGTGAAGGCTCACCATTCCAATCTATAGTGGCTCCCTTCTTGAGCATTTTTGAGATAGGTCTACTGATCTCAGCAAAATTTGTAACAAATCTTCTAAGGAAATTAACTTGGCCAAAGAAAGATTGAATTCCTTTTACATTTTTTGGCTTGGGGACTTTGTCAATAGCCACTACTCTTTTAGGGTCTATTTTCACCCCATACTTAGACACTATATGTCCTAGTAGTTTGCGTTCTGTGACCCCAAATGTGCATTTCTTTGGGTTTAAAGAAACTCCATATTCTAGAGCTTTGATAAAGATTTTTTCCAAATGTTTGTAGTGATCTTCAGCCTTATTAGAATATGTTGTAACATCATCCTGGTACACAACCATAAATTTATCAATATAATCATGAAATGCTACATCCATGGCTCTTTGGAAGGTAGCTCCTGCATTAATCAGGCCAAAAGGCATCCTCACATATACATATGTTCCCCATGGGGTTGTGAAGGCTATCTTGAGCTATTCACTTTCCTTTACTAGAACTTGATTATATCCAGAGAAACCATCTATCATTGACATTAACTCAAAGCCAGTCACTTGCTGCAACATGGCTTCCATATTTGGTAGCCCATAATTGTCTTTCAAAGATGCAATGTTTAAATTTCTAAAATCCAAACATAGCCTAATATCTTCATTCTTCTTCCTAATAGGAACCAAGTTTGAAACCCAGGTGGAATGCCTGATTGGTTTGATTATCCTGCCATCCCTTAGTTTCATCAGCTCCTCTTGCATTTTTGGGGCCAGGGTAGGATTCACTGGTCTTTGTTTTTTCCTGAAAGGTTTTACATTGTCTTTTAATGGTATGACATGCTGGAACAGATCCTCCCTATAAGCCTTAAGGTCATCATATGACCAAGCAAAAAAATATATGTATTTTATAAGTAGGTCAATCAATGTTTTCCTGATTTTAATAGGCAATGGCTGATATAAACCCTTTTGGGAACTTCATTAGTACCCAAGTTTATCTCTTCTAACTCCTAAGGTTTGGGGTCATTAACTCCTAATTTTACTCTATCCTGGTTATCAAAAATATTTTCCAAGACTACTAACCCCTTCAGCACCTTATTTGTTTTCAATTGCATAATCTCTTGACCAAAAATGGTTTCCTTTCCATTTATGGTTTCAATCAGTTCACTGCAATCCATTTCCTGACTGTGGTACTTGTCTTCATTTAACAAAAAATTTGTAATATCTTTGTCATCCTCAAAGACCTACCAATTTTCAATGTTATCAGGTATGGAAGGTCTATTTTGTACCTCAATCTGAGAGATTCCTGCAAATGATATCTCTTTTGGCTTGATTGCTACATTAGCTAACAAATCAGCCTTCTTATTTTGAGTCCTATCTCTCCATGAGATCCCAAATGCATCAAAGAATTTTATTTGATCCCAAATTGCATTCCTATACTGCTTCAATCTCTTATTCTTGGATGAGTAGGTTCCTTTGATCTAAGAGATAATTAGTTTAGAATCCCCTATGACACATAATTTCTTAATTCTATGATGTGTGGCAACTTTGAGTCCTAGCAGCAATGCTTCATATTCTGCAATATTATTTGTGCAGGAAAACTTCAATGTGAATGAATACCATAAAGTGTTATTTTTAGGGGACACAAAAACTACACCTACCCCTGCACCCTCTTTGGAACTAGCCCCATCAAAGAACATTGTCCATAATTTTGGTGAGTTCATGCAACATTCAACCTCATCTTCAATGATA